>QXTE01000012.1:19098885-19412328 GCA_003942145.1 Platysternon megacephalum
TGCCTGGAGCCGCCGCTGTCCTTTTCAAACGTCTATATGCAAGAACTAAGTGAGCTGGTCAGATGACCTGGACTCAAGTGCCAGCAATATGCAGACAACACACAGCTCTACCTACCCTTCCCCACATATGACCGCACTGCTACTACCAAGAAGGCCCAGTGCTCAGATAAGATCAGCTCTTGAATGAAAAATAGCTGGCTGAAGCTGAGCACAGCAGAGGTGATGCTAGTGGGCAGAAGAAAGTATTCTGAGGAATTTGCAGGTATGGTGCAGTTTCTGGTGGTTGATACACACCCACAATTGATTTTAGATTTTAGATTCTAAAGGATTGGCAACAGCGTGATTTGTGGGTAAGATCTGATTTATATATTGACCTGGGTCTGGGGCTTGGTCTTTTGGGATTGCGAGAACCTTTTTTCTTTTACTGGGGTATTGGTTTTCATAACCATTCGTCCCCATAACGAGTGGCACTGGTGGTGATACTGGGAAACTGGAGTGTCTAAGGGAATTGCTTGTATGACTTATGGTTAACCAGTGGGATGAGACCAAAGTCCTCTCTGTTTGGCTGGTTTGGTGTGCCTTAATAATAAAGGAAACCCAGCCTTGGGCTGTAACTGCCCTGCTCTAAGCAATTTGTACTGAATTGATACTCTCAGTTGTGTCCTGCCAGAGGCAGCATCGTTACAACAGGTGACAAATGTTTAGTCATGTGGCTAAACATGCTACTGGAAGGCACTCAGGTATTATGGTGATGAGTGTGGACTAACAACCTATATTTTTTCTAGGTCTATAGAATAGACTTGCAGGATCCAGGCCTTTATAGAAGTTATGCTACTTTCCCGGTGTGGACAAGAATTAATATAATAAGAGTAACTTCACTAGCAATATACGTCACTAGCTTTTCCCCAGTGTCACATAATCTCTGTTATCCGCTGACCATGCGAGTACCCTATCATCATTGCTGAGTAATTATGTGATTATTCCAGCCCTTTAAATTACAGCTGTCGCCTGCACCCTTGCAAGTGCAGGTGACATGGCCAGGATGCGTTCCTCCACTGTTTGTTAATTATAATTATAAAAACTCAAATACTCTGCCAGAAAAATGGAGCCACTCGTTAGTACTTTCGCCTTAATATTTTATTGTCAAATTAAATTAGAACGACAACCATTAATAAAACAATTCTTGTTACTACATCGGTGTCCAATCCCAAAGGCCTCAGGATGCCTTAATAAAAGTGTCTAAAAGCAAAATTGCAATGAACAAAGGCTATATGTTGTTAGTGCCATTATGACAGTAGCACGTAGAGGCTCCCTGGTGCTTGATACTGTACAAACACATAGTGAGAGAGTCCCAGCACTGAAGAGCTACCGATCTAAATAAAGAGAAATGGTGGGAAGAGAGACAGGGCACAGGAAGGTGAAATAAAAAAAAAAATGACATAACAGGTCGGGGTGGAATCAGGAATGGAATGCAGATGCCCTATTCACAGGACCATGCTGTCTCCCATGTGACTCCTAAAACTCCAATGACCAACAAGCTGAGGGGCAAATGAACCACTCCTCACAAAGGCAGAGTCATCAGGCAGAGGATGGAGCCTACTCCTCAGTTTACAGGCAGGCTGTGGGGTTGCAAAACTTCTCACCTCTGCTTCTCCACAGCCTTCCACTGGAGGTGGGCAAGCACAGATCTCCTGGCCCTAACACGCCAGCCTGTTGAGCCAAAGTGGAGAGCCCTGCAGGGTGTGTAGGGTTAAAACTGGAGGGGAAGTCCATGAAAATTGAGTCGAAAAGGTTTTGTCATTTTTAATTTTGTTTACAGTGTCAAACATTTTCAATGACACTTTGAACAATGGTGAGCAGCTCTGTAGCTGGGCAAAAATCCCTAAACGTTTCATGAAATTTTACTTGTTTGCCAATTTTTGTCCAAGTTTGAAATTGATGACAAATTTTTGTTGACATTTCAAAATCCAAACAGTTTCAACCAGCTCTGGTGTCGGGGAGGCTGAAACTGCCTGCACGGCCTCTCTGCAAGTGACCCCCGCACCTGCATACAGCTCCCCAACCCTTGGGAGGGCAGTGGCACTGAGGGACTTGTGCAGGGTACATTTAATCCATTGTGACAACCAGAAAGGGAAATCAAATGTCGAGCCTCGCCCTGCAGGATCATTCTCAGGGGGGAGGGATAGCTCAGTGGTTTGAGCATTGGCCTGCTAAACCCAGGGTTGTGAGTTCAATCCTTAAGGGGGCCACTTAGGGATCTGGGGCAAAAATTGGTCCTGCTAGTGAAGGCAGGGGGCTGGGCTCGATGACCCTTCGGGGTCCCTTCCAGCTCTATGAGATAGGTATATCTCCATATATTATTATTAGTATAGATGCCACAGGTGAAATTTGGCCTGGGGGTGGGGAGGGGAGAACATTTCAGTGTCATGGTGATCCAAAGTCCACTGAATTCAGGGAAAAGACTCCATTTGACTTCAGTGGTCTTTGGATTAGACCCCAGATAATTTTAAATGGAGATGGACAACCTGCATTGTCTTGACAGGGACACAGAACACGATCCTTCAGGTAGTGCAGCGGAGTTACACCTCCTTAAACCAAGGAGGAGTTTGGAGCACAATGGGCCAGATCCTCAGCTGGTGTAAGTCAGCATCACTCCAAGGATCTGGCCCAGTGTTTTAATCTGGTCCCTGCTTTATGCTTTCTCCTCTCTGTTGCAGCATTGCTAAATCCCAGTCAGAGGATGATCCTCCACCACACTTATGTAATTGGTTCAGGTACCAGATGCATCAAGTTGTCCAGTCACTTCTGGGTACTTTAGGGGCTCCTGAAAGAGCAACCTATTGGAGTGTGGCCCAGTCTAGAATAGCGTAATTGATGGGATCGGCAAATACGGAGTCACATTCAGGAATGGATTATTGTAAAAGGCTATTTGAAGAAGGAAATGGTTTTGACTCAAATGCTTTCTGCCAGTAAAGAGCAGAGCCCTGCAAAATATCAAATGTGTTTAAAGGTACAAATGCCCCATGGGTGGTTTAGATTTTCCCAAAAGTGACTGGAAGATGCAATGTTATTGTTCTGCAACACGACATCATGGGGCGATAAAAAAAAAAAAAAGAAGAAGAAAAAAAAAATCTGGTGATGAACTGCAAAATAAACTGGCCTTCCAGCAACCCAATAAAGGGAGAAGAATATCGTCCATTTACAGAAAGGAAGATGGAAAGTGACGGGGCTACGCTTTACAGTCCATTCCACTGATGGCGGCTGGAGCCTTAGCTGACGTTAATTTCACAGAGCCCCCGAAATGAAAATAGAGCAAACCACTATGATTTAAGAAGTGATAGCCAGACAATCTTTCACTGCAGGAAACAGCCATTAAACAGTAGCCTCTTTGCTGAGGCACATGGCATCCAGTCCTTAATCTAGTTTAGACCGTTCCTATTTTATCCTTTACCGTTTATGATGAGAATATTTCATACATTTTCACAAAGACTTAGGGCCTGATCCTCCGTCCAAGTGGAAACAGTAGTTTCCACTACTAAACATATTTAGGAACATGCCACTAAAGCTCTGCGGGACTTTGCATGCTGCATCATGTTTGGTTTTAGTTGACTGCATTTCAAAGGAGCATAAGCAGAAAAGCTTTAACTGTTGCTTTTTCTAATCTTGTTTGGTTTACATAAAACGCACTCATTTTATTTCAGCTAATTGGCAAGTTGCTTTGTTTTGAATTAATGTTAATAAGAATAATAAGCATTGATCATTTTCATGCATATAGTGCATGTCACCTGTAGATTTCAAAGCACATTATCGTCCTGTTTTACTGGGAAACTGAGGCACAGAACAGTGACACAGCCTGACCAGGATAAGACGAGTCAGTGATAGAGCCAGGAATGGAACCAGGTGTTCTGGTTCCCAGAGGTCTATAGGTACTTCCTGAGGGCCATTGTCCATGCTTAGGGTCCTACCAAACTCACGGCCGTGAAAAACACGTCATGGACTGGGAAATCTGGTCTCCCCCGTGAAATTTGTACTTTTGTGTACTTTTATCCTATACTCAAACTGGAGGTCAAGACACAAAAGGGGGTGGCAAGGCTATTGTAGGGAGGTCGTGGTATTGCCACCCTTACTTCTGCGCTTCCTTCAGAGCTGGGTGGCTGGAGAGTGGCAGCTGCTGGCCAGGAGCCCAGCTCTGAAAGCCTGGTATGGTCTTGCCACCCTTACTTCTGTGCTGCTGCTGGTGGCACTGCCTTTAGAGCTGTGCATCTGGCCAGCAGCTGCTGCTCTCCAGCTGCCCAGCTCTGAAGGCAGCACAGAAGTAAGGGTGGCAATACCACCTACAATAGCCTTGCAACCCCCTTTTGGGTCGGGGCCCCCAGTTTGAGCAATGCTGACTTAAGGGCTTTATATGTTTAGGTTTTTAAATACATAGTCATGCTTTGTTACAACATCATGAAACTTAAGATTTAAATATCTGAAACCGTGAAATTCAATATTTTAAAAATACAATGACCATGAAATTTACCAAAATGGACCATGAATTTGATAGGGCCTTATCCATGCTGGACCAGTTCTCTTGATAACCTGTCAGTCTGGCTCCTTTCGCCAGGTCTGAGTTCAGATAAAAATTAAGACATGCTTAAAAATGGAAAATGCTTTGAAAGTGTTCCCAGCGCTGGTGAAAGCGTGATAAGCAGAATGTCTTGTCATTGTGTCTTTCACTATACCCCCCTCACTGTTGTGTGCAGTGTGGGACACTTGCACCTAAACAGCCCTCTTGCAAATGGCTTCAAGTTCAGTCTTCTTAGAGACACTGTGTACTCTTGGTCTGTGTGCTGGATCTTTGCAATGAAGGGCCTACCATGCCCCTGTCCCTCTACCGTCAGACAGCTATGGCTACAAAACATGGGCATGTGGGAGATCTGCATACCCCATGCCCTGCAGTGCTGTGCTATCTCACTCTCCCTGCCCCTTTGCTTTGTTCCTCTTCTTCCCCAGCGGCTCACCTCCCTTCCTGGAGCTGGGTGAGGTAGTGAGTGGGGGCAGCTGGGAGTGTGTCCCCTAACCCCTCTCCAAAGATGGAGGCTGGGCCAAGAGGGAGTTTCTTTGTCGGGAGGAAGGAGGGGGACGACCTGCAATCAGCTGCGGGAGCGGGAGGGCTGGGTGCTTAGGGTGACCAGATGTCCCGATTTTATAGGGACAGTCCTGATTTTTGGGGCTTTCTTATATAGGCACCTATTACCCCTCCACCCCCTGTCCCGATTTTTCACACTTGCTGTCTGGTCAGCCTATGGGTGCTCCAGGAATCCACCTGGCCCTTGCAGGAGGGAAAGGGGAGGGGGAAGAAAGAGAGAGGTGAGCTCTGCTGTTCCCTGGGCCGAGGGGGTAGAAGTCCCTCAGCACATCAAGTGGTCACCCTCCTCCAAGAGGCAGGGAAGTGAGCAACGCAGGCAGGCAGAGGAGATTTCTCCCTTCCCTGGTGCGTTTTCCCAGACCCTGTGGCATTGGCCAGTCGGGGGAGGGGTATCCTCCCCATTTCACAGAAGGGGAATGAAGGCACTGGGTCAATTAAAACTTGCCCACGACCACACAGGAGCTTATAGCAAAGCTGAGAATTGAACACAGATTTCCCCAAGTCCCACACCCATGCCCTTCCCATTAGATCGACTCTCCCACCCCGGGGGTAGGGCTGGAGCATTGGAGCCACTGTTTTTATTCAAGGCACTGAACTTGTAAGTCACAAGACTTGTGGCCGACCTAGGAACTGAACCCAGACATCCTGTGTGACCGTGGGCATTTCACTCTAGGGACAGATTTAAAGGTACCTGGGTACCTAATGCCCATTGATTTCGGGGAGAGTTAAGCACCTAAGTACCTTTAAAAAGCCAGCCCGTAGTCTCTCTGTCATCTGTAAAATGGGGATAACATTCTCTCTGCCTTGTCTGTACAGATTGTAGCTCCTTGAGGCAGGGACTGTCTATTACTATATACAACGCCTGCAGCTGCAGCCTCCCGGCGCTACCGTAATACAAATAATCATTTCCCCTGTGGGTGGGGAGGAGAGGGGCCTCCTCAGAGTCACAGAGTCCTGAGGCTGCATTAGCAGTGAGGATTCCTTCCCCCATCCCATGTGAAAATCCTGTGTCCATAGCCCTGTTTCTTTGGAGCAGAACTTAGGCCCCCAGTTCAGCAAAGCACTTAAACCTGGAGTTCTCAAACTTTTTTTGTTGGGACTCCCTATGAAAATATTTCAGGCCGTGACAACCCCTCACCCTGAAAAATGATGACCCCACCCCACCATACCACCCTTACCAGAGCTGGGCTCCCCGGCCAGCAGCCATTGCTTTCCTGACCCCTACACTAGTCTTGCGACCCTGTTTTGGGTCGGGACCGTCAGTTTGAGAAATGCTGACTTAAGCAGATGAGTCATCCCATCTCTATTCGGCAAAGCACTTAAGCAAGAGCATGTGGAAAGCCAAACCCATACATAAGTGCTCTGCTCAGTCAGGGCCTTAGCCCTACATGCCCTCCTCCAACATGGTGTGTGGCCACGTAGGTCACTTCTTTTCTATTCAGCTCATGTTATGTTTAAAAGATTAATGAGACATAGCTTCTTGATTTAGAATATATTTCAGACATTCTTACTTCAGATCATTTGCCCTTCTTTTGGTGGGTCGTGTTAGCAGAATGATTTATGGATATTTATTTCCCAAAGTGGTGTTTGAACATTGATGGAGTGAATGTTGATGCTGTTAAAGCCAGATAATCAATGCACATTTAACAGTGCGTAGGGTGTGCTAAACTGTCTCACAGTAGTTTGGGGCAGGGAGGTGGACAGCCAAGGATACTTTTACTGGTTTCTTGAACACTGCATACGCTGCAGCATTCACAAAGGTCCTGATTGCTGCAGACACATCAGTGGATAAACAACTTAGAGCTTCATTCCATATGTGGTATCTGATTTGCCAAGATCTACAGACAATGTGTACAGAAGAGGACGCCTGTAAAGCACCGCTGGAGAGGTCTTCTCCAATTTATTGGAGTATTCCCTCAATGAGGGCTATATTACGATTGGCTCTTGTACAGGGACATGGGTGGTCACACACAAAAAATCCTTCCTACCCAATGTAAGGTTCAATCCAAAATAGTAACCCATGACGTGAACAGACCCTGCTCATCTCCTTCTTCCACCGGCAACCAAACCATCCAAAAGAAGAGTGGGGAAGAAACAGGGGCAGGGGCCCTGCTCCATTTCCAGACTGGTCTGTGGAGCAGGAATGGTGTGCCATGAGGAGCAATCTGATAGATTGTGAATTGCATGCATCTCCTCTGAGCATTGGGGAGATCGGGAAGGATTGTGCCTATGAGGTGAAATCTCTCCTAGAGTAGCCCACGGGCAGTACACGCCACAGCTTCCTCTAGACAAGGATACAAACTAGGCCCCAGTATGTGCCTAATTTAAGCACATGAGTA
Organism: Platysternon megacephalum; assembly: GCA_003942145.1. Taxonomy (NCBI): domain Eukaryota; kingdom Metazoa; phylum Chordata; order Testudines; family Platysternidae; genus Platysternon; species Platysternon megacephalum. Next base: position 19,106,356 of record QXTE01000012.1, read on the forward strand.
GTCCAACTGAAGTCAAGGACCTTGCTGAACTGGGGCCCTAGCATTTATTATATAGATCTAAAATACCACTATCATACACATCTGCCTCACCATTATTCTCCTCATCTCCATGCATGTACTTATATTCCCTCCATCATTGTACTATCAGAACCTCAGAGTCTTAAATGTCACTACGAGGCAAGGCACTCTGAACCGCATTTTATAGGAGGGAAACTGAGGCAAAGACTAAGGAGCTTACCCAGGTAACAAAGGAAGTCTGTAGTAAGGCAAGAAATTTAACCCTGATCTCCTAAATCCCAGAGCAGTACCTTAACTACTGGATCACCCTTCCTTTCCATAGGGCCCACCATTAATTGCTTTCCTGTAAAATAAAATGTAGTGCTTAAGAGAAGTGTCTGATTAGCAGCCCTGGAGACTGAAGACCATGCTCCAAGCACACATTAGATACAGCACAAGAGCCCATCTGAGCCTGTCTACATGCCCCAGTCAATGGGTCTCTCAACCCTGGGATGCAGGGACCACCTGCAGGGCCTTATCCCGTCTACACTAGAAAACTGTGCATCCATTTTCCATCAACAATGCAGCTGCACTGGAGCTGGCATCAATGGGGTACAGTTACTTTTACCAGTAGGTCATGAGCATCCTGTTAGAAGGAATGGGGAGGTCCCAGCTCCTTCAGGTCCCAGCTCCTTCTCAAACTCTTCTCCCATGGGTCACCAGTGCCATTCTCTCCCCTGCAGTAGCATCAGCCTTACTCTGGGTGTACCAGCTCCAAACACTCCTCCTTCTTCCTAGAGAATGACTGCAGCCTGCACACCTCTGCAGCCTCCAAACACTCCCCTCTTCCCAGGGAGTGACTGCACTTTCCCAGCAGTAGCCCCTGTCTGTTGCCAGCTTCCTGGCTTTATAGGCCCCACTCACTTATTCCTGCACAGCTGAACCTGCTTGCAATCAACTCCCTGCTCCTTGGCTCTCCTTCCAGGTGCAGGCTGTAGAGTTAAAGGCCTACCTGGCCACATTAATCCCCTTCCAGTCCTGTGGGGGTGTGGGGTGGACATCCCGTCACAAATACCAATAAATGTGTCCACTTTGAATATTTTATTCTAAAACAAATTAAAATGTATCAAATTTTAGATTTTTTTTAAACAAGAAGATTTTAGAAGTCTAACTTTATTCTTCTTCAAAACACATGAAACAATTATCCCTCCACCTCTCAAAGTATCAGTTCATTTCTTGAAGTCCTCACATCAAGATTGGGTGCCTTTTTGAAAGGTATGCTTCAGTCAAACACAAGTTATTGGGCTCGATACAGGAGTACATGGATAAAGTTCTGTTGCCTGTGATATACAGGAGGTCAGACTAGATGATCGAATGCTCCCTTCTGGCTTTAAAATCTATACTTTTCCTTTGTCTTTTCCGCTTATTTTAGTGGTTAAAAGATAATGTTACAAGCGGTTAATAAAAGATTTCTATATGTCTTCAGTGATCCTGGCCTGTTTTACAGTCTGTAGATGGTCATCTATTTTTCCTTTGATGCTGTATTAGACACTTACGTTAACCACTTTGTTTTAGATTATGGTGTTTTGTCCTTTCTTTATCTCATGATCTGTGGAGATGACAGCAGGTTGTGCTGAAAGGAGAACTATCAGGCTGGAGGAGGTTACTAGGGGTATGTCTTCACTACCGGCCGGATCGGCGGTCAGCGATTGATCCAGCGGGGATTGATTTATCGTGTCTAGTCTAGACGCGATAAATGGATCCCCGAGCACTCTCCCGTCGACTCCTGTACTCCAGCTCGACGAGAGGCGCAGGCAGAGTCAACAGGGGAGCGGCAGCAGTCGACTCACCGTAGTGAAGACACCGCGGTAAATAGATCTAAGTACATTGACTTCAGCTAAGTTATTCACGGAGCTGAAGTTGCGTAACTTAGATCGATTCCCCCCCATCCCAGTGTAGACCAGGCCTAGTGGAGTTCTTCAAGGATTAGTCTTGATCTTATTTAATAATTTCATTAATGATATTGGCACAAGAAGTAGGAGTGTGCTAATGAAATTTGCTGATGACAAAGCTGTAATACAGCGGGAAATCCAAATATTATATAGAAAGAATTGGATGACCTCACGGACTGAAATAACAGAAATGGGATGAAATTTAATAGTACAAAATGAAGGTCATTCATTTAGGGAACGATAAAAGTTTCTGCTATAAACTAGGCATCAGGATCCCAACAAGGCCATTCAGGACCAAGGCTCATAGTAGGGTCAAACCTGAGGCTGAGAGTAGCAGAGGAGTTCATAGTCATGTTCCAGAGTGGTGTCGATACCAAGGATCAGAGTTTGAGTCAGCTTTCGGGGTCCAGATTAGGAGGTAAGGTCCAAATCAAGCTGAGTTCAAAGCCAGGAGTTCAAGAACAGTCATGGCAGATACAGGAACGCTACAGTTGCCTGGACACTTCCTGGAATACCCTGGCCCTTGGGTTTATATAGGGCAGGGAGCCAATCAGGAGCCATGATGATGCTGCCTCTCAGATCCCTTAAGGTGGGACTTCCCATGGTCTGTGTCCACAGCAGGTTGTGGAGCGCAAGCTAGTTACAGTTGCCACTGTGTGGCAGCTTGGAGGTGTTTGCTGCTGGGTAGCTCTTCTGGCCTGGGTTCGAGACCCATTGGGCCTTACACTGGGGGCCTTATGAATTGGAAGTGACAGAGGAGGAGAAAGACCTGGGTGTATTGGTCAATCACATGATGACTATGAGCCACCACTGTCATGTGGCTGTGAAAAAGGCAAGTGCCATCCTAGAATGTGTGAAGTGTATTTCCAGTGGAGATAGGGAAGTATTAATGCCACTGTCCAAGGTGCCAATAAAACCTCATCTGGAATAGTGTGTCCAACTCTGGTCACCCATGTTCAAGAAAGATTACTTTCAACTGGAACAGGTGCCAAGAAGCACTACTAGGAGGGTCCTGGGACTAGAGGGCCTATCTTCTGAGAAGAGACTAAAAGAACTTGGCTTGTTTAGACTACTAAAACAAAGGCTGAAAGGGGTCTGATTGCTCTCTGTAAATACATCAGGGAGGGAGAAGAGTGATTAAAAGGAAAATGTTCAGACTAGAACAAATGGGGATAAACTGGCCAGGATAGGCTGGAAATTAGACAATGGCTTCTAACCATCAGAGGAGTGAGGTTCTCAAACAGCCTCCCACCAGAAGTGGGGGCAAACAACCTAACTAGAGTTAAGATGGAATCTGATAAATTTATGAAAGGGGTCACATGATGGGGTTGCTTGCGATAGCAGGGGGCTGGATTTGATGACCCAACAGGTCCCTTCCAGTCAGTCCTATGTCTGTATGACATATGCGAATTGTCCCATTGACTACAACAGAAGCCACTCGAAAAATCTATAGAATCAAACAGAGAACAATATCCTTTTTACAGCATTTTTGACCCAACATAGAGTTCTACAGCAGAAATATAGTTTTCTATTAATTTTTGTACTATGGTTCCAAAATCCTATCAAAAAGTTATAATTTTCCTCTTGAATTGTACAGGGCTTTCCCATGAGGGGTATATCATATGGTCATTTATTGTTCTTGTGTTTTACACAACAGAGTGGATACCAAGGACTCTGTCAGTTTCTAAAACTACTTTACAATAGTCCAGAAGATACAAAAGTAATGAAGATATTCAGCACACAAGTGTAATGTTTTTAGCACATGAGCATAAAGTATCTCCCATAAGTGAAAATCCAATCTCCACCAAGAGATGCATGAGTCCCCTTACATATACCAGCAGGAAAAGTACAGATCAAGCAAGCTGCAGATGATAGAATAGCTTTCTCATGCAGATAGATGTGCAGAATCCAAGGGAACACAGCTCTAAATTTGGTAGCATGAATAAATTTCCACATAATGCAAAAAACTCCAAATTCTAAAAAGCTTAGCAGTGCCTAACAACTGGACAAACCTTTTTCCTTTTCCTGATCACTTTTGATAGGTCCTAATTAAAGCCTCTCTGGCAACTTTCTGTGAAATCAAAAGAACTAAAGAGAGTCATCTCTCACATTTTCAGGCTTCTGAGCCCTTCCCTCCTCCCCATGTACCTCCACCCACGCGGGAGATTAAATATAACAGTCCAGACAAGATGAAATGCAATGCTCCTGCAGTTTTATTTGATTTATTAAAAGGAGAGAAGTAACCAAGTGGGAGTAAAATAGGTCAAATGTTCTAGTTCGTTATAAAAAACTAAAGGCATTGCTCTTGCTTTTTAACATTTCTTTTGAACACATGCCACTCGTTGTAATGAGGAAAGTGAGATTTTAAGGGGAAATAAATAGCAAACTGAAGGGACGAGGTGAATGGAGGGGATCACAGAAGGATGGCTCCTCATTGGCAAACACAGAGTAGACAATAGCTCAGGGGTGGCCAACCTGAGCCTGAGAAGGAGCCAGAATTTACCAATGTACCTTGCCAAAGAGCCACAGTAATATGTCAGCAGCTCCCCATCAGCTTCCCCACTGCTCCCAGTGCCACCCACCCACCAGCAGCCCCTCCAATGAGCTGTTTTGTGGCATGCAGGAGGTTCTGGGGAGGAGGGGGAGGAGCAAGGTCACGGCAGGCTCAGGGGAGGGGGTGGGAAGGGGTGGAGTGGGGGCAGGGTCTGTGGCAGAGCCAGGGGTTGAGCAGTGAGCACCCCCTGGCACATTAGAAAGTTGGCGCCNGGCAAACAACCTAACTAGAGTTAAGATGGAATCTGATAAATTTATGAAAGGGGTCACATGATGGGGTTGCTTGCGATAGCAGGGGGCTGGATTTGATGACCCAACAGGTCCCTTCCAGTCAGTCCTATGTCTGTATGACATATGCGAATTGTCCCATTGACTACAACAGAAGCCACTCGAAAAATCTATAGAATCAAACAGAGAACAATATCCTTTTTACAGCATTTTTGACCCAACATAGAGTTCTACAGCAGAAATATAGTTTTCTATTAATTTTTGTACTATGGTTCCAAAATCCTATCAAAAAGTTATAATTTTCCTCTTGAATTGTACAGGGCTTTCCCATGAGGGGTATATCATATGGTCATTTATTGTTCTTGTGTTTTACACAACAGAGTGGATACCAAGGACTCTGTCAGTTTCTAAAACTACTTTACAATAGTCCAGAAGATACAAAAGTAATGAAGATATTCAGCACACAAGTGTAATGTTTTTAGCACATGAGCATAAAGTATCTCCCATAAGTGAAAATCCAATCTCCACCAAGAGATGCATGAGTCCCCTTACATATACCAGCAGGAAAAGTACAGATCAAGCAAGCTGCAGATGATAGAATAGCTTTCTCATGCAGATAGATGTGCAGAATCCAAGGGAACACAGCTGTAAATTTGGTAGCATGAATAAATTTCCACATAATGCAAAAAACTCCAAATTCTAAAAAGCTTAGCAGTGCCTAACAACTGGACAAACCTTTTTCCTTTTCCTGATCACTTTTGATAGGTCCTAATTAAAGCCTCTCTGGCAACTTTCTGTGAAATCAAAAGAACTAAAGAGAGTCATCTCTCACATTTTCAGGCTTCTGAGCCCTTCCCTCCTCCCCATGTACCTCCACCCACGCGGGAGATTAAATATAACAGTCCAGACAAGATGAAATGCAATGCTCCTGCAGTTTTATTTGATTTATTAAAAGGAGAGAAGTAACCAAGTGGGAGTAAAATAGGTCAAATGTTCTAGTTCGTTATAAAAAACTAAAGGCATTGCTCTTGCTTTTTAACATTTCTTTTGAACACATGCCACTCGTTGTAATGAGGAAAGTGAGATTTTAAGGGGAAATAAATAGCAAACTGAAGGGACGAGGTGAATGGAGGGGATCACAGAAGGATGGCTCCTCATTGGAAAACACAGAGTAGACAATAGCAGGGGTGGCCAACCTGAGCCTGAGAAGGAGCCAGAATTTACCAATGTACATTGCCAAAGAGCCACAGTAATATGTCAGCAGCTCCCCATCAGCTTCCCCACTGCTCCCAGTGCCACCCACCCACCAGCAGCCCCTCCAATGAGCTGTTTTGTGGCATGCAGGAGGTTCTGGGGAGGAGGGGGAGGAGTGAGGCACGGCAGGCTCAGGGGAGGGTGTGGGAAGGGGTGGAGTGGGGGCAGGGTCTGTGGCAGAGCCAGGGGTTGAGCAGTGAGCACCCCCTGGCACATTAGAAAGTTGGCGCCTGTAGTTCCAGCCCCAGAGTCGGTGCCTGTACAAGGAGCCGCATATTAACTTCTGAAGAGCCACATGTGGCTCCGGAGCCACAGGTTGACCACCCCTACAATAGCTGAAAGGCATGTCAATGGCATGACCAGGAGACAGTACAGCACATGCCGAGTGTAGCAGTTATAACAGCAGCAACAGCCATATTTACAGGATGAAGCACCATCCGTTACAGACTCTTCCATTAAGTCCCATAAAACATGGGCACCGGGAACGTTTTCTCCTGAACATAATAAGGACATAAGGAAGTTACTGGACAAGAAAAGGCTATTTCCCCCGCCCCACACACACACACACACGCCTCTCCAGCTTCAGCGTCTCAGTCCCACTTCTCTAATTTGTCACTCTGTCCTTTAGTTCCATCTCTTTCCATAAAAATGTCTAGCTGTCTCAAACCTCTCTTTGCTGTTTGCTTCAGTGGCCTTATTAGTTGTACTACTCCAGCTATTCCCATCTGCAACCCCTCCAAAGAGTCTGTCCTCCCCACTGCCACTTAACAGACCAAGCTGCAGTCACTTCTGGTTTCCTTCCCACCCCCCGTCTGGAATATTGTCATTTGCTTCTAATTGGACTCTCCTGGGAAATAACCTGGCAAGTGCAGCAGTTACAAGTGTCTCTGCCTATCCACTTCTTGACATAGGAAGAGATCAGCAGTAATACGAGCTTTCTGCAATTCACACAACTATCTGTCCAGGTGCTTATCACATCCTAACACCTGGCGGAAAGGCATAATGAGATCCAATGGTTGGAAGCTGAAGCTAGACAACTTCAGGCTAGAATAAGACACAACATTTTAAGACTGAGGGTAATTAGCCATCAGAACAACCTACCTGGGGAATGTGGTGGATTTGCCATCAATGAAAGCTTTAAATCAAGACTGGATTGCTACAGCCTGGCCTCATCCGACTTCCAGACAGTCACCAGTCTGTTGTGAGTGGATCCAACCACTAGATCTCAGGTGTGTCTAAGCTCCCTGGGTCTAGGTAGAGTTTAGTCACTGTTTTTAGCTCTGGGTCCATAGGGCACCCTCCCAGGTACAGACTTCTTGTCTGGTCACTTCCTTGGGATGTGGGACTCCAAAGTCCAGTCATCCTAATCCCTGGAACCAATGTCTCAGACCTCCCAAGATCCCAGTTGCTCAAACTTGCTCCCCCAAATTTCCACCTAGCTGCGGTTGCTCTGGGTTCTAGATTAACCCCTTCAGGTACAAAGTGACAGGCAAGCAAGGAACACGGGCTTAGCAAAGGAATTTCTTAAGCACAGTCACTTTACTCTTAAAAAGCACTAGAGAGATCTTTGCAAAACAACGAGAGTCCTGAGATGCACCCTCACGCTAGTCTGACCCCTTCTGTGTGTCTAAGGTCTCACAAGCATTTCAGGTTAGGTAGAGTCCCTCCTGCCCCCTCTATCTCTAGCCTGGTCTTCTCATATGTGGCAATGGATGCCTGCCCCACCTCCCATGGAAGCATCTGCCCTGAAATACTGACTCTGTCCCTTTTTGCTGACCATGACTCAAGGATGTATCATTTAAAATGTATCCTTGTAACGAGATAGACTGGCCCTTTAAGACTGCAAAGGGAAGTCTCCAGGGCCATACTTCCATGTTCCAGGGATTGGAGTGGAAAGACAGACCCATTGGACAAAGGAAACAGCCACTGAGAGAGAAGAACTGGTCCCAAGGTGGCAGTTTGTGGTTTGGAAAAGAACCCAGGCTGCTGATTCTGCATCACACCCAGAACCAGTGCTTTGAAGTATGGGTGGGACAAGGCTCTCCTCTCAGCCAGAAGGAATCATGGGAAGTATAATCCTTGGGAGGCTGGGTTTGTAGGCCTCCACAGAAAGGCATGCTGGGAAGAGAGAGTTAGATGTAAGCATAACAAAAGAGATTGTGGAAGGATTCGGAGATGCTAGTGCTCTCTTCCAGAGAGGGGAACTCTACCTGCTTAGTTGGGGCTTTGTCTTCCAGATTTCTATGGGGTGTCTGGATGCTAATCAGAAATGCCTCACAGAAAGAAGCCCACCAGTGAGGGGCCATTTGTTTGCTTATGAACTTTCACATCAGACTATTTTAAACTTCACTACCAGGCCTCTGGGAAAGTCTAGATTCTCCGAAGAAAGAAACCCATGCGGAAGGGCTGTATTTGTTTTGTTTTGAAGTACTGCCTGAATGCGGCCTTCTATGAAAAACCACAGTCCTACAAAACCTCTGTTAGTCTATAAGGTGCCACAGGATTCTTTGCTGCTTTTACAGATCCAGACTAACACGGCTACCCCTCTGATACTTGACACTATGCAAGGCACTGCATTTAGCCGTATGGAGTGGAAATCCATCAACCTCATGAAGAAACTTGCACAAATACAGACAGATATCATCTTCCTTTCCAAATGCAAACGGATGGACATCATACCAAATGGACTAAAGGTAAAAAATCCACTGCTATCTACATACCACACAGACCACAGTGAGAGATTATGCCATACTCTATCAAAGAAACTGAGGAACCACCTGATCAGCATCCTATACAACAAACAGGAAAACATCAAAAAAGAGCTCTCCAACCTGGAGACTCTCATTAATAACCAAACTTCCATACAAACGGACTTCACTAAAATAAGACAGGAGATCTACATTACTCACTTCACCTCTCTACAAAGGAAAAAGGACTGTAAGCTGTCAAAACTCCTACCTGCTACGTGGGGCCACAACCGTGGTACCCCTAACCCACCCAGCAATATCGTCAATCTATCCAACCACACACTCAGCCCAGATGAAAAGTCTGTCCTATCTCGGGGACTCTCTTTCTGCCCTGCCACCCCCACCAACATGATACAGTTCTGCGGTGACCTGGAAGCCTACTTTCGCCGTCTCCGACTCAAAGAATACTTTCAGGACAACACTGAACATCGCACCGATACACAGTTACCCTCCCACCAACAGCACAAGAAGAAGAACTCCACATGGACTCCCCCTGAGGGTCGAAATGACAGTCTGGACCTATACATCGAATGCTTCCGCCGACGTGCACAGGCAGAAATTGTGGAAAAACAACATCGCTTGCCTCATAACCTAAGTCGTGCAGAACGCAATGCCATCCACAGCCTCAGAAACCATCCTGACATTATAATCAAAGAGGCTGATAAAGGAGGTGCTGTAGTCATCATGAACAGGTCTGACTACCAAAAGGAGGCCGCCAGACAACTCTCCAATACCAAATTCTACAGGCCACTTCCCTCAGATCCCACTGAGGAATACACTAAGAAACTGCATCATCTACTCAGGACACTCCCTACACTAACACCGGAACAAATCAACATACCCTTAGAGCCCCGACCAGGGTTATTCTATCTACTACCCAAGATCCACAAACCCGGAAATCCTGGACGCCCCATCATCTCGGGCATTGGCACTCTCACTGAAGGACTGTCTGGATATGTGGACTCTCTACTCAGACCCTATGCCACCAGCACTCCCAGCTATCTCCGTGACACCACTGATTTCCTGAGGAAACTACAAAGCATTGGTGACCTTCCAGAAAACACCATCCTAGCCACCATGGATGTAGAGGCTCTCTACACAAACATCCCACACACAGATGGAATACAAGCTGTCAGGAACAGTATCCCTGATGATGCCACAGCACAACTGGTTGCTGAGCTCTGTGCCTTTATCCTCACACACAACTATTTCAAATTTGATGACAATATGTATCTCCAGATCAGTGGCACCGCTATGGGCACCCGCATGGCCCCACAATATGCCAATATTTTTATGGCCGACCTGGAACAACGCTTCCTCAGCTCCCGTCCACTCACGCCCCTTCTCTACCTACGCTACATTGATGACATCTTCATTATCTGGACCCATGGGAAGGAGACTCTGGAAAAATTCCACCAAGATTTCAACAGCTTCCACCCCACCATTAACCTCAGCCTGGACCAATCTACACGGGAGGTCCACTTTCTGGACACCACAGTACAAATAAGTGATGGTCACATTAATACCACCCTATACCGAAAACCTACCGACCGCTATGCCTACCTTCATGCCTCCAGCTTCCATCCCGGGCACACCACAAGATCCATTGTCTACAGCCAAGCACTGAGGTACAACCGCATCTGCTCTAACCCCTCAGACAGAGACCAACACCTACAAAATCTCCACCAAGCATTCTCAAAACTACAGTACCCGCACGAGGAAATAAGGAAACAGATCAACAGAGCCAGACGTGTACCCAGAAGCCTCCTACTGCAAGACAAACCCAAGAAAGAAACCAACAGGACTCCACTGGCCATCACATACAGTCCCCAGCTAAAACCCCTCCAACGCATCACCAGAGATCTACAACCCATCCTGGACAATGATCCCACACTTTCACAAACCTTGGGTGGCAGGCCAGTCCTCGCCCACAGACAACCTGCTAACCTGAAGCACATTCTCACCAGTAACTGCACACCGCACCAAAGTAACTCTAACTCAGGAACGAATCCATGCAACAAACCTCGATGCCAACTCTGCCCACATATCTACACCAGCGACACCATCACAGGACCTAACCAGATCAGCCACACCATCACTGGTTCATTCACCTGCACATCCACCAATGTAATATACGCCATCATATGCCAGCAATGCCCCTCTGCTATGTACATAGGCCAAACTGGACAGTCTCTAAGGAAAAGGATAAATGGACACAAATCAGATATTAGGAATGGCAATATACAAAAACCTGTAGGAGAACACTTCAACCTCCCTGGACACACAATAGCAGATGTTAGGGTCACCGTCCTGCAGCAAAAAAACTTCAGGACCAGACTCCAAAGAGAAACTGCTGAGCTTCAGTTCATCTGCAAATTTGACACCATCAGCTCAGGATTAAACAAAGACTATGAATGGCTTGCCAACTACAGAACCAGTTTCTCCTCCCTTGGTTTTCACACCTCTACTGCTAGAACAGGGCCTCACCCTCCCTGATTGAACTAAACTCGTTATCTCTAGCTTGCTTCTTGCTTGCATATATATACCTGCCCCTGGAGATTTCCACTACTTGCATCCGAAGAAGTGGGTATTCACCCACGAAAGCTCATGCTGCAAAACCTCTGTTAGTCTATAAGGTGCCACAGGATTCTTTGCTGCTTTCACAGTCCTACACTGACCAAAAGCCATTATAATCTGATGGCTGGTTTTGAGCTATATTAAATGAAACTGGTGGTTCTCAGTCCACTTCCTGCTGGACAAATGTTTGTATCATATAACTGACCACCACCAGCTAGTGCAGATTCAAGGGTTCATGGACTAGAAGTCAAAACAGGTTGCAAGGGGTCGTGACCATCCATTCTTTCCCATATTGCTAAATGGAAAGGGGGGTGGTCTTGGGTAGAGCTGGCTGGAAAAATGCAGATGAAACTTCCATTTGTTAGAAATTCCCTTTCACTGAAATCTAAACGTTTTGTGGAGACCGTTTGTGACGAAGTGGGAATGTTGTTAATGTTTCCTCTGAATACTGTGTGGGTGCCTCAGTTTCCCCTATGCAGTTCTTAAGTCTCTAGGTGGTGGGATAAGGGTGTATGGTTGTTGCAGAGCGAAGGGCCAGTGCACATAAATGCCTGACACTTTGTCTCCTGGCAACTGATGGCCTGGGCCCCTCCTCTGCAAAGGTGCCAACTGAAGGTGTTGGAGACAGAGATCAGGTGACCTCCTAGCCCGGGAAAGGGACAAAGCCCAGAGGAGGAGGGGCTGGAGGGGGTTTTTCAGTTTCGAGCTGGCTGGGGAAACGGAGGGGTGCCCAGATGGGGCTCTAGCCCCCCTGGGGCCTCAAGATGGACCTAACTGAGGGGGTCCTGTTGTCTGTACCTGCAAGACCTGTTTTAGACGGTGTTCCTGTCATCTAATAAACCTCTGTTTTACTGGCTGGCTGAGAGTCACGTCTGACTGCGAAGTGGGGGGTGCTTGCAGGACCTCTGGCTTCCCCAGGACCCCGCCTGGGCGGACTCGCTGTGGGAAGCACACGGAGGGGCATATGCTGAATACTCCAAGGAGAGACCCAGGAGGTGAAGACCTGTGAGCTTCTTGCCCTGAAAACAGTCTGCTCCGAGGGAGAGGAGGCTCCCCAAAGTCCTGACTGGCTTTGTGGGGAGCAGTTCCAGAGCATCGCCCAGGGACTCCGTGACACCTGGTGGCAGCGGTGGGATGTACTGCACCCCGTGAAAGGCGCTTCTTGCAGTAAGTGACTGGGAAGCAGTAAAACAAAGGGGGGATAATGAGGACCAGGCGTGCTGAAGGCTCAGAGAAGGATGGTTTCAGGGGGCAGTTAACCTCTGGGAGTGTGTGACCAGCGAGAAGGACTGTAGGAGTAACGGGGTCCCCCTGAGGACTGCAGCGAGCAGTCTCAGGGGCGGAGGAGCCTGCCGCTCGACCCTGGGAGAGAGAAGGACTTTTGCTGTAACAGGGTTCCCCTGGGGATTGCAGCGAGCGGTCCCAGGGGCGGAGGAGTCTGAAGCTCGACCCTGGCAAAGAGGTGGTGACCACGAGAAGGGCTGGCACACTAGGGGTTCTTCCTGGAAACCATGGGGGCGCTGAGAGCACACAGGCCTGTGAGTCCAGAGCAACTTGGGAACAGCGAAGTGATGGCCTATCCCCATCTCCTTAAGAAGGACATTGTGATCCTGTGCAAAAAGAGAGGGTTACGCATTGGGAAGTTCACCAAGGCCCAGTTAATCGTGCAGCTGGAGGACGAGAACCGCTCTAAGGAGCAGATTCCTGACCCAGATGGGGCTACAAGAGGATCTGGAAGCAGCAGGAGCAGTAGCCAGGCATCCCCAAGAGTCTGGTCCCCAACCAGACGGGGGTCTTCACGATCGGGTTCCCCATCAGGGGATCAGAGATGGATGGGATTGGAGCTGAGTCCGAGAGAGCGAGAGGACCGTGAGAGAGAGCAAGAGCCCGAGGAAAAGCTGCAGGAGAAGCAGCAGCAGCATGGACTGGCGATGGTGGAGCGCAGAGGCATAGGGGGCTCCCCAGGGGTGAGTGGGGATAGACCCCGGGCTGCCAGTTCCGCAGGGATCCTCGATACTAAATTGCTGCCCCTGGTTAAGGAGGGGGGGGATGTGAATGCCCACCGCACGGCCTTCAAGCAGGCTGGCGATTTGAACCAGGGGGACCCTGCGGAAAAGCCCCGGTATCTAGCTCCCTTGCTGGGTCCCAAGGCCATAGACGCTGTCAGCCAAATTGGTGGGGTGGTGGACAGGCTCCCACTCCTGGCCCAGGCCTATATGTCTGCGTGGAGTCTCCTGGGCTCAGGCCCCTCGGACCCCCAGTGGGAGCGGAAGGTGGGGGTCAATGGGGGGACATGCCTGGGGTGGCGAGACCCTGAGACAGAGAGAACTGTTGTCAGGCCCCGGGTGGTGCAGCCGCAGATGCTGAGGGGCTGGGTGACCTGGGTGAAGGTCCCCGGGATAAAGGCCCTCGCCCTGCCTATGGCCCAGATCCCTGTGCAGACACAGGAGAGGTCAGGCTGGCTGGTCGTTGGGGTTCTCCAGGATATCGGCTGTGAGGTCCTGTTGGGGGGTGACTGTGTCTCTTTGGGACAGGATCCAGGCCCCGCTCCTGTAACGGCCGAGGATTTGAATTTGAATCCAGGGAACCAATTGGCTAAGATGGAAATGGTCAGTGAAAATGCAAATGACCTGGCTGGCAGGAGGGAGGGGCTGCTGGGCTCAGGATACCTGCCTGCCTGTAACCAGACCCCTGGGGCTGAGTGTGTCGAAATGATCCCCGCCCCCCTGCACACTGGAGAGGGGGCTCACGCTGGCTCTGATGCTGTGACCGGAGCAGAGAGCTCGCTGCCTGCCCCCACTGGGACAGCCAGGGCAGCGCTGAGCATGGTGGGAGCTGAGACCCCAGCTGAGTGGGGGGACACCCAGGCAGGGCAGGTCGGCTGCCAACCAGGTTTGCCTGGTCCAGACGTGCTGCTGGGAAGCGATTACACAGCAGGGAGGAAACTACCAGGGACAGGGCTCAGGGGGGCTGTGACCCCAGGCCCAGCCAGCGAGAGGAAGCAGGTCCCACTCCCTTCCCCAGCAGCTGATTTCCAGACCGAGCTGCAGAAGGATCCCTCCTGGGAGAAGCTGAGGGAACTTGCTGGCCACAGCGCTGCAAACCCCCTTGGGGAAGGCTGCAGGGACAGAGTCCTGTGGGAGAAGGGATTCCTGTACCAGGAATGGGCTCCCCAAGGGGAAGTAGAACTGGGGGGAATCGGGAGGCAGCTGGTGGTGCCCCAGGAATCCACAGGGTTCCTCCCTTTCGAGCTGCTGCATGGGAGGAGAGTGAGGGGACCCCTGGACCTGAAAAGGGAGGATTGGGAGGAGAAGGGGGAAGACCCCCTGGTGGATCTCTTCCCTGAGGTGGGAGCCAATCTCCCCATCAGGTGTTCCCCGTTCAGAGTCACTGGGAAAGCAGCCCAGAACCTGGAGAGAGAGGTCAAGGACATGCTGGCTTTAGATGTGATCCAGCCGTTCAACAGCCCATGGGCCTCACCCGAGGGGCTGGTCCCCAAGGAAGACAGGATGGTCTGGTTTTGTGGGGACTACCGGAAGCTTAAAGCCATCACCGGGTCCGATGCCTACCCCATGCCTAGGCCTGGGGAGATTCTAGACAAGCTGAGGGGGATGGAGAACTTGGCCCTGGCGTACATCGATGACACATGTGTCTTTAGCCAGACCTGGGAGGAACGTGTGTCCCAGGTGAAGAGGGTGCTGGGCTGCCTCAAGGAGGCAGGACTGACGGTAAAAGCCGAAAAGTGCAAAGTGGAGATGATGGGGAATCCATGGGAATGTTGCTGGGTTCGAACTTCCCCAGGTCACTGGCTAAAGTGACCCCGCTCAGTTCGGTCTCGAAGGGGGGAGAGATGTGACGAAGTGGGAATGTTGTTAATGTTTCCTCTGAATACTGTGTGGGTGCCTCAGTTTCCCCTATGCAGTTCTTAAGTATCTAGGTGGTGGGATAAGGGTGTATGGTTGTTGCAGAGCGACGGGCCAGTGCACATAAATGCCTGACACTTTGTCTCCTGGCAACTGATGGCCTGGGCCCCTCCTCTGCAAAGGTGCCAACTGAAGGTGTTGGAGACAAAGAGGTCAGGTGACCTCCTAGCCCGGGAAAGGGACAAAGCCCAGAGGAGGAGGGGCTGGAGGGGGTTTTCAGTTTCGAGCTGGCTGGGGAAACGGAGGGGTGCCCAGACGGGGCTCTAGCCCCCCTGGGGCCTCAAGATGGACCTAACTGAGGGGGTCCTGTTGTCTGTACCTGCAAGACCTGTTTTAGACCGTGTTCCTGTCATCTAATAAACCTCTGTTTTACTGGCTGGCTGAGAGTCACGTCTGACTGCGAAGTGGGGGGTGCTTGCAGGACCTCTGGCTTCCCCAGGACCCCGCCTGGGCGGACTCGCTGTGGGAAGCACACGGAGGGGCATATGCTGAATACTCCAAGGAGAGACCCAGGAGGTGAAGACCCGTGAGCTTCTTGCCCTGAAAACAGTCTGCTCCAAGGGAGAGGAGGCTCCCCAAAGTCCTGACTGGCTTTGTGGGGAGCAGTTCCAGAGCATCGCCCAGGGACTCCGTGACACCGTTCAATTTCCATGAATTTCTGACGGGATCCTGCCTGATTTCCCCTACCTGTCTCCTCAGCAGCCCCCCGGCAAGCCAACAGGGAACTCCGACTTCCAGGCTTGCATGGCTTCCAGTGCTCACGGCTCAAGGACAGCCTGCCAGGGAGACTGCCCCAGAGCCAGGCCTCCATTCCCTGCTGCAGAGAATTTTAAGATGTTTGGTTTTAGTTCCCAATCAGAACAAAACCAAACGTCAAAACATTGAAATCCTCCATGAAATGGCAGAATCACCTTTCTCTGCCCAGCTCTAGTCCTAGCTATATGAAAGGGCAGGGAGGGGGAGAAGGTGCCCCCGTATGGAAAAGTTGGTCTACATATTGAAACATCTGAGAACCGGTGCCCTAACTGACAATCTTAGCAGAGTGGCTGAGCACAAAAGAGGGGTGAATAAAAACACTTTGGGGCAAATTCTGGCCTCATAGACTTTAAGGCCAGAATGGACAATTGTGATCATCTAGTCTGACCTCCTGCACATTGCAGGCCACAGAACCTCGCCCACCCACTCCTGTAATAGACCCCTAACCTATGGCTGAGTTACCGAAGTCCTCAGATCATGATTTAAAGGCTTCAAGTTACAGAGAATCCACCATTTAGACTAGTTTAAAACTGCAAGTGACCCATGCCCCATGCTCCAGAGGAAGGTGAAAACCCCCAGCGTCTCTGTCAATCTGGCCTGGGGGGAAATTCCTTCCCAACCCCAAATATGGAGATCAGTTAGACCCTGAACATGTGGGCAAGACCCACCAGCCAAACACCTGTGAAAGAATTCTCTGTAATAACTCGGAGCCCTCCCCATCAAGTGTCCCATCATAGGCCATTGGAGATATTTGCTGCTAGCAGTCACAGATCAGCTACATGCCATTGTAGGCAATCTCGTCATACCATCCCCTCCATAAACTTATCATCTCAGTCTTGAAGCCAGTTAGGTTTTTTGCCCCCACTGCTCCCCTTGGAAGGCAGTTCCAGAACTTCACTCCTGTGATGGTTAGAAACCTTCGTCTAATTTCAAGAATAAACTCGTTGATGGTGAGTTTATATCTGTTTGTTCTTGTGTCCTCACTGGTGCTTAGCTTAAATAACTCCTCTCCCTCCCTAGTATTTATCCCTCTGATGTATTTATAGAGAGCAATCATATCTCCCCTTGGCCTTCATTTGGTTAGACTAAACAAGCCAAGGTCTTTGAGTCTCTTCTCATAAGGTAGGTTTTCCATTCTTCGGATCATCCTAGTAACCTTCTCTGCACCTATTCCACTTTGAATTCATCTTTCTTAAACATGGGAAACCAGAATTGCACACAGTGTTCCAGATGAAGTCTCACCAGTGCCCTGTATAATGGAACTAACACTTCCTTATCTGTTCTGGAAATATCTCCCCTGATGCATCCTGAGGACTACATTAGCCTTTTTCACGGCTGCATCACATTGGTGGCTCATAGTCATCCTGTGATCAACCAGGTTTTTCTCCTCCTCTGTCTCTTGCAATCAGTAAGTCCTGAGCTTATAGTAAAAATTCTTGTTGTTAGTCCTTAAGTGCATGACCCTGCACTATTCAATTTCACCCCATTTCTATTATACCAGTTTTCTGGGTCGTCCAGATCTTCTTGTATTGTATTCTGGTCCTCCTCCATATTGGCAATACCTCCCAATGTTGTGCCTTCTGCATATTTTATTAGCACACTCCCACTTTTTGACCTGTAATTATTTGACCAGGTGAACTCACCTGCCATGGATATAACTGAGGGCAGTTTACTGGTACTTAGTTCTTTATATCTGCAAAGCACTACCTTACCCAATTAATCCTCAGAACTCCCTGGAAGGTGGATAAATGTAGGTGGGTTTGCATTCTTCAAGCACACCCACTTGTGCTATAGCATGCCGCTGGAATCCCCTACCTCAGTTTCCCTGAAGGTTCCTGGAAATAGAATCATAGGATTAGAAGGGACCGCAAAGGTCATCTAGTCTAACCCCCTTCCAAGATGCCGGATTTGTTGTGTCTAAACCATCCAAGACGGATGGCTATCCAGCCTCCTTTTGAAAATCTCCAGTAGAGGGAAGTTGTGGAAGCTCCTTGACACTGTTCCATTGTCCTACTGTTCTTACAGTGAGGAAGTTTTTCCTGAGATTTAATCTAAATCTGCTATGCTGTAGTTTGAACCCATTGCCTCTTGTCTGTCCTCTGTGGCAAGAGAGAGCAGCTTTCCTTCATCTTTTTTATGGCAGCCTTTCAAGTATTTGAAGACCGCTATCATGTTCCCCCTCAATCTCCTCTTTTCCAAACTAAACATACCCAGTTCCTTCAGCTATTGCTCATATGGTTTGCATTCCATCCCTTTGATCATCTTTGTCACTCACCTTTGGATCCTTTCCAGTTTCTCTACAGCCTTTCTATACATTGGTGACCAAAACTGGACACAGTACTTCAGCTGAGTCCTAACCAGCGTCAAGTAGAGCGGTACGATCACCTCTTGTGACTTGCATGCTATGCCTCTGTTAATGCAACCTAAAATTGCATTTGCTTTTTTTGCAACAGCATCACATTGCTGACTCATGTTGAGGTTGTGATCCACCACAACTCCCAGATCCTTCTCAGCAGTGCTGCTGCCAAGCCGGTTATCCCCCATTCTGTATTTGTGCATTTGGTTTTTCTTCCCTAAGTGTAGCACCTTACATTTGTCTTTGCTGAATTTCATTTTGTTGTCTATAGCCCAGTTCTCCAATTTATCAAGATCCCTCTGAATTTTAGCTCTATCTTCCAAAGTGTTAGCAATGCCCCCTAAATTTATATCATCTGCAAATTTAATCAGTGTGCTCTATTTCTACATCTAGGTCATCTAGTCCTAATCCAGTCACAGCCAAGATCTTAGAAACAATATCCCCCTTCTCCTGGGATCTAAATTATTAAATATCACTCTGCTCCCAAACGGACTCTTTCCACTCACCTTTCAGCTTTAGGGATTGCAGTCCCCCTTTTTGGGACTGTTTCCAGTCCTGGCCTGTAGACTCTCTGCTCAGGTTCAGGGTTTTCACAGCCCTGTTTCTTGGGGCAGCATCCTGCCTGAGTTCTGCCTCTCAGGAACACTAGCAGCAGCTCCTTTTTTGACCTATCTTGGAGCTCCCTTTTTAGTCACTCACCCAGTCAACTAATCACTCTTGTGACCTCCCCAGGTGGGTCTAATAACTCCAAGCACCTGTCTCCACTGGCTGGGAGAGTGGGGATCCTTGCCCCCACCCATTCTCCAGGTCCCAGGCCCTTAAAGGAACATGTTCTGGGTTTTCCTATACCTCACCCTCCTGGACACTATTCCCCAGGACCATCTTCTTCTCTCCTGGTTTCCATTATTTCTTTTAGCTTCATTCACTTTCTCTAGACACACAAAACAGGGTATGTGCCTTTTGTGCCCTTACCCCATTACAGTAAGCTATATTGTCCCCATTTTACAGACAGGAAAGCTGAGATACAAACAGGTTAAATACCTTGCTTAAGGCCACTTTGCAAATTGGTGGTAGAGTCAGTATTAAACGTGAATAGTTGGTTAGCTATCCAGTACCTAATCCTTCCTTGAGGTGCTGAGGTATGCTGCCCGGCAGTGAGGGAAGTTTGCACACTGCTCCTACTTGGTCTGGGTGAGTTTTGCTGTGAGCTAAAAGACTGCAGTCTCCAGGGCTGTCAAGCCACCTTTAACTAAAACTGAATTGTAATAGAGCTTTTGCAGTTTTGCTTGGTTTACTTTGTTCCTTTGATGTGCAAGGATTTAGTGACATGCTTAGCAATACTGTAGCATAAGAGACATTGCATAAAATCAAATCACTGCTGGTGCAGAAGCTTCCAGATTTAAAGGCTCACTTGCTACCACAGACATGTAGCTGCCTGACTGCAGGCTTTTGGCCTGAGACTCAGGCTTTGGTGGGATTTCTCTTAACCCTTTGCAGCACCACAGCTGAAGGCACCAAGGCACATGCACCATGCTATGACTGTGAAACTGACATTGAATGGCCTAAAGGAGAAATATAGGGATAGCCAGTAACGTCACTGCCTAAAAATGCCTTCTTGCACCTTCAGCTCAAGAGGAAACTTAGTCCCTTCCTCCTGGATGAAGACCTGGGCACAGTGATCTAAGTATTTGTCACTGTCAGGCTGGATTACTGTAATTCACTGTCTCTGAAGATGAATGTGTAACCCTTCTGCCAGATGGAACTGGCAGCAACAAGGATTGGGTTCAGTATCTAGGGGTTCCTTTTTAACAATACAACACAAAACTGAATCAAGCCCCCACCCAGTAACTTGGGCAAATTACACACCACCTCCTAGGCACCTGTACAAACTTCCCCTCTCGCAAGCACTAAGTGTGTGTATAGAAAAGAAACGTTTAATAAAAAGGGGACAGTAACCCAGCATTAACTTGGGAAAACACCGCAAGCATGGTTCCATAAGCATAAGACCATGAGCAAAACACCCACCCCAGAGTACGTTGGGCAGTGTCTTTTGCTTCAGGTTCTTAAGTCCAACAAACAAAAGTTCCTTTAACCAGCCCTTCCCCACTCACTCCACTGCACCCCACTCACAGTTGTTGTCCTTGGTCAGTGAAGACTCAGAGTTCAGAGGTGCATTCAAATGTGTTCACCTCCCACCTGGAGAGCGGGGGAGTAAAAGCACCTTGCTTGCTCTTTTGGCCGCTCTACCATCAGTCACTCTGCTCTACTGCACACTCTGGGATGTCTAAAGGTCCCATCAGCTCACGGCCGGCTCCAAGCACCAGCGAAGGAAGCAGGTGCCTGGGGCGGCCAATAGAAAGGGGCGGCACTCCGTCCATTGTTGGGGCAGCACGTCTGGGTCTGCGGTGGCAATTCGGCGGCGGGTCCTTCACTCTGTCTTCTGCTTCGGCAGCACTTCGGCGGCAGCTCAATCGGGTTTTTTTTTTAATTATTTTTTTCCCCCGCTTGGGGTGGCAAAAAAGCTGGAGCCGGCCCTGCACCAGCTAACACAGCTCTCAGTGAGTTCAGCTGTTACTGGGGGAGCCTCACTGCTAGCGCAGGCTGGGCAGTCTTTTTCACCAGAGGCACTGTCCCAAAGCAGGTCTAATGCTTAGGCCTGGTTATCAGTTATTTCAACCCTATTGATCTGCAACAAAGGACTCACCATTGAGTCTTAATCAGCTCTGTCATTACACAGTGGAAAGAGGAAGGGTTATACAGTGCCTGAGGCCCTTAGGCAGCATGCACACACACCAAATACAAATCCTATCCCCACCCTCTCTCATCTCCACTGGCTTTTGGCACCCCTACCCCCTGCTTAGCAAGTGCCATTCAGCTGCGGGTAAGTCATAGAATCATAGAAGATTAGGGTTGGAAGAGACCTCAGGAGGTCATCTAGCCCAATGCCCTGCTCAGAGCTCAAAGGACCAACACCAACTAAATCATCCCAGCCAGAGCTTTGTCAAGCCTGACCTTAAAAACCTTTAAGGAAGGAGATTCCACCAGCTCCCTAGGTAACCCATTCCAGTGCTTCACCACCCTCCTAGTGAAATAGTGTTTCCTAATATCCAACCTAGACCTCCCCCACTGCAACTTGAGACCATTGCTTCTTGTTCTGTCATCTACCACCACTGAGAACAGCCTAGCTCCATCCTCTTTGGTAGTTGAAGGCTGCTATCAAATCCCCCCTCACTCTTCTCTTCTGCAGACTAAATAAGCCCAGTTCCCTCAGCCTCTTCTCGTAAGTCATGTGCCCCAGCCCCCTGATCATTTTCGTTGCCCTCCGCTGGACTCTCTCCAATTTTTCCACATCCCTTCTGTAGTGGGGGGCCCAAAACTGGACGCAATACTCCAGATGTGGCCTCACCAGTGTCGAATAGAAGGGAATAGTCCAGGGGTCGGCAACCTTTCAGAAGTGGTGTGCCGAGCCTTCATTTATTCACTCTAATTTAAGGTTTCGCGTGCCAGTAATACATTTTAACGTTTTTAGAAGGTCTCTTTCTATAAGTCGATAATATATAACTAAACTATTGTTGTACGTAAAGTAAATAAGGTTTTTAAAATGTTTAAGAAGCTTCATTTAAAATTAAATTAAAATGCAGGGCCCCCCAGACCGGTGGCCAGGACCCGGGCAGTGTGAGTGCCACTGAAAATCAGCTTGTGTGCCGCCTTCGGCACGCGTGCCATAGGTTGCCTACCCCTGGAATAGTCCCTCAATCAGGGCATGCCAAACACAGTTCTGCTGCCCTTTAGTCACACAACAATGGTAACACACTTTATTACCCTGCCCCACAATAATAAAGTGACTTGCAATCCAACAGCAGCCAGAAGTGATCATTTGGGCAAAGCAGCCCCATCATGCTGTGCACATAGGCATCGTGGGCGTGTCTATGCAAACAAGGTCAGTGCCTGAAGTCTCCCCCCCAGCTCATTACTAGATGTCAAGGGAGAGCTCATTCAGACCCTGCTTACATCTGTGAAGAAAATGCATGGGCTGCAGATGGTGGCAGCTGCCTGCCTTCTCCATGCTCAAGTTCTGGCTGCGAGTCAGCTACCAATGCCAGTTTAAGGCTTTAGTCCTAATCTTCAAAGAAATTAATGGATCAAGCCCCAGCTACTTCAAAGACCAAATTGTGGCCTATGCACCAATACAACAGCTGTGCTCCTCTGGGAGAATGCACACCACAAAGCCAAGGATGGAAGCTGGGAACAAAGCGTTCTCCATGATCTCAGTGGGAGTTAGCACCTACCCTGCTTAGGTGTTTTTGAAAATCCTACTAGGTGCCTATTTGCAACTTCAGGTGCCTAAATACCTTTGAAAATCTGGCCCCTGGATACTATGATGATGGGTGGCAGTATAAAACACTAGGTGGGACTGATACTGTACTATTCAGGCAGGCTGCAGAGCAGACAGTTCTGCATCCCTACAGCCTTACAGGAGGCAGTATAGTGATTTAAGAATAACCCATTCTCATCGCCACATCCCAAATGGCAGAGGAGCTTGGCTGTGGATTGGAGGAGCTAGAGCAGGTCAGCTGAGAGGAAAATGTCTCATTGTAGTGCATCTCCTCACTAAAGCTCTGATCCTGCACCATTAATGCCAATGGGTGTTTTGACTTCAATGAGCACAGTATCAAGCTCTAAAGCCCGAATCATCAGAGGATTTAGGCTCCTAATTTCCACTGACTTAAACAGAAGTTAGGAGCCTAAATACCTTTGAGCAGTGGGTCTCAACCTTTCCAGATGACTGTGCCCCTTTCAGGAGTATGATTTGGCTTGCATACCCACAAGTTCCACCTACTTAAAAACTACTTGCTTACAAAATCAGACATAAAAATACAAAAGTGTCACAGCCACACTGTTACTGAAAAATGGCTGACTTTCTCATTTTTATCATATACTTATAAAAGAAATCAATTGGAATATAAATATTGTACTTACATTTCAGTGTATAGTATATAGAGCAGTATAAAAAGTCATTGGATGAAATTTTAGTTTGTACTGACTTTGATAGTGCTTTTTATGTAGCCTGTTGTGAAACTAGGCAGATATCTAGATAAGTTGATGTACCCCCTGGAAGACCTCTGTGTACCCCTAGGCGTACACGTACCCCTGGTTGAGAACCACTGTCTTTGAGGAGCTGAGCTGTACAGTCTGTNTGATGTACCCCCTGGAAGACCTCTGTGTACCCCCAGGGGTACACGTACCCCTGGTTGAGAACCACTGCCTTTGAGGAGCTGAGCTGTACAGTCTGTACTGAACACAAAATGGACAGCTGATCCCCTTGAGATTTAAAGTTATAGTACACAGGAAAGAAAGGCATAAACATTACATAGCTACACCACAAACACTACAAGGAAAAAATGGTGACCCATAAGAAGAATGAAACCCATCCTCCAGCCTTGCAGTAGAGTAAAATGGTAAAATATTGCAAAATTGTAAAATGATTTCAAATTTCTACTGTGCTCTCCTTTTTTTCCCCTAAGAACAAAACACAGGATCTTATCCAAGCGCTGCGGCCCTAAAAATTGTTGTTAGGGATTTAGGTTTTTGAATTTTATAATGAAAACCTTCCCTACAAAATATTGCCCCATAGTCTCCACATTTCTTTTCCATAGTGTCTTGGGATTTTTTTTCCCCTTCTGTTTCATTGTCACCACCAGACAGACCTCTACTAAGAGTATAGATCACATCACCTACACGGAGAATCTGTCCAGAGTGGGAACCTGAGCTAGAAAATACCTCTGCATGGGCAGGCCTCTCTGCCCATACAGAGCTCGTGGTAAGATCAGGGCTTAGCTGAGCCCACTTTAATAGCATTCCAGATGCAGGAATCAACTTGTTAATTGACTCATGTTTCAAAACCCTAACCTTTTCATCCTTGTTATCTGTACCTGTTAAAGGCATTCCTGATAAAGGAATCATTTGTAATTAAATAATATTTTTAAAAGCCCCTGTCTGACCACTTATCCTCAATTACTCCTCTCAATTACCTAGTCCATATAACACTGTGAAATGGTAATTACTGCAGGCACTAAAATCTATACATCTGCCTGTCTATCTAAGGTACTTACTGTAATATTTAGGTACTGATTCCTGATTACTGCAGAAATCCCCCCTGAGAGGCATTTACTACTATAGTCCTCAGCCAGGATCAGGGCCCCGTATTGCTAGCTAGTGTAGCTCTGCACACAGTAAGACACTGCCATTGCAGGAAAGAATTTGCAATCTAAAGCTCTGATCCTGCAAATGCTTATGCCTATGAGCATTGCTACTGGGTTCAATGTGACTGCTCACATGCATAGGTGTTCTATTTTGTTTCTGTATAGGTTCTTACACCACACTTACCAGCATAGTCTCTGAGCACCTTGCAGTAATGCACTGAGCCATGGAAGAGAAGTGTGTGCAGTGCAGTGTCTTGTTCTGATTTGGGGGTAGTGGTGGTTTTGATTTGAATTAGTTGTGGGGGGTGTGGTTTGGTTGTTGGTGTTTTTTAAATATACATGTTGTTCTGTATTTATGTTGGAGAAGGCAGGTCAAAGAAATGTGCCTTTCTCTTGGAGCGGAAGTTGGTGAGGTCTGCTATGATCCTTTGTTCCTGGGGGGAAGTTCATTCTACAGACCAGCCCTCAAGAAAGTTCTGTCTCCCGCACAGTCGACCTTTCTCTTATTGTTCTATGGGGCCAGAGGAGTGAAGCTGTCAATCACAGTCTTCATCCCAGAGCTTTCGGTGGTCTCTTGAGTCAAGGCCTTGGGGACCAATTTAAGACAAGAATGCACCAAATAGGTATAATAAACAGAAAAAAATGGAACAGGGAAGATGATGGTAACCGGGGCATGGCTACATAGACTAGCTCTGAGAACAAGCAGGCAGTTTTGAGTCAGTTATTATGTTTGTATATAAACTTCTTCTCCTTGTATGCAGACATCAGAGCTCAATGTCCAAGTTCCATAACCAGAGGACAGCCTCTGTATCAAGGGAGGCTAGGGATTGTAGATGTCTGGTTGGGCACTCGTCCAGCACATGAGTTATTGTCTGCAACGTTGCCCCACGGTCACGGCATGGAGAGAAAGACGGGCCAATCCCGGGCATAGCTCTGGCAACTCTCTATGAGCCAGAGAGTAGCCTGTTGAGCCTGGCCCAGAATCTACAATCGAGGAAATAGGCCTACAGACTACAAGGAGGCAGGTGCAGCAATGAACTCCTCAATTTACATGGTGTGTTGGACTACAGGTCTGTCACATCTTAGGCGCATTTAACATGTGCGATTTCAGCTTTATGTGGTCGGCAAAACCAAGAAAAAACAAACAAAAAAAGAGAAAAATAACAATTTAAATACTGTTTCTGTCGTGCGGGCGATTCTGCCCGCCATTACACTCAATGTAATTTTGACTATACGCGGTTTTCGCTTTACGCGCTGACTGCGGAACGTAACCCCAGCATAAGATGAGACAGACCTGTATTTCCTACCAATGATTCCACTCCGTAAGAACACAGTTTTCAGCTTCCGGTGGTGCTGATGATCTGTGCACGGTAAAGGACTAGTAACGCTCTTGTCCAAGGGTGCATGGGCTGCCGTAGTAAAGGGCTGTCAAGAGGTCAGCTGTCGTGTCACACCCTGGTCTGCATATTGGGATTCCTCCCCTGAATAAGAGCAGACTGTCGAGTTGGCGCTGTGTGTGGTTTCCTGTCTGAGAATGGGGCATCGGCCAACTGGAGATATAATAGGTTGGTTCCATCTGTTGCAGCTCTCCAAGCAGACTTAATAGCATTGGCATCTCGTTGAAGGTCTGGCAGAGCTGCTAGCACATACAAACTGGAGGTTGGTGTATAATTCAAGCAACCACGAATAATTTGAGTGCCTGAATTCACCTCCGTGTCAACAAGCTGAGTGTGGCGACTGCACCCCCAAACCACAGAGCAAACTCCAGGGCCAATACAGATGTACCGAGAGGTCTGCTCCCCGTGAGCGTCCAGATAGCTTTTGTTTCGAGGCAGTACAGGAAGAGATCTTCATTTTCAGGTGTTCTAGCTGAGGCCAGTATGTCAGGCTCTGGTTGAACTTTACTCTTAAGTATGTGACAACTGTTTGGAATGGCAGTTTGTGTCCTTGGACATGGATCAAGATGGGTCAATTGGCGAGACAACTGTTTAGATGGAAAGTAGTTGTCACTGTCTTGGTTTCATTCAGAATTAGCTTCCATTACTGTAAGTAAGGGCCAAAATGGGGAGTAAGTCTACTGCCTTCACATGGAGCCCCTGTCAGGAGTGAAAGCAAAGCTCAAACAGACAAAATGCAAAATCGGAGCTCACGTTCTTGTCGTATATAACCCATAACAGAAATAAATAGCCATCCCAAATCCCTAAGGCAACGTTTAACATTTAACAAGATGTCAAAGCCATGAATTACTATTTCCTTGGCGGTATTTGTACCTTAAATGGTACGAATTTGAAATCAGTTTGGAGTTATTAGCGGGTGTAGTATTGGTGGGAGCTCTGCTGGCACCTACTGGCTCAAGGGTAGAAGTGTGTAAAACAGGAAATGGAGAGAAGGTGACCGGGTATGGATAAAGGAAGAGTTTAATGTGAGAGCCGGGGACTGAAGCTGGGAAGCAAAAAACATTGTGCTGTGAACAGCTGGAGTGGAATAAACTACCAGCAGTGAGAGAGAGGATCTCTGGCTTCACACCTTCGAGCTGATCACCCACTAAACAGACTGGGTGTCTGTAGCAAAGGGGGATTCCTCTAGCTCAGGGGTCGGCAACCTCTGGCACGCGGCTCGCCAGGGTAAGCACCCTGGTGGGCCGGGCCAGTTTGTTTACCTGCCGCGTTGGCAGGTTCGGCCGATCGCGGCTCCCACTGGCCGCGGTTCGCCGTCCCAGGCCAATGGGGGCAGCGGGAAGCGACGCGGGCGAGGGATGTGCTGGCCGTGGCTTCCCGTCGCATGCCAGAGGTTGCCGACCCCTGCTCTAGCTTTTAGGACACTGTCTTGTGCTGAGACATCTTATGCCAACTGGGCAGGCCAGTCTCCTGGGTTGTGGGGAAGCTATTACGGGGTGCTGGGCTGGGAAGGAGGGGCTAGGTCAGGACTCCTAGGCAAAGCGAGGAACCTCCTCTCTGTTCCCCGGTTGGCCTTGTCCCCATCCCTGGTCCCTGATTCTTGCTGGGAAGCAGTAGCAGGTGCGGAGTTCAAAGTGGCCAGCCTGTAGGGAAGGCTGTTGTGGACTGGGATGTAGGCAGGCTTGCCTAGTAGTCAGAGCAGGAGTCAGGTCTAGTGGGCAGAGCAGGTGTCCAGATTGGGGAACAAAGATGAGGGTCAGGACCAGAGTCAACTGCCAATTACCAGAGCCAAGGGGTCAAGCCAGAGTCAGAGGCTGGGGTCAGAGCCAGGACTGGTAACTGATGGTGGAAGCAAGGTAAGGGCAGGAACTGGAGGAGAGGCAAGGTTCAAACACGGAGCAGGAGCACAGTGGGAACAGGGGCAAAGGCAGGGTTCAGCAGGAGCAGAGAATGAATCAGGAACAGTGTTTGGGTGCAGGCACAAGCAGAGTCCAATGCAGCTACAACAAGAAACCACCTTGTTGCTCAGACAACTTCCGATGCCTCTTTCTGGCTTAAATAGCATGGTTGGACCAATCGGTGGAGCCAGGCAATCCCCCAATCATGGCTTCCATGGGTGGTGCCTGGGTTGAGGCTATAGTCCAACTAGCTTCTCACCCACCCCACCAGGTTTCAGCAACTATTGGGTGGAGGCCAGGATACGATGGCTGTCTGGGAATACCCAGGCCTGGGTTCAAGACCTGAGACATCACAAAGGGTAGGCAGGTAGCTCTTCTTGTCTATGGTGTGAGGGTGTGTGTCTTCTTGGGTGTGTGTGTGTGTGCGCGGGGGAGTGATTAGCAAAGTTGGAAGAGCTTGTTTAGCAATTACAGGAGGGAGGGGTTGAGTAGTAGGAGAGAGACAGGAGCTGTGTGGCCTGGAGGAATATGCATTAGGTTAGGCATGAGGGGAGACTGAATTCCACTGGTGCCACCAGCTCACTGTGTTGTGATCTTCTATGGCAAGGCACTTCACCCATCCCTCACCCTCTTTCCCTCCTACAAAATGGGGGATAATGGTGTGACGGGATCCCCTTGGGACCGTCACCTGATGTGCTGAAATTACCTCTGAGCCCGTTTTCCTTGCCAGCTTGGGACTCCAGGACCCTGCCTTGTTGAGCCAGACACGCTAGCCAGCTGCAAACAAAGACCCAGGTCTGGTCCATGCCCCCAAAGCTACAGACTTAACTGAAAACAGCTCAGCAGTTTACCTGTCTCCAGAACCCAGACACCCAGTTCCCAGTGGGATCCAAACCCCAAATAAGTCCATTTTACTCTGTATAAAGCTTATACAGGGTAAATTCATAAATTGTCCACCCTCTATAACACTGATAGAGAGATATGCACAGCTGTTTGCTCCCTCGGGTATTAATCACTTACTCTGGGTTTATTAATAAACAAAAGTGATTTCATTAAGTATAAAAAGTAGGATTTAAGTGGTTTCAAGTAATAACAGACAGAACAAAGTAAGTCACCAAGCAAAAACATGCAAGTCTAAGCCTAATACATTAAGAAACTGATTACAGGTAATATCTCACCCTCATTCATGTTCCAATAAGCTTCTTTCACAGACTAGACTCCTTCCTAGTCTGGGCACAATCCTTTTCCCTGGTACAGTCTTTGTTAGATCCAGAAGACATCTCACGTGGTACGCAGGGGTTTTCTCATGACTGGCAGCCTCTTTTGTCCTGCTCCACCCCCTTTTATAGCTTTGGCACAAGGCAGGAATCTTTTGTCTTTGCTTGTCCACAGCCCCTGCCTCATCAATGCAAAAGTAGAAGGATTAAGATGGATTCCAATATCATGTGACATGGTCACATGTCACTGTAAGACCTCCTAGTTTCCATTCTTCCTGTGTTGGNGCTTCTTTCACAGACTAGACTCCTTCCTAGTCTGGGCCCAATCCTTTTCCCTGGTACAGTCTTTGTTAGATCCAGAAGACATCTCAGGTGGTACACAGGGGTTTTCTCATGACTGGCAGCCTCTTTTGTCCTGCTCCACCCCCTTTTATAGCTTTGGCACAAGGCGGGAATCTTTTGTCTGTGCTTGTCCACAACCCCTGCCTCATCAATGCAAAAGTACAAGGATTAAGATGGATTCCAATATCATGTGACATGGTCACATGTCATTGTAAGACCCCCTAGTTTCCATTCTTCCTGTGTTGGCCCCACACGTACACAGGAAGGCTTGCAGGTAAAGAAATCATTTACAACCAATTGTTCTAGTCAATGGGAGCCATCAAGATTCTAAACCACCATTAATGGGCCACCCTTTGCATAATTACAATAGGACCTCAGAGTTATATATCCTTCATATTTCTAGATTCAGATACAAGGATGATACATGCATACATATAGGAGGAATATATTCAGTAGTTTATAACCTTTTTTATGATACCTTACAAGAGACCTTTTGCATAAAGCATATTCCAGTTACATCATATTCACACTCATTAGCATATTTCCATAAAACATATAGAGAGCAACATCACAAATGGTTNCCGGTCTTTCCTAAAAAGAACATACCCTTCCATACCTGCACTCCAGTCGTGGCTACCGTTCCACCACGTTTCAGTTATTCCCACGATGTCGGGTTTCAATTCTCGGACCAGGAGCTCCAGTTGTGCTGGTATCAGGGTGTTCTGGTACTGCCTTTCTGGAATGTGCTTGCGTGAGTGCTCTGTGCCCAGCACCTCTTAGGAATATATGTTTATGCAACATCAGCTCTGTGCTTGCCAAATTCTGTGAGCAGGGCCTGCCTCTTGCTCACAACCTGACTTTGCTTCATATCAGCGAAGCTTTGACCCCTACTTTAGTTCAGGCCTGAGGCCTCTGATACAAGGGCTTATGTCTCAGGCGCTCTTCCTACTAGAGAAGGAAATTCAAAAAAGAGAGCGGAAGCTTAAAATTAAAACTGTTTTGATTTGTGACCATTTATTTATTGTTTAACTCTAATTTTACATGAGTTTTGGGGTCAGGAAGGAATTTTCCCTAGGTCAGATTAGCAGAGACTCTGGGGGGATTTTCACCTTCCTTGGCAGCATGGGTACAGGTCGCTTGCTGGTTTGAACTAGAGTAAATGGTGGATTCTCTGTAACTTGAAGTCTTTAGCTCAAGATATGAGGACTTCAGTAACTCAGCCAGAGGTTATGGGTCTATTACAGGAGTGGGTGGGTGAGGTTTTGTGGCCTGCAATGTGCAGGAGGTCAGACTAGATGATTATGATGACCCCTTCTGGCCTCAAAGTCTATGAGTCTATCAATATGTCTACACTGCAATAAAAGACCCATAGTATGGCCATGGCTGGCCCAGGTCAGCTGACTCAGGCTCACAGGGTTCAGGCTGTGGGGCTATAAAATTACAGTGTAGACATTCAGGTTTGGGCTGGAGCCCAAGAGGCTCCACAAGGGGGTGAATCTTTGAGCCTGGTCTCCAGCCCAAGTCTGAATGTCTACACTGCAATTTTTAGCCCTGAAACCCAAGCCCCGTGATTCCAAATCTCAGTCTCAGAGATGGTGCATGTATTTCTTGGGGCCTCTGCTGCCGTATGTGGTGTGCAGGCAGCTCCTAAGCATCCCCTCTCCCTCCCTACTCTGGTGGGCTGANGGATTCTCTGTAACTTGAAGTCTTTAGCTCAAGATATGAGGACTTCAGTAACTCAGCCAGAGGTTATGGGTCTATTACAGGAGTGGGTGGGTGAGGTTTTGTGGCCTGCAATGTGCAGGAGGTCAGACTAGATGATTATGATGACCCCTTCTGGCCTCAAAGTCTATGAGTCTATCAATATGTCTACACTGCAATAAAAGACCCATAGTATGGCCATGGCTGGCCCAGGTCAGCTGACTCAGGCGCACAGGGTTCAGGCTGTGGGGCTATAAAATTACAGTGTAGACATTCAGGTTTGGGCTGGAGCCCAAGAGGCTCCACAAGGGGGTGAATCTTTGAGCCTGGTCTCCAGCCCAAGTCTGAATGTCTACACTGCAATTTTTAGCCCTGAAACCCAAGCCCCATGATTCCAAATCAACTGAGCTGGGCTCTGAGACTTGGTATCTAAGTTCCCTCTAAGCTGCGCAGCTGCGCAGCAGGCTATCAAGGGCCACGCAAGCAGGGAGAGGTACCTCTCCCCTGGCCCTAGCCCCAGAGCTGCCGCGGCAAGGCACCTCTCCCCCAGCTCCAGCCCCGGAGCTGCCACAGCCTGGGAGAGGCGCTCACGCCCGGCCCCGGGCTGCTGTGGTGAGAGAGGGCTGGGGGGAGTCCCTTTTTCCCGCTGCAGCCCGAGGGCAGCCTGCACCCCAAACCCCTCATCCCTGGCCCCACCCCAAAGTCCGCACCCCCAGCCAGAGCCATCACCCCCCCCACACTCCAACCTTCTGCCCTAGCCCTGAGCACCCTCCCACACTCCGAACCCCTCAGCCCCACCCCCACCACACATCACCTCCATATTGGTGCACATAACAAAATTCATTCCGCACATGGACGTAAAAAATTAAAGAGAACATTGCTTGGTACCGTGGGTTTTTTATGGCAGTGTAGACGTACCCTATGAGTGTTCCTAGTGTTTTTGTGTTGTCATATAAACACAATTTTTTTATGACCGATTTGTTTGAGAGAACTACAATAACATCTTCTAATGTTTGCTCTGTCATACAGGACCTCTGCGGTGAAAGGATAAATTTGAGTTTGGGGGCAACTGGAGGGAGGCGCTGCCCCAGGGTTTGGAGATGGGTGGGAAGAGGCCTGGCTAAGGGGGAGAAGTGTTGGGGAGCCATTACCATTTTCCTTGGGCTTGAAAAGTTATGGTTAATTCTGGGACCAGGGAACTTCCACCTCTTCTCTCCCCGGGGGGGGAGTCTCAGAGATGGTGCATGTATTTCTTGGGGCCCCTGCTGCTGCATGTGGTATGCAGGCAGCTCCTAAGCATCCCCTCTCCCTCCCTACTCTGGTGGGCTGGCCTTCCATTCTCATTCTCTTCTCGTTATACTGGGCCAGGCCTTGCTGGTAGCAATCACATGCCTATTTGTTATTTTGTTGTCTTGCTTTATAATGAAAATAAAATTACAGTACTTTTTTAAAAATATTGAGCTTAAAAAAAAATACTGAACTTTTATTTTAACCAGTAACCCCGTTTTTGGTTTAGTTTAGTGCCAGTTCGGGTTCAGTAGGTAGGACAAAATTATGGGACAGGTTCGGTTCTGGTTCAAGTAAAAATACTGGTTCCAATTCAGTTCTGGTTTAACTCCCTTGTCTGAAGACTCGTTCTCAACCACACACATTCCCCATTCACTCCCCCTGCCTGGGAGATGAGTTCTATAGATGGTGACCTTCCACACCGGATCATGGCTTCCTCGGGAAGGCCTCCTTCCAATGAGAACACCATGAAAATTGGGTGTAGGTAGTTGAGCTTCTCAGGAAATGTTTTCTTCAATTTGCCCCTCCTTAACAAGACGTTGTCTAGGTACAACCAGGGCTGGATTAAGGCATAGGCATTATAGGTCTGTGCCTAGGGCCCCAGCTCCCAGATTCATGTGATAAGGGCATAATCTCAGTTATCACTGGGGGAGGGGGGGGAATAAGTTTCTATCCCACATGGTCAGGAAGAAAAGCTTGAAAATTCAGAGGCGTCTGCATGAGTTTACAAAGAGCCTGAAACAATAGTTACAAGGGGTTAAATTTACCCCATTGAGATGGAAGGGAGTTAACTCCCAGTGATCTGTGGGAGGAGTGTGAAACTCCCACTGGCCTGCCAAGGCCATCCCAGCAGAGGACTCTGTGAATGACAGGAACAGCAGGCCTGGCCCACTCACTCAAGTAGATATTCCCTGGTAGCTGGGGTAAATGGTGGGGTGTTTCCTTACTATCACTCTCTTCAGGAGTGAAGGCGGCCTGCCGCCATTCCTGGATGTAATAAGGGGGTCTTATGCTGCCCCTGCAAATCTATGAGGGGAGGCAGGATCATGGAGTGGAGGCGGGGCCATAGGGGTAGAGCCAAGGACCCATATTGCCTGAATCCAGCCCTGGGTCCGACTGCTCTTGTTTCTCCATAATAAAGCGCCCTCCCACATCCCTTCACTCTGAATGTTTTTTTTATTTTAGATTAAGGAAAACAAGCGAGGAAGAAGAATAAAATCTCCATGGGAGAGAGCCCAGTGTGTGTGTCTCCTTGTAACAAGCTGCAGGGACTCTGAGAACAAAATGGTTGTTGCCTCTGCAGGCAGAAATTTAAAGATGTTGTAAACACAGACTTCAGGCAAATATGCTGCAGCTGCATAATAAACATAGCACAGACTATCCAAAGTATAGGCTGTCCTGGAAACACTGGCAGCAAGCAGTATCATTTAGGGGAATCAGTTAAGAGTGACTGAATTAAGGGCACAACTGCTGAGAGGAAGTATGATTCTGTGAGTAAGACACTGGACTAGGATTCAGATTTAGATTTGGTTCCTAGCTCAGCCACAGACTCCCCCGTGTGAGCTTGGCCAAGTCAGTCTCTCCGTTCTAGATCCATAAAATGGGGGTGATTCTCTTTGTTCTCTTCCCCCAACCCCTTTGCCAGTCCTGTCTCTTTAGAGTTAAATTCTTCAGAGGAGGCAGCATCTCTTACGGTGGGTTTGTACAGTGCCTAGCACAATGGGGCCTGTAAAGGATCCAAACAAGGGGGAAACCCAAAAGAAACGAACAGAATAAGTCTGTCCCTTTAATAAGGTCTCCAAGAAGGAGCCTGAGACAGGGCCATCCCTACCCATACGCAAACTACGCAGCTGCGTTCTGAATCCAGCTCCAGCGGCCAGCCCAATCCCCCTGATGACTGAGCTGGCCCCTCGTGGGCTGTGCATAGCAGGGCCCAGGAAAGCTGCCCCCGCCCCTGCTCCGCCCCACCTCTTTCCACCCCTGCTCCGCCCCAGCCCTGTCCCCACTCCACCCTTCCCCCCCAAACCCCATCCCCTGAGCTATGCGTCCTGGGGGACTGCAGCAGGGGTCGGGGTCAGACCCGTTCTGCACTCACTGGGTGGGGGGAAGTGGAGCGACCCAGCCCCAGCCCGCTACGCTACGCCGGCTCCCAGGCGTGCCGCCGGTGAGTGCTGGGGGGTGGTTCTCCCCCTTCCCCCAAGCCTGGGAGCCAGGGGAGTAGAGTGGAGCAGGCTGGGGCCGGGTCACTCCACTTCCCGCCGCCCCGTGAGTGCGGGGGTGGCCCGACCCCTGCTGCCTTCCTGCACTGGCTACTCCTGCCTCCCAAAGACCTTGGGCACAGCGCCGCCCCCCCCCCCCCCCGAGGCCTGGGATGCCCCCCCCCTCAGAGGCCCGGGGCCAGCCCCCCCGCAGGGGGCTGCATAGGGCACCACAATCTCTAGGTACGGCCCTGGCCTGAGAGAGAGGCTACCACCCACAGCGACCTACATGGCTTCTGGCCCCCAACTCCTGCAGCTCTTTACAGAGAACACCTGTCCCCTTCTCAGCTGCATGCATTAGTGAAGTGTGCTGGCTGGCACCATGTCTCTGGCCCTTAAAAGCCCCCTGTTACAAGACCCCTGTTTGTAATAAGAAATAAACAGAGGGGTCCAACTAGCCCTAGATTTTGGGAGTGCTCCAACTGGGGGAGAAAGTGATTTGACTCGCCCCCCTCCCACACACCAAAAAAGTGATGGCAACCACCCAGCAGATCATCTTTTTGTTCTGTGTTTGTACAGCACCTAACACAATGGGGTCCTAGTCCATGACTGGGGCTTACAGGCACTACTGCAATACNCATGTCTCTGGCCCTTAAAAGCCCCCTGTTACAAGACCCCTGTTTGTAATAAGAAATAAACGGAGGGGTCCAACTAGCCCTAGATTTTGGGAGTGCTCGGACTGGGGGAGAAAGTGANACACACACACACACACACACACACACACACACACACACACACACACACACACACACACACACACACACACACACACACACACACACACACACACACACCTTTTTGTTCTGTGTTTGTACAGCACCTAACACAATGGGGTTCTAGTCCATGACTGGGGCTTACAGGCACTACTGCAATACAAAGAATAAATTCAACTTTCCTGTCCTTACAGTTTAGCAATAGTGGGAAGAAAGATTTTGGCCCCTCCTTTCAAGCACTAGATTTTATTCCTCATTGTACAGCTCAGTCCCTGGTGGTTCATTTTGCCCATTTATTTATATGGTCTATGTACTTAGATGATGCTTAGCACGGTGCTATTTAATGTACAGATTTTATTTTTATGGCACCCCCAAAAAACTGTCCAGAATTAAAGCAGCAGATAAGAGAAATTCAGAGAGCAAGAAAACCCCTTGCATGCCTTTTAAACAATACTTCCCTTCCCAGGCAGCAAGAGTAATTTTATCACACTTCTCAAAAGGAAAACTAAGCAAAGTCCCCAAGCCTCGCAGCAGCGGGGCACTCAAGATAAGACAAGGAAAATATTTCACTCGTAAGGAAACTTGTTGTCACGGCTCTCTTCTCTGGAATCCAAGGCAATAATTACAGCAATTTGTAGATAATTATTTGTTAATTAGAAACAGGCTTGCTGGATATAGTTACCAATTGCCTCCACTGGCTGTGTGGGGCTGTACAAAGAGACCCTGGGGGATTGAAGATTTCATAGATTCATCCACTTGTTCATTTTGAAAGACGTCTGGTGGGTCATCTGCTCCCTCTGCGACTGTGTGCATCATGGCAGGATGGATTAATTATCCCTAGGTATCCCAGGCTGATGAATGCCCAGTTGTCCCTTTAATATTTCCAGTTAAGGTGATCTCACCATCTCCCACAGCAGCTTGTTTCACTGGGTAATCTAATGAACTGTGCAAATACTACTTCGTTTCTGCCCATCAGCATTTAAAGACTACTTATTACGGTGGCAGATCTAAGGGCCCAGTCTTGCAACAGGTAGTTCCATTAACTTGACTTCAATGGATCTACTCATGCTAAATAGCCTGCCCACCAGGAAAGTTTTGCAGGATCAGTCCCTAAGTGCTATACAACAATTTAAGTCCTACATGTGATCAGGGGTCCTTCCATGACTATGTCACTTATCCATTCCACTCTACACTAGTTTTAACCTTGTATCAGAGGGCTAGCCATGTTAGTCTGTATCCACAAAAACAACGAGGAGTCCAGTGGCACCTTAAAGACTAACAGATTTATTAGGGCATATACTTTCGTGGGTAAAAAACCCACTTCTTCAGATGCATGGAGTGAAAATTACAGATACAGGCATAGATATACTGGCACATGAAGAGAAGGGAGTTACCTTACAAGTGGAGAACCAGTGATAACAAGGCCAATTCAGTCAGGGTGGATGTGGTCCACTCCCAATAACTGATGAGGAGGTGTCAATACCAAGAGAGGGGAAATTGCTTTTGTAGTGAGCCAGCCACTCCCAGTCCCTATTCAAGCCCAAATTGATGGTGTTAAGTTTGCAAATGAATTGTAGTTCAGCAGTTTCTCTTTGAAGTCTGTTTTTGAAGTTTTGTTGTTGTTGTTGTTGAAGAATGGCTACTTTTAAATCTGCTATTGAGTGTCCAGGGAGATTGAAGTGTTCTCCTACTGGCTTTTGAATGTTACCATTCCTGATGGCTGATTTGTGTCCATTTATTCTTTTACGTAGAGACAGTCCGGTTTGGCCAATGTACATGGCAGAGGGGCATTGCTGGCACATGATGCCATATATCACATTAGTGGATGTGCAGGTGAATGAGCCTCTGATGGTATGGCTGATGTGGTTGGGTCTTATGATGGTGTTGCTAGAGTAGATATGGGGACAGAGAAGGCAACAGGGATTGGTTACAGGGATTGGTTCCTGGGTTAGTGTTTCTGTGGTGTGGTATGTAGTTGCTGGTGAGTATTTGCTTCAGGTTAGGGGGCTGTCTATAAGCGAGGACTGGCCTGCCTCTCAAGGTCTGAGAGAGGGGGATTGTTTTCCAGGATAGGTTGTAGATTGTTGATAATGTGCTGGAGAGGTTTTAGCTGGGGGCTGTACGTGATGGCCAGTGGTGTTCTGTTATTTTTCTTTTGGGGCCTGTCCTGTAGTAGGTGACTTCTGGGTACCCATCTCGCCCTGTCAATCGCCCTTCTCTTCATGTGCCAATATATATTTATGCCTGTTTCTGTAATTTTCACTCCATGCATCTTAAAAAGTGGGTTTTTTACCCACGAAAGCTTATGCCCTAATAAATCTGTTTGTCTTTAAGGTGCCACCGGACTCCTCGTAGGTTTAACCTTGGGGATGGTACTTTTCAAAGCGTCATTGGGTTTTATCCTGTGTTGGTTCATTTCTGGGACACTGCCAAGTCACTGAGGCCTGAAATCCAGGTTTTGGTTTATCACTGTGAGTTTGGCACCGGTGTCTCTCCTGTTTTTTCTCAATGGCATAAAACAGTTTATTTTCCTGAGGACTGAAATGCTTAGGTCCAACTAAAGTCTTTGGGCTCAATAGAGGGGGATATATATAAAATGTATACAGGAGATCATATTGGAAGAGCTAATGGTCCTTTTTGGCATTAAATTCTATGAAATCTATGATGGGTGTCAGGATAAAACCCTAAGATAAGTACAACAGCAGCAGATCAGTGCATGAGAACCACACAGTGAACCTAGTTAGAGACAGGAACTGAGACTGAGCAGCCTAGTTTCAGTGCCTAAGCTGACTGAGGCCGTTGCCAGGAGTAAAAGCAGCAGCAAGAACAAACCAGCAATGACAGTGAAAGGCAAATTAGAGTGTAAACATTCTCTCCATGTTTATAATCTCATGGGTTGTTAGTTAGTCGAGGAAGGCTTTATCTCTTTAATTTGCCGTTCTACATAGGTTTTCATGTTCTGATCATCAGCTGAGTACAGTACAATCTCCATTAGCCAAAGGGTGGAGTGTCATGATATACAGAATCACAGATCTGTTTCAGAAAGTTCCCAAACACATGAAATTAAAGATTAATACCAGGTTAATTAGTACTTTTAATTAACTTACAGTTATCAAATCCTTTCAGACCCTTAGATAAAATTTCTCTAAGTGCAAAGCATTAGTTAGAAACATTATTATTTATTCCCCTATTTTCTCTCTGGGTATGTGCTGCACTCAGAGTAGCTGGACTTCCATCCTCAGCTCCATATGAAAGCTGGATCCTTCCCTCCTCTTCCACTGGAGATTCCCCAAGTCAACAGCTTGCATGAAATCAGCCCCTGAGGGACAATCTCAGATCTACAAGCCCTTTGGTTCTTTAATTGCAGAGCAGTTAAATCTGGGGTGGGGCAGCAGGAAAAGTTGGCAGGAGGGGAACCTGCTAGGATTGAGGGAAAGTGGTGATTCCCTCCATCAGAGGCAGCACAGTAGTGACCTGAGCAAGAGCCCACAAAGAACAGCTAGTGAGGGGAAGGGAAAGAGTAATGGCTCATGCATGAATACAGAGAGTTAAGGGAAGATTTAGAGATGGCCCTTCGCAGAACTTGGAAGGATTTAGGCACAGAGCAGTAAGTTTGTAGAGCTGCCCCTGTCACTCCCAGCAGCCTGAGATTCTGCAGTGTCCAAGCACGAGTACCCTGTGGGGAAAGAGAGAAGAGAGAAATAACCACTGGGGGACAAGTGGGAATTTTCTCTTGCAGGCTCCAGGGCATTCCCCAGTGACTCTACCTGGCAGCTTCAGGGATAGGAAATACTCTAGCAGGAATCAGGACATTCTGCTGCTGGGGGAGGCTCCCACTTCACCCTCAATGGAGGGAGCAAAATCCTCCTGATTCTCATGCTGCCTCCAGCCTCGCAATATTGTTTGGCCTGTTCTACACTGCATGGTTAGGTCGATGTAAGCTGCCTTGTGTCGACCTAGCTGTGGAAGAATCTTCACTTAAATTTGGCTCCCGCTGACATAAGGGCCACTCTACACTGATTTAGTAACACCCAGCTCCCCGAGCGGCATAGTCAGTGTAGACAATGTGCTGCTTACGTTGACTGTTACTGGCCTCCAGGAGCTGTCCCACAATCCCCCCCCACTGTTAATACAATCGATACAAGCGCTCCTGGTGAGGACGTGCACCACCATCACAAGGATCCAACTGTGCACACGCACAAGCGATTTCATAACTGTGGTGGCTGTATGCCAATGTAAGTTAGGTCAACATAATTTTGTAGTGGAGACATGGCCTTAGAGTCGGAGTGTATAAAGGATCTGGAGATAAGAGGAGACAATAGAGGGGCCCAAATAAGGGCAGCTGAAGCGATGCCAATTCAACCAACATCCTCTCTGCTCCTCTTTCCATCCCTACAGCACATTCATCCAGAGGTAGGGTGACCAGATAGCAAGTGCGAAAAATCGGGATGGGGGTGGGGGGTAATGGGCAAATATAAGGCCTATATAAGACAAAGCCCCGAATATCAGGATTGTCCCTATAAAATCGGGACATCTGGTCACCCTATCCAGAGGGCTCTGACGGGGAAGAGAGGATTTAACGGGTTGCAGCGTGAAGACTGACGTTACCTTGAGTTTGGGTAATTTGAAGCCTTGAAAAACCAAAAGAAATGTGCTCAGAGCCTTAGGCAGGCGGGAGAGCTGGTTCCCGCAGGGTCAAGTCTCCAGTCCCTACTCCCCTATTCCTCTTAATTTAAGGAGAAACTGGTGTTTGGGAACTATTTTTCTAAGGCAGTGGTTCTCAACCTTCTCCATACTGGGACCCAACCCACAGGTCCTGGTCCCATCTAGCCAGGGCACCCTCCCAGTAAACAATTTGGGACAGGCAGGGAGGTCATAACTAGAGCTGGCTGAAATTCAGGGATTTGAATATTTACAAAGTTAATTTCATTCTGATCTGGAAGGAAAGCAAATTTACTGAAATTTACTGGAACTGGAGATCCCTGAAAATTTCATTACAAAACAGCAAAATATGGTATTTCTGAGACAAAAATGTGAAATAGAAGCCATGAAACTGACAAGAATGTTAATTTCATTGCTGGTAGCCTCCCTGCCCTGGAGCTGGGCGCCCAACAGTGGCAAGAATCCTGCCTGCAGATGGGGCTCCCAGGGCGGCTGCTGCTGTTGCTGCGGTGCGGAGAGCCAGTCATCCCCCAGAATCCTGGCTCCAGCTGGGCACTTGCAGGCTGGCTGCTGTGTTGCAGGGAACTTGCCAGTGTCCAGTTGGGTGTCTGGGGGTTCAGAGGCTCCCTGTCAGGGCTGTGGACCCTGGAACCTCTGTAAGTTTCCAATTTAAACCTGCCCGTGTTTCGACAAAAGTTTCACAAACTCTATAATAGGTATGACAAAACATTTTGGTCCAGCGAATCAGCATCTGTCAATGAAACTGTTTCATCCAAAAACAACCAACTAGCTCTAGTCATAACACCCCGACACTTGGTGGTCACAACCCCTGGCCGAGGACCCCTGTTCTTAAGAGAAATAGACCAAGAATGAAGAACCTACTAAGTTTTCTTGTTTAAGAAAAGAGAGAGTCATTGGACAGGCTTAGGCTGGAGAAAGCTTGTGAGTGCTTCTGTGAGAAAGACCCTACCACCAGGATTTTAAACCGGTCGTTCTAGCTCATTTTAAGTGAAAGAACTTAAATTTATGTTGGTGTACTGAGATGAGAGAGAAGTTGGCAAGAGGAACAACCAACCAAAACTTTGGGGTCAAGAGTTCATAGGTTTCTTGGTTGGGTTTGGTTTCTTTTGATTTTAAAGGAGAGGTTACTTAATTATTTTGTACCTAAATATGAATTTATCCATATCCAGAGTCTACAAACAGTCTGCAACAAACTGATGTTGCAAGAGTCTGTGGAGCAGAAGTGGAGAATTTGCCATAAGTAACCACCACCATAGTCCAGAATTCAGATGGTCCGTTTCAGAGCTATACCAGGTCAGAGACTGATCTTTCAAGGCCCAAGGATGGCCCAAGTGGTTCCTGGAAAGGTCTCTAGTCACTGAAGGCCCAATCCAATGTCTGTAGAAGTCATTTAAAACTGCCATTGACTTTAATAGGTGTTGGCATAGGCCCAGGGCCGGCTCTAGCTTTTCTGCCGCCCCAAGCGGAAAAAAAAAAGCAAAGAAAAGAAAAAGAAAAAAAAAGCCAATCGGTGGCAGTTCAATCGCGTCGCTTCATTCTTCGGCGGCAGGTCCTTCACTCCCTCTCTTCCTCTTCGGCGGCAGCTCAAAGAGGGAGAGAGGGACTGAGGGACCCACCGCCGAATTACCCGGAGGTGCTGCCCCGATACCGAACGGAGTGCCGCCCTTTTGTATTGGCCGCCCCAAGCACCTGCTTCCTTCGCTGGTGCCTGGAGCCGGCCCTGCATAGGCCCTAAAAATCCAAAATGTCCTTGAAATTCAAGTTAACTGTCTTGTTGAATCTAAATTATAGTGAAATCCTAAAGACTATCAGGCTATCTTACTGGGGACACATTTCACCTCCTTCATTCACCTGCAACTCACCTTTCTTATTCTTCTGGTAGATGAGGAGTCCCAGCACCATGAAGCTCAACCCCACTACGAAGCCCACAATTCCAATGAGCATCTTGCTCTTGGCAGAGTCAGGCTGTGCCACTGTCAAAAGAGGAGCACAGAGGACATGGGCTCAGCTTGGACTCTGATTTCCCTTACAGTATCTTTGTTGTCTTACTGAAGCGGGTGAGGAAGTAGGTATGTGGGGCACTGTGCCCCCTTCTGGATGGCTGTTACACTGCAGCACCTGTTGCCTCCGTTTCCCCCACCTTCCTTTGGCCTTCTCCAGTTGTAGGAGTGACATGGCCCTCCAGCCAGACCACTATACAGAGTCCAGTCCCTTCCGGGGCCTCAGTCTTTTACCAAAGTCTAACAAACATGGAAACAACCAAACCTTCATCCTAGCTGGGCTCAGCAGGCCACCTCTCTCTCCCAGGCATGCCTTGAGTGCTACAGTCTTTTCCCCATACCAAACCCCAGGTTCCTATGCCTCCAACAACCCCTGTCTCCAGGGGCTGGCACACTCCTCCCCTCACTCAGGGGCAGTGGTGCTGGAACAATTTTTATAGTGGGGGTGCTGAAAACCATTGAACCAAACTGTAACCCCTGTACCTGATGGAAAACACTTCAAGTCAGGGGTACTGCTGCTCCCACAGCACCCCTGGTTCCAGCACCCCTGCTCGGGGGTTCAGGCAGGCTGCAGCCCAGCAGTGTCCCTGCTTTCAGTTCACCTGCTCTGCTCAGCCTTCTTTCAGGCTGCTCCCCAGAGTGAGCCCAGTCCAGCCTCTCACCACACATCTCACCCAGCTCTTTATGGAGGGGGAGGAGGAGGGGAAGGAGAACCCAGCTGGGCTTTATCTCCAATTTGGCCTGGCCTACCTGAACAGGTACAAGCAGGTGGGTTAATTGGCCTCTCGGGCCCATATTAATCCTCTCACAGCACGTATGGGGCACACATCCCATCACAGTCTGCTTCATGGCCAGCCTCTGGTCATCTCCACAGAGCTAGGAGTGACCCCAAGGCATCCTCAGGGGTGGCCCCAATGTCAGTCTCTTACCCCACTGCATGGTGATGGGCGTTTGCAGGCTGATGTGCTCCACTTGGCAGGTGTAGACATCTCCCCATCTGGGTTTCGTTTCCAGCGTCACCTGGATCTGGAAGGTCCAGTCTCCATTATGTAACAGCTCCCTGGATACAACTTCAGCTGTCTCCTCCTGCCCATTTTTGAACCACTTGGTCGCTATCTTGGAAGGATAAAACCCTGTCGCAGAGCAAACCAGCAA
Source organism: Platysternon megacephalum (assembly GCA_003942145.1). NCBI lineage: Eukaryota > Metazoa > Chordata > Testudines > Platysternidae > Platysternon > Platysternon megacephalum. The sequence goes on from QXTE01000012.1 coordinate 19,149,553, forward strand.
GCTGGGGCGGTCGGAAGACTCTGCTTTCAGGGTGGAAATTTTCACTCTGGGCTTAACTGTGTGTAAGAAAGAGAGACACCTTGGCAAAGGGGCCCCGATACAGAACACACACCTTCTCCTGCTCTGTCCTATCAGAAATTGCTCCTTGCTGGGACATGGGTGGAAATGGGACCAAAGGGGGGCAGCTCAAGTCTACACCATCTGGATTTCTCCTTGAAACCCACCTGTCTGCATCTCCTTCAGGAGCCCTGACCCTGCAATGCACAGCCATGACTGTACTCTGCATGACACCCCTTCCAGCCACACTAGTCCCACCCTCATCACTGTCTCCTAGGTGAGGGATCCCCATGGTATCTCAGTGCCTCCTGCAGAGAGATTTGGTAGGGGACGGGTTTCACCCGCTGCCCTTAGTCCTAGTCCCATGGGGTGCCCACTGCCTGAGGGGGCTGGCAGGACGGGGAGGACCATGTGTGGAGCTCTGGGATCCTGGCCTGTCTGTGGGGCTCACCCAAATTATTTCCTTCAGTATCAGGTTTCGGGAGAATTTCCCTCAAAACTGGGATTTGGGGCCTGATTCAAGCTGAGAGCAACCCTTTGTTATTAAAGAATCTGTCTTCTCCAGTCCCGTCCTCCGACTCCTCCTCTGTCCCCGCAAGTTCAAACCCAGCCCCACTGACGCTCAATTGCTGCCTGGTAGGGAGTGTGCAGAGGGAGGCAAATATAACAGCACCAGATGGGGGGGCTGACCCAAAGTTCCCAGTTCCAATTTGGTCTCCTCCCCCTTCAGCTCACCTCGCCTACCCACAGTGATGTTCTTAAATCTCCTATGGTTATAACTGCAGAACTTCTCCACTGAAGCCCACAAGTAGCTCAGCAACTCCAGCCTGTTCCAATACTCCGCGATCGGCCGACCCAGTTCCGTGCGGGCCACCGAGAAGCCCAAGTCACTGTCATAGTAACAGATCTCCTGCTGGCCCCAGATCAGTCTTTTCAGATACCTCACCCGCTGCATGCCGTTGGTGTAGTGACACTCAGACTTCTCCTGCAGCAGGAAATGCTCTGAGAGGAGAGAGGAGCAGGTCAGGAACCCACTTCCACTGCAGCCTTTCCCCACCCTTGCACCCTCCGCTCTCACCTCCATCTGCTAAGTCCCTTGTGTTGATCCTGTAAGAGAATCTCTGAGCCCTGAGCTGGGCAGGGGGAAAGCTTTTGTGTTCCCCATCCTGAGAGCCCAAAAGGGCTTTTTCCCCCAGCACTGGGGTCTCTGCTTACCTGGAGGGTCTGTGCAATGAGCTCTGTGAGTTCTCAGTGCTATCGCCACTATTAGAGCCCCAGCCCAGCAGTTCCTGGCGATCCCAGGGATCCCCCCGGGGGTCATTGCTGCTCAAGAGGGGGAAAGTTGATGGGAAGATCAAAGCTAACAATAATGTCTCACTCCAGCTCTCGAAAGTGGAAGTTCTCTGCAAAGTCCTGACCACAAAAACTCAGAAAGTTGCCTAATACCCAGGGGATTGGGTGGCCCTCAGCCAATGCCGCAGCCAGCCTCAGGACTGGGCCATATCATCGGTCACTAGGCAGCAATGGGGTCAGCTTCTCCTTTGCAGTAGAATCAACTTCCTAGAGCAAGACAGACCCAGAGTCCCAGCAGCAGCCAGTGTCCCAGAGCGCAGTCACAGCAGAACGGGCAGCAAAGCACCTAGGATACTGTGACTGTTGCTCTGGCCCTCTCTCTCCTGGGGCTGATGGCTCCAGGCCCTCTCCATCCACGGAGCCCATGACAGAAGAAGTGATCTTGGAGCACACTGGGCTGCAGGAGGGCAGGGGTGAAAGTCCTATTTGCTGGGACCAGTCCTGCCCATCCTGGCCATGTGTTCCACTGAGGGCTTGGAGCATGCCAGGCATCAGCCCTACACCAGCAAGGACCCCACAGGCGAAGGGCGCTGTGAGGCAGCATAGCTTCAAAGCTCATAATCAGACAGGGAGGGTCCATTTATCTGACTCCCTCTGAGGGTGGGTGTCAGGGCAGGGTAGGATCTGATGAGAAACAGTCAAATGAAAAAGAGTCCCATTCAATTACATCACATAATGGCAGACAGCTAAAAAGTGATAATATTTTAAGTACTTATCTACAAATGCTAGAAGTCTAAATAATAAGATAGGTGAACTTGAATGCCTTGTATTAAATGAGGATATTGATATAATAGGAATCACAGAAACTTGGTGGAATGAGGATAATCACTGGGACACAGTAGTACCAGGGTACAAAATATATCGGAAGGACATAACACGTCCTGCTGGTGAGAGAATGGCACTATATGTGAAAGAAAGCATAGAGTCAAATGAAGTAAAAATCTTAAATGAACCAAACGGTACCATAAAATCTCTATGAATAGTAATTCCATGCTTGAATAATAAGAATATAGCAGTAGGGATATACTACCGACCACCTGACCAGGATGGTGACAATGACTGTGAAATGCTCTTGGAGATTTGAGAGGCTATAAAAAAGAAAAAAATCAATAATAATGGGGGATATCAACTATCCCCAGATTGGCAGCTCAGGACGGGATGCAGAGATAAAGTTTCTTGACACCTTAAATGACAGCTTCTTGGAGCAGCTAGTCCTGGAAACCACCAGAGGAGAGGCAATTCTTGATTTAGTCCTAAATGGGACACAGGATCTGGTCCAAGAGGGGAATATAGCTGAACCGCTTGGTAACAGTGACCATAGTATAATTAAATTTAACATCTGGGGGGTGGGGGAGCAATCGACCATGGTAGCATTTAATTTCAGAAAGGGGAACTACACAAAAATGAGGAAGTTAGTTAAACAGATTAAAAGGTACAGTGCCAAAAGTGAAATCCCTGCAAGCTCCATGGAAACTTTTTAAAGACACCATAATAGAGGCTCAACTTAAATGTATACCCCAAATTAAAAAACATAGTGAGAGGACCAAAAAAGTGACACCGTGGCTAAACAACAAAGTAAAAGAAGCAGTAGGAGGCAAAAAGGCATCTTTTAAAAAGCGGAAGTTAAATCCTATTGAGGAAAATAGAAAGGAGCATAAACTCTGGCAAATGAAATGTAAAAATATAATTAGGAAGGCCAAAAAAGAATTTGAAGAACAGCTAGTCACACTCAAAAAGTAATAACAAAATTTTTTTTAAGTACATCAGAAGCAGTAAGCCTGCTAAACAACCAGTGAGGCCACTGGACAATCAAGATGGTAAAGGAGCACTCAAGGACAAAAAGGCCATTGCGGAGAAACTAAATGAATTATTTGCATCGGTCTTCACAGCTGAGGATGCGAGGGAGATTCCCAAACCTGAGCCATTCTTTTTAGGTAACAAATCTGAGGAACTCTCCCAGAGAGAGGTGTCATTAAAGGAGGTTTTGGAACAAATTGATAAACTAACAGTAATAAGTCACCAGGACCAGATGGTATTCACCCAAGAGTTCTGAAGGAACTCAAATGTGAAATTGCAGAACTACTAATTGTGGTATGTAACCTGTCATTTAAATCAGCTTCTGTAACAGATGAGAGGAGGATAGCTAATGTGACACCAATTTAAAAAAAAAGGCTCCAGAGGCAATCCTGGCAATTACAGGCCAGTAAGCTTAACTTCAGTACTGGGCAAACTGGTTAAAACTATAGTAAAGAACAGAATTATCAGACACATAAATGAACACGATTTGCNCGGCTTAGGTTTGTTTCCAGGTTGCTGAATAGCTCTCTTTCTCCTCTGCTTCTACTTGGATTCTCCAGTTTTGGTTTTTCTGTGCATGTTCTCTGTCATTTCAGGGTAGCAGCATCATGGGTCTTATCAAAACTGATCATGGGAAAAGCTTAGATTTGTATTTAGATTTTCAGAAAGCCTTTGACAAGCTCCCTCACTAAAGGCTCTTAAGCAAAGTAAGCTGTCATGGGATAAGAGGGAAGGTCTTCTCATGAATTGGTAACTGGTTAAAAGATAGGAAACAAAGGGTAGGAATAAATGGTCAGTTTTCAGAATGGAGAGAGGTAAATAGTGGTGTCCCTCAGGGGTCTGTACTGGGACCAGTAGCATTCAACATATTCATAACTGATCTGGAAAAGGGGGTAAACAGTGAGGTGGCAAAATTTGCAGACAATACAAAACTGCTCAAGATAGTTAAGTCCAAAGCAGAATGCGAAGAGCTACAAAAGGATCTCACAAAACTGGGGGACTGAGCAATAAAATGGCAGATGAAATTCAATGTTGATAAATGCAAAGAAATGCACATGGGAAATCATAATCCCAATTATACATATAAAATGATGGGGTCTAAATTAGTTGTTACCACTCAAGAAAGAGATCTTGGCGTCATTGTGGATAGTTCTCTGAAAACATTCACTCAATGTGCAGCGGCAGTCAAAAAAGCAAACAGAATGTTGGGAATCATTAGGAAAGGGATAATCAACCAGACAGAAAATATCATCTTGCCTCTATATAAATCCATGGTACACCCTCATCTTGAATATTGCGTGCAGATGTGGTCACCCCATCTCAAAAAAGATATATTGGAATTAGAAAACGTACAGAAAAGGGCAACAAAAATGATTAGGGGTATGCAACAGCTTCCATTTGGGGAGAGATTAATAAAACTGGGACTTTTCAGCTTGGAAAAGAGATGACTAAGGGGGGATATGATAGAGGCCTATAAATTCATGACTGGTGTGGAAAAAGTAAATAATGAAGTGTTATTTACTCCTTCTAACACAAGAACTAGGGGTCACCAAATGAAATTAATAGGCAGCAGATTTAAAACAAACAAAAGGAAGTATTTCTTTACACAACGCACAGTCAACCTGTGGAACTCTTTGTCAGAGGATGTTGTGAAGGTCAAGACTATAACAGGGGTCAAAAAAGAACTAGATAAATTCATGGAGGATAGGTCCATCAATGGCTATTAGCCAGGATGGGCAGGGATCGTGTCCCTAGCCTCTATTTGCCAGAAGCTGGGAATGGGCAACAGGAGATGGATCACTGGATGATTACCTGTTCTGTTCATTCCCTCTGAAGCACCTGGTACTGGCCAGTGTCAGAAGACAGGATACTGGGCTAGATGGACCTTTGGTCTGACCCAGTATGACCATTCTTATGTTCTTATGAAAGAGGGAAGAACCCAGTCCTTCCTACTGGAGACATGGAAGTTGTGGGGACAGGCGGGCAATAACTGCTGACAGCCAGAGAGATGAGGCCCCATCCCCCACTTGCTGGTTTATACCCCCACTCCCCTGTAGTGAGAGCCCAGAGAGGACCAGAGTCCCCAGTCCATTATGCACTGGACAGCACAGGGAGCTGTCACAGCAGGGCAGGGCTGGCAGAGTTGGGACTATTTGCCCTTAGGCACATCTGTTATAACAGCCAACAGCCCCATCCCAGCTTCAGACCCCAGGGAGGAGAATCCAGCCTCGCCTTTTGCTCACTCCCTGTGCGGGGACATACCTGAGCTCAGCTACTGTGTCAGGATCTTCCCACATGCTACGCACATGGGGAGCCGCGCCAGCTCTCTCACCCCGAGAAGCTTTGACATCGGATGACAGGACACCTGCAAACAAAGAAAGAACCAATGTCAAGTCTCCCCAGGAGTGAGCCGAGTGTGTGCTTCTCCCTCTGCGAGACCCACCACCTGCCTCCCCTCTCAGCACAGGACAAACGGGCACGAGACAATACAACCCCATCCCCGCCCCAGCAAGCCAGCAGCCCTCACGCCACACACTTCCTCCTCATTACAGTAACGTTCCCATTTCCATCATCACCAGGCCCTTGAGGGGCCCCATCAGTTCCCCTCCCCAGCAATCCCATCACCCCCATTTCAGTGCTGGGATCTCTCTCCCTTTAACCTGGCATCACTGCACAGCAGTTTCTTCATTGTCTCCTTAGCCTGCTATGTCATGCTCCTGTACCAGATGTAGATAGGCTACAGAGCTTGCTTATGCACACCAGATGTGTTCATCATAAGATACTTCAAAGCTCTGCTAGGTATGGCTGAGGTTTGTTTAAATAAAGTATTTTACACACAGTGCTCCCTAGTGGCTGAGCAATATAATACAGATGAGCATCCCATTACATCTCCCCCTTTAAGTTCTACATTCCTACCATATACACATCTACCCCTATATAACGCTGTTCTCGGGAGCCAAAAAATCTTACCGCATTATAGGTGAAACCGCGTTATATCGAACTTGCTTTGATCCGCCGGAGTGCGCAGCCCCGCTCCCCCGGAGTGCTGCTTTACCGTGTTATATCCGAATTCGTGTTATATCGGGTCACGTTATATCAGGGTAGAGGTGTACAATATTTACACTATTGCACTATCTTTGATGTTCAGTATGTATCAGTCTGTTAAGTGTCTCTGAATTGTATTGGCTTTCTAATTACACGACCCAAGCGCATGACAAAGTGGTCATCTGGCTGTCCATTAGTTGCAACAACTGGCTGTGGTTTGTTCAGAATTCAAGTCTTCTTCTTCTTGTTCTGCATCTGCTGTCTGTAGGGTTTTCTCTGTTGATTGTTTTCTGAAGAACAAACTGTAGATGTTGGGAGTTTCTGCTGAACTCTCCACTGCCGGTCTCCATCACACACGATCTGGGTGCTGAATTGTTTTTCTTTACGACAGCTGGGGCTGTCTGTCCCTTTTCTCCATCCAATTGACATGAACACAGTCACCAGGGTTCTAGACCCGGCAATTCTCTGAGGATATCTTTAGTAAAAGTGTCGTAAGCTTTTTTTAGCCTTTTTATCCTATTTGGCTACTCTCTTTATGTCTGGCCACCTTGGAGATAAATTCTTTCCCAAAGTTGGAACAATAGTTCTGAGTTGTCTTCCCAACAGGAGTTGTGCTGAACTATATCCATCCAGTAGCTGCTGGTGGTGTTGATCTGTAACTCAGAAGAGCAAGGAATGGATCTTCCCACTGTAAGATTTTCTCAGCTGTCTGTACAGCTCTCTCAGCCTCTCCATTCGCTGGTAATGGGTAATGTGGGCTGCTAGTAATACGATCAAAATAATATTTTGTTCGGAATGACTTAAATTCTGTTGCAGTGCTTGAGGTCCGTTGTCCTTTATTAGTTGTTCTGGAATACTGAAGTGAGCAAAAGTGCACTTCGGTTTCTTGATAACACTGTGACAGGTTATATCTTTTAAGTTATTTCTATATACCTGGAAAAATAGTCCATGACGACCAGGTAATGATGTCTTCTGAATATGCATGAATCTGCAGCTAGTCTCTTCCAAGGACTGCCTGGTAGAAGTGTTGTTATTAAAGGTTCTTTGTGCTGTGTTGGTCTATTAATTCTGCAATAGTCACATACAGATACTTTATTCTTTATGTTCTTGCTGATGCACTGCCACCACATTGGCTAGTTGGTCCACTCATGGCATTTAGTTAATCATTAATGTCCTTCATGGATGAGGCTTAAGATTTCTCCTCTCATTTCATTTGGAATTATGATGCCATTGTCTTTAACCATGAGTCCATTTGACTTGCTTAATTGTCCACGCACCGCAAAGTAGTCTCTTGTCACTTCCTTAGTGTCCTTTAGATACTTGGGCCAGCCACCCCTAATGTAATGTAGAACGTCCTGACGTTGCATGTGTGTCAAGATTGCTTTTTGTAACTGGAGTAGTCTCTTTTCTGACACTGGTCTCTATGTGTCGATAGCATCCACACACATCTTTATATCATCTTCGAGCTCACTGGTAATTGAGTGTGATGCTGGGTTCTGTGACAGTGTCTGCTACTACCAGCTTTTTCCCCAGAATATATTTAGCAATTGGATCTTTTCTGTTGATGAGGGTTGACATTATCCAGCATACAGTCTGGACTGATGAACAGCTGTGTCCCCTCAGCTCCCCATGCGCTGGCAGGGACGGGGGAGAAACAGGACGTGGCGGCGCACTCAGGGTAGGAGGCGGAGGTGAGCTGGGGTGGGGGGGGCAGGGAGCTGCCAGTGGGTGCAAAGCACCCACCAATTTTTCCTCGTGGGTGCTCCAGCCCCAGAGCACCCATGGAGTCAGCGCCTATGGTGAGAGTTACCTCTCCTCACACACAGCCTCCAGCATGTAAGTTACTCACAGTTATAATGCATGAGCACCATGTCCAATCACTCATGAATTACACAGCAGAGCAACACCAGCAAATTCCCAGTCCCATACTTTCCCCCAGAAATCTATGTCTTGTACTGCCCAGCTCTCTCCTGGACAATACAAGGTCATATACAATCCATCATTTTATTAATAGAAAATGATATGCACAAATCCTGTTAACTCAAATGGAGTTTCCCGAACACACTTGTTTAGATAAAACAATGAAACAAGTTTATTAACTACAAAAGGATAGATTTTAAGGGAATATAATAATGAGGCATAAAAGTCAGAATTAGTTACAAGAAAAATAAAAGTAAAATGCAACTAATGCCTAACTTAACAAACTAGAGTAAATTCAAAGCAAAGGTCTCTCTCATCACGTTTCAGCAGTCTTAGGGCAGTCCTGCACTACAAACTTGCATTGGCGCCGCTGCTGGTGCAGCACTTCTGGTGAAGATGCCCTCAGGCAACGAGAGAGAGCTCCCCTGTTAGCTTAATAACTCCACCTCTGCGAGAGGCAGTAGCTATGTCAGCGAGAGACGTTCTCCCGCCCACATAGCGCTGTCTACACATAGGTCGGTGTAACAACATCGCTCAGGGGTGTGGATTATTCATACCCCTGAGGGATGTAGTTTGACCAAAGGAATTCTGTAGAGTAGACCAGGGCTTACTGGCCGAACTTCTTTCAGTCAGGATCTCTCCTCCCAGTCCAATGCTGTTTCCCTTGTTCTTCCGGTGTCATGGGTGCCGTGAGCAAAGAGAAAGGGAGGAATAATTTGCGGCATCTGCTCCTTCTCCTTATGGTTCTCTCTCTTCTTCAAGAAGCATCTCCTGCAGGGGGACCCAGGGGGCCATGGCCCCATCACTTTTAAAAGTGGGAGGGCTATGCCTTCCCACTTTTTACTGGCTATGAGAGCAAGTGACTGGGGGGAGGAGGCAGAGAGGAGCAAGCACGGGGGTTTTGGGGGAAGAGGCGGCACAGGAGTGGGGCCTCGGGGACGGGGCAGTGCGAGGGTGGGGGCTCGGGGGCATGGGCGGCTCAAGGGCAGGGGTTTGGGAAGAAGGGGCAGTGTGAGGATGAGGGCTCAGAGAGAAGGAGCGGTGCAGGGGGTGGGGCCTTGGGAGGAAGGGGCAGCACGGGGGGCAGGGCCACAGTTTGGTCACCAGTGGGGCCCCCCCTCCACTTTTAGGAAGCTTCTGCCACTCCTGATCTCCAGCTGAGGTTCAGGAGATAGAAATATGTGTGGATGGGAACCCCCAGCTGTTTCTTTGTCAAGATATAGCTTTTTGCCCACATCCTCTTCCCTGCCAAAGAATGGCCACTTACCCAGGTGATGGTCCATTTGATTTTGTTGACACCTGGATGAGGGGTCAGCTTGCCTTTTGTCTCTAGGGAACTGGTTTGTGGCCGATCCCCAGGATTGAAACATGTCTTAGTAATACCATACAGTGGAATCTTATAACTTTACATACAGTGTTGCCACGCATTTTTACCAGGACAATAATGATCAGCAAATTATGAGTTTTCAAATGATACCTCACAAGGCATACTTTCTACGAAATTATCATAATCCTGTGAAAGGGGTGAACACAGGAGTACCGGCCGTCACACCCTCCCCTGCACACAGCAACAGAAAGCACAGGAGGCTACCAAAGAGCTGAGGTTAAAGATTAACACCAGATTAATTAGTACATTATCAGACACTTTCAGACACCTAGGTAAGTTGCTTTAAGTGACAGATATTAATGAGAGTCACTATTATTTATTCTCCTGGATATGTGTTGCGCTCAGAGTATCTGACCATCTATCCATGTCTCTATGCAACAGCTGGATCCCCATTGGCACATTAGAGTTTCCCAAAGTCAATGGTTCTAGTGAAATGAGCGACTGGTACAATCCCGGATCTGCAATTTCTTTTCCCGCAGATCAGTTTTTCTAAAAGTTTCAGAGGGCAGTGGCATTAGCAATCTGGGACTGTCAAGGCTGATTCCCCACTCTGGCACTTTGAGTGCAGAAGGTGGGGGCCTGCAAGGATTCTAAAAATTAATACTGGCCACTCCAGGCTGGTATTAAACTCCCAAGTTACAGCTTCTCTCTGACCTTGTATGGGTAGATGCTGCCACCACCCAAGTGCAAAAAAACCCCTTTGGACCCAGTGGAAAGAGGGGGCAGTCATTCATGCTTAGGCTGGAAAAATATTCAGAGATGTTGTGTGACATCGTACATCCAACATTTTAACCTGTGTAACCCTTGGTGCCAGGTGGAGTCGTCAGCAACCAGGGCTGGGTTCAATATTTAGGTGTTCCTTTTCAACAACACAATACAGAACCGGCTTGAGCCCCCACCCAGTAACCTGATAAAATTACACACCACCCTTGGGCGCCTCTAAAAGGCAATACATTCCCTCTCTCAAGCAGAGTCTGAGCCCAGGTCTACACTAGCGGGGGGGTCGACCTAAGATATGCAACTTCAGCTACGCGAATAGCGTAGGTGAAGTCGGCGTATCTTAGGTCGACTTACCTGGCCATGAGGATGGCGGCGAGTCAACCGCTGCTGCTCCCCCATCGACTCCGCTTCCACCTCTCACGAACTGGAGTTCCGGAGTCGACGGGGAGCGCAATCAGGGATCGATTTTCTCGCATCTGGCAAAGGGGCCCAGGTGCAGAAGAGGGCTGAGAGAGATGAGGTGACCCTCCCTCATCCCAGAGAAAGGTCCCCTGCTATCTGGATTTTGTCCATTCCTGACCCATGTGTTGCTCTGGGCTGGATCCATCAAAAAGTGTCAGTGGAGAACCGTGTCTCATTCATTTCCAGCAGGAACAGAGGGATGTTCTAACCCTTGGTGGCCCAGGGAAAGTGAGTCTCAAAACCACAAAGAACAGGAAACCCTCCCAGCCACTATGCAGATCTTGAGATGGGATTCTGACAATATTCCCCCAAAGCGGAGAATGTAGACTAGTGCAAGGTTGGAGCAATGCTTAATTAAAAGCAAAAATAATTCTTGCCCTCTCCTGCCTCTTCCCATTTGATTCTGCTGCTGCCTAGTCCCTCCCACTGCTCCTGCATTTCCTGGCCACAGTATTGCTCATCTGCAAAGCAGAGAGATTGCAAATGGAGGGAAATCAGACTGTATGGTCCAGTGCCCCTCCTGCCCCCACTCCCATGCATGGCAAGGCTCTCTTAGAGCAGTGGTTCTCAACCAGGGGTACATGTACCCCTGGAGTGCACAGAGGTCTTCCAGGGGGTACATCAACTCATCTAGATATTTACCTAGTTTTACAACAGGTTACATAAAAAGCACTAGCGAAGTCAGTACACACTAAAATTTCATACAGACAATGACTTGTTTATATTGCTCTATATACTATACACTGAAATGTAAGTACAATATTTATATTCCAATTGATTTATTTTATAATTATATGGTAAAAATGAGAGTCAGCATTTTTTCAGTAATAGTGCGCTGTGACACTTTTGTATTTTTATGTCTGATTTTGTAAGCAAGTGGTTTTTAACTGAGGTGAAACTTGGGGGTATGCAAGACAAATCAGACTCCTGAAAGGGGTACAGTCATCTGGAAAGGTTCAAAGCCACTTACCTAGGGGACTGGGGCAGTTTGGGCAAAGGCAGCTTGGTTTCAGCAGTAAGCAAATCTTGTCTGTCACAGACAAGCTAACCAACAGCTACCAGACAGACAAAGGGAAATGACCCCTCTCAGGGTTCTGGGTTCATATCAAAACCAACTTTCTCTTGAGAAATTCGGCAGCTGGAGGTGGCTTTAATGCACTGACTCAGAGGAGCTACTAGAAGAGAGTTCACATCTCCCTGTGTGTATAACTGACCAATCCCCTTCAAGAGTGTCTCAGTGGAGATCAGGGCCCAGATCCTCAGCTGGTATAATTCAGCACAGCTCTGCTGAAGCCGATGGAGCTGTGCCCGTTTGCACGGAGTGAAGAGCTGACTCAAGAGTCTGAAGTTCATGTTAATTCCTCACACTCTCCCTGTCTTTGACTTTAGGCAGCTCCAGGCTTCTCATCCATCGTACATAGGTTCTTATGTGCACTCAGCCATAGGCACCGACTTCCACTGTTCCCGGTGGGTGCTTGACCCGCCCCCGCGCCTCTGGCCCCACCCCTGCACTGCCCTCGACCTGCCCCATTCCACCCCTTCCCGAAAGTCCCCGCCCCCATTACACCCTCTTCCCCCAAGTCCCCGCCCCTTCTCTGCCTCCTCCCCTGAGCGCGCACATCCCCGCTCCTCCCCACTCTCTCCTGGAAAGTCCTAAGCACCGCCAAACAGCTGTTTGGCAGTGGGAAGCACTGGGAGGTAGGCGGAGGAGCGGGGACGCGGCGTGCTCAGGGGAGAGGGAGGGGGTGAGGGGAGCTTGGCTGTCGGTGGGTGCAGGACACCCACTAATTTTTCCCCATGGATGCTCCAGCCCCAGAGTACCCACAGAGTCGGCGCCTATGCACTCAGCACTCTAGTATCTGAGCAAAAAAAAAAAAAAAAAAAATCATCCAACTATTCAGGGTTTAACCGGCAAAACTGTTAATAAACCCAAAGCCACAATAATATTGGTGCCTCCTGATTCAGTGTCAGTGGTGAGCCAGCCTGACCCATGGCTGAGGCAAAACTTCTACTTCATCATGAGGAGCGGATGAAGGATATGCCAGCAGGGATCTTCCTGCCTTTCATCCAGGAGCATTGGAGAGACATCACAGAAACGATCTCTGTGACAGCAGGACACAGGTGAGTAGCCTACAGACCCCTGGGGGACACCTCTATTTACCTCTCTCTGTTCTGAAAACTGACTATTTATTCCTACCCTTTGTTTCCTATCTTTTAACCAGTTACTGATCCATGAAAGGATCTTTCTTCTTATCCCATGACTATTTAATTTGCTTAAGAGCCTTTAGTGAGGGATCTTGTCAAGGCTTTCTGAAAGTCTAAGTACACTATATCCACTGGATCACCTATGTCCACATGCTTGTTGACCACCTCAAAGAATTCTAGTAGACTGGTGAGACATGATTTCCCTTTACAAAAACCATGTTGACTCTTCCCCAACAAATCATGTTCATCTATGTGTCTGATAATTCTGTTCTTTACTATAGTTTCAACCAAGTAATTGCCAGGATCACCTCTGGAGCCTTTTTAAAAAATTGGTGTCACATTAGCTATCCTCCAGTCATCTAGTACAGAAGCTGATTTAAATGATAAGTTACATACCACAGTTAGTAGCTCGGCAATTTCATATTTGAGTTCCTTCATAAGTCTTCGGTGAATACCATCTGGTCCTGGTGACTTATTACTGTTTAATTAATCAATTTGTTCATTACCTGTATCTCTCCCAGAAAATTCAGTGGAGTTGGAGAACTGACCTCTTCGGGAGGTTGGTTGGGCCAGATCACAGGACTGGCTATACCGGAATACTACACCTTCCCCAGACTGATGCCCCTGCCCCAGATTCCTATTTCCTCCGGTTGGTCTTTCAAGAGAAACTCAAAGCCCTGAGTTCACCTGGGCCTTCTGCAGCATGTGGGGGCATCAGCTATTGGGGGGCACATTAAGAGGAGGGGCTGTAAAACAGCCCAAGAAGCTTGATAGAGAAGAGGCACTTAGTTTCTCAAGAGAAACAGCAAACCATCAAAGCTGGGCAGATTAAAAGCTTTTCTCCTCCCCTTTCTCAGAGCCCAAGGGGGCTTCTTTCCTAGTGCTGGGGACTCTGCTTGCCAACTCTTTTCTCACCTGGAGGGTCTGTGCAATGAGGCATGTGGTTTCTCTGCTAGAGGGCCAGCTCAGCAGCGCCCAGCCCCAAAAGCCACTGCAGCTCAGAAGGGGAAGAATATAGGAAAAGCGAGGGCAAGAAGACCAATGTCTCACTGGGAATCCCCCCAGAACGAGAACTTCTTTGCAAAACTCTGAGGAAGAAGTTTCTGTAGAGGGAAGTACAAACTGGGCCGAACAAGTAGCCTAAAGCTGGGACACAAGAGGAGTTTGTTAATTTAACCCTCTTTCTCCCACTCCTGCTACTTAACAGCACTTGTCCCCTTGAGAGCTGCCTTTCATCCCACGGGACTCAGAGAAGCGTACAGGGGTAGAGAGTCAAAAACGGTTATCTCCAGTGTCTAGAATGGGCAAGGAAGGCGCAGAGTTGGGGTCTTCTTGCCCAAAGATTACACAAGGATTAGCTTCAGAGTAGCAGCCGTGTTAGTCTGTATCAGCAAAAACAACGAGGAGTCCTTGTGGCACCTTAGAGACTAACAAATGTATTTGGGCATAAGCTTTCGTGGGCGAGAACCCACTTCAAGAACAGAGGCCAGGAGTCCTGTCTCCTAGTCCTACCTACTCTAACCACTAGATGGTACCTCCCTGCCACAGCTGGGAATAAGACACAGGAGGCCTGACTCCTGTCCTGCTCCAACAGGACCATCCGCCCCCTCCCGGGCTGGGACCCAGGAGTCCCGAGCCCCGCCCCCACCCGGGCTCTGGGGCTGGGACCGGGACCCAGGAGTCCCGAGCCCCGCCCCCACCCGGGCTCTGGGGCTGGGACCGGGACCCCAGAGCCCCGGAGCCCGAGGCGCCGCCCCTCTGCGGGCCCGTCACGCCGTCGCTTCCACAAACCCGAACCCCGCGTCATTATTTTAATCTCCATATTACATATAATTTGCATATAAAGTAGCTAATTTGTATAATACGTCTCCTCGCAGCGAGATACGTAACCCGACCCCGCTCTGCCCATAGCTAAACCCACCCCAGCTTGGCCGTGGCACCAGCCCAGGGCTGCGCCACCCCCCGCTCCGGGGTCTCTACAGGAGGCGGCCCGCCACCCGGCCTCTGAGCCGCGAACTACAGTTCCCAGAGCACCTTGCGCCGACAGCAGCTACTTCCGGACATCGCCCCGCCTCCTGATAGGCTCATCTTGACCTCTTGCGGCGACCTTGGCTACGAGGGGTCACGTGAGTGTGCGTAACGCGGTGGGGATGCCGCCGCTTGCTTGGTTTGGTCTCACGTGGGTCGATCGGTCCGGGGCCGGGCCGGGACGCTTTAACCGGGGCCTTCATCCCCGCCCCCTCCTCCGGGCAGAGCTGCTGCGGCCTGGGCGGGGCACTGGCCTCCTGGGGCCAAGGTGCAGGGACATCTCGAGACAGGAGGAGCTGGGGGAGCGGGGCCTAGGAGCCCTCTGGGGGTAGGGCAGGGAGCAGCTGGGCCTGGGGGGNAATCCATGCTCTGCCCACACCTTGAGTACTGAGTGGCGTTCTGGTCGTCCCATCTAGACAGAGCTCTATTAGAACTGGGGAAAGTACAGAGAAGGGAAAGACAAATGATTGGGGTATGGAAGAGCTTCTGTATGAGGTGAGTTTAAAAAGACTGGGACTGTTCAGTTTAGAAAAGAGATGACTAAGGGGGGATATGATCAGTAGCGGCGCCAGCTTTGCCGGCGCCCTCGGCGGCGGGGGCGCAGGCACCCCCAAAATAGCAGCGCACTAGGCTACCGCCCCCTGGATATGATGGCTATAAAATCATGAATGGTATGGAGAAAGTGAAGAGGGAAGTGTTATTTGCCCCTTCACATATCACAAGAACCAGGTGTCACCCAATAATATTAATAGGCAGCAGGTTTAAAACAAACAAAAAGAAGTACTTCTTGAACTCATTGATGGGGTGATGTGAAGGCCAAAAGTATAACTGGGTTCAAAAAAGAATTAGATAAGTTAATGGAGGGTAGGTCCATCAATGGCTACTTGCCAGGATGGTTAGAGATACAACCCCATGCTCTGGGTCTTCCTAAACCTCTGGCGGCCAGCAGCAGGGACTGGACAACAGGGGATGGATCATTTGATAATTGCCCTGTTCAGTTCATTCCCTCTGAAATATCTGGCACCGGCTACTGCTGGAAGACAGGATATTGGGCTAGATCAGGGGTGGGCAAACTTTTTGGCCCGAGGGCCGCATCTGCAAATAGAAATTGTATGACGGGCCATGAATGCTCACAAAATTGGGGTTGGTGTGTGTGGGGGGGTGAGGGCTCCAGCTGGGGGTGCGGGCTCTGGGGTGGGGCTGGACATGAGTTTGAGATGTAGGAAGGTGCGGGCTGGGATTGAGGTGTTTGGAGGGTGGGAGAGGGATCAGGGCTGGGGCACGGGGAGAGGCTCAGGGGTGCAGGCTCCAGGCGGCACTTACCTCATGCGGCTCCCGGAAGCAGCGGCATGTCCCTTCTCCAGCTCGTACATGGAGGTGCAGCCAGGCGGTTCTGCATACTGCCCTCTCCACAGGCATCGTCCCTGCAGGTCCCATTGGCTATGGTTCCCGGCCAATGGGAGCTGCGGGGGCAGCGTTTGGGGTGAGGGCAGTGTGCGGAGCGGAGCCCCCTGTTTGCCCCTATGCATAGGAGCTGGAGGGAGGCCGTGCCGCTGCTTCCGAGAGCCGCGTGGAGCAGCCTCCGATCCTGCTCCCCAGCTGGAGTGTTGGAACAGGGCAAGCCCCAGACCCCACTCCACAGCGGGAGCTCGAGGACCAGATTAAAACAGCTGGCGGGCCGGATGCAGCCCACGGGCCGTAGTTTGCCCACCCCTGGGCTAGATGGTCTATTGGTCCGACCCAATATAGCTATTCTTATGTTCTTACAGTAAGCTATCTCCATGAGCTTCCTTAATATTAAGACTAATGGCATCCAAATTATTGCTTTGATCTGTAATTACCAGACATTCTTTAGCAGATGCTTACAGTACTCTGACTAGTGAGTTTAACTTGTGTTGAGGACTAAAGCCTGGAGGTATGTTTGGTAGTATAATTTAAAATTGAATGACAGCTTTTTGACACCTGGATGAGTTTAGGTAGTTAACTACAAATGACAGCTTTTTGCACTTTTATTTACTTTTTCTCTTTAGTTAATGCAGTTGTTATTCACACATCTCACTATCCATGTGTGTTCTTTTGTTAGCTAATTAGTAAGATGAGATGTAGAATATGAAAGCACCAGGAGCTTTGGCCCAGAATCTCAAAGGTATTTAGGCATGCAACTCTCATTAAAATAAATGGTAGTTAGCTGTCTAAATACCTTTGAGGATCTGGACATTTGTATTTGCCTGCAACAAATGGCTTACGATGCTCCGAACCATTCATATTTAGTGTCGTTTTTTTCTTGCTGCATTTGCCACCATGGCATTTAATTCCCTTTAAAGTTAGACTAACTTGTCCACATTTTATAAAACAAGCCAGCATCATCTAAAATGCAAATATCATTCTCTGAACAAGCAGCAAAGAATCCTGTGGCACCTTATAGACTATAAGGTGCCACAGGATTCTTTGCTGCTTTTACAGATCCAGACTAACACGGCTACCCCTCTGATACTATTCTCTGAACAGTTTATAAGAAGATAAGGACAAGTGTTGTCTAGTCTCTAGATTAATCAGGACTTCTGGGTTCTACCTACAGTTGTGCCAAGACTCACTGTGTGACCTTTAGCAAATACTTCACCTCTCTGTGCCTCCTTTCTCTGTCTGTAAAATGGGCAAAGCAGCCCTAGTATTCAGCTGACTGTTATTCTTCACTTCCCTTCACAAAAATTGTTGTGAAGTGTTGCTAAACAAAAGAAATGGCTGCCATGTCCACCTCAGAGTGGGTGAGGGGCAACAAGATGAAGTGATCCCACTGTTTACAGATTCTGTCCAGAGAGAGATGCTGCAGATTATATCCCACTGTCATCTGACAATTTCACCATTTGTTACCTTGAATTTCTCATTGACAGCTCTTTCCTTGTAGCCTGATTTGTGCCCTGTGATCTCATGGGGCTGTTTTCAGCAGACAGAACCAACTAATGACAAGTTTGCTACATTTGTTCACTAGTACAATTCCCCAAGGATTTACTGGGGAGGATTTAATAGACTTCTGAAGTATCAGTGAAAGAAAGAAATATCTAATATCTATCTTGATATCTCATTATCTACTTAGATGTTTAATTGCTAGGGGAACTAGTGTTCTTCATTTAAAATAAAGATAGTGGAAATTCTAATTATTTATAAAAACTAGAATTTTAAACAATGCATTTATTTATTGTTAGCTTTAGAGACTGCTTATAATATCTAATGTTAATGACAGTTGCTCCACTATTTGTGAGGTTCTATCAGCTCTTCCACTGTAAGTCCCATCTTGAATGCATATAGAATATTTGCCATAAAAATTAATTCCAGGATGAATCTTGCATATAGATCTTATATGATAGGCGCAGTTTCTATTTACATAGTTCAGAGGGCAAATCCCGACATTCCCCATTCACCCAGTTTTATTAGGTCTCGCTACAGTTTCTGTGGAATCGGGCCTTCATCCCCGCTCCCTCCTCCGGGCAGAGCTGCTGCTGCTGCGGCCTGGGCGGGGCACTGGCCTCCTGGGGCCAAGGTGCAGGGACATCTCGAGACAGGAGGAGCTGGGGGAGCGGGGCCTAGGAGCCCTCTGGGGGTAGGGCAGGGAGCAGCTGGGCCTGGGGGGCTCTGGAGATAGGGCAGCTGAGCCTGGGGGTAGGGCAGGGGGAGCTGAGCCTGGGGGGGCTCTGGGGGTAGGGCAGGGAGCAGCTGGGCCTGGGGGGCTCTGGAGATAGGGCAGCCGAGCCTGGGGGTAGGGCAGGGGGAGCTGAGCCTGGGGGTAGGGCAGGGGGAGCTGAGCCTGGGGGGGCTCTGGGGGTAGGGCAGGGAGCAGCTGGGCCTGGGGGGCTCTGGAGATAGGGCAGCTGAGCCTGGGGGTAGGGCAGGGGGAGCTGAGCCTGGGGGGGCTCTGGGGGTAGGGCAGGGAGCAGCTGGGCCTGGGGGGCTCTGGAGATAGGGCAGCCGAGCCTGGGGGTAGGGCAGGGGGAGCTGAGCCTGGGGGTAGGGCAGGGGGAGCTGAGCCTGGGGGGGGCTCTGGGGGTAGGGCGGGGGCTGGCGGGGTATCTGAGAACAAGGCAGCTGAGGCTGAGTGGAGTCTCTTTACATTACCAGGAGGGGGGTTGGAGGACATGATAGGGTGCATGTGAAGACCGTAGTGGGAGTGGGATCTGGAGGCAGGAGGGGCATATCATATGAGGACAAGGTAGCTGAGTCTGAGTGGGGTCTTGGGTGTTAGCAGGGGAGCAGGTGAAGAAGGCCTTTAGCAATGTTTGGGGCCCGGTGTCTGCTCCTGGCTCTTCGCCGTTGTTCCTCTGCTCCTTGTCCCAAGCACATGCAGGCTGCAAGACTGAGGGTCTGCGAGGCGCTAGAGGCCCAGGAGGTGGCTGGTGATATTAAAGTCCAGGTGTGTGGGGGTTTTATGTTGTTAATTCACTTAGTCATTTCTGTGGAGTTCTTATTATTACTCCTCTAATTCAGCGCTTTCTGAAGATCATCTTCTTGCAGAGGCTTCTCCAGAGTAGTTGGATGGGCTCTGCAGCTGCCTACCCTCTTTGAACTGAAGATGTAAATTCCAGCTGGAGGAGACATACCCATGCTAGTTCTGATCTCCCTAGTGCACCAAAAATAGTGGCGGGGCAATGGCGGGAGGGGCTTTGAGTGATGCCCCAATAAGCCCATAACACATACTCACATTCTGCCTTTGCCCTATATGGAACAGGAGCTCCCTATACTTAGCGTGCTTCACAAATTGAACACCACATCTACATTTACAAGACCCTGAACCCTAGACACACAATACCATCAAACACTCTACTTTTGCTTCCCCTCAATTAAACTTCCATGCCACACCTATCTCCTCTGCACTGCTGATGATCCCTGGGCTGTTCTAATGACACAGCCTATACAACACAGTGATGACCTGAGGTATGCTAGATCTCCCAAAGTTCATATGCATTTTTTTCCTTTGATCACACATACAGGCCTCAGAAAGAGGCGCTCATGTGCATCCCCAGAGGGCCAGAGTCTCCCAGATCACCTTGTATCACAATTACAGCTCTATCTTACTCCTTCACCCCAGTAGAGGGGAGGGATAGCTCAGTGGTTTGAGCATTGGCCTGCTAAACCCAGGGTTGTGAGTTCAATCCTTGAGGGAGCCAGTTAAGGATCTGGAGCAAACATAAGTACTTGGTCCTGCTAGTGAAGGCAGAGGGTGCTGGACTCAATGACCTTTCAAGGTCCCTTCCAGTTCTATGAGATAGGTATATCTCCATATATTATTATTATTACAGTACAGCCACACCTCACACACTGAATGCAGTTGGAGTGCATGAAGATAATTCTTAGTGACTATTGCCAGCTCCAAGGGGACAGAATCAAGGTGTCATGGGTATTTACCTTAACTCTGTATTTCCTTGTTTTCACAAATGTGAGTTTTGCTGAACTGGACATTTTGGAAGGGTCCATGTTATCACCAGCAACTTTAACTCTGCGCTAACAAAGGTCTTGTCAATTTTTTAATTTTAAATTTAAGTCCAGCTAGAAAACTTTTTTTAATTTGAAAACCACCCAAAACAGTGAAACAGTTCTGTTAATTCTGCATTTGTAGAGCGCCTAGCACAATGGGTTCTAGTCCATGACTAGGTGCTATGATAATACAAATAATTAATAGTAATATTAATTGGTTTTGATTTTTTTCACTTAAACAAAGCCTACATTCTGGATCTAATCTTGACATTGGCCTCTTTATTAAGGCAGAACATATGCATGGTACGTATGAACAAATAGCCAGTTGGGAAACAGTTTCAAGCTTCCCGCAGATAGTTTTACATAGCAGTGAAGAAGAACAATACGTGAGAATTACCATGACACTGCCCTTTGAAGGAATGGTGTTCTGATTGTCTCTGTTGTTGCAATAAGGAGTGTTTACAAGGGACATAATTAATAATGATATAGCATTTATGGAATGCTTTTCATCTTCAAAGTCTGTCACTGACTTTAATCTTCCCAGCTCCGTGGAGATTCAGATGGATCCCTGTTATGCTGAGGCGAAATGTTGATGCCTCTGCCTCAGGATCTACTCCTACTTGCTTTGAAGTCTAAAGTAAAACTACCACTGATTTCATTGGAATCAGGATTGGGCCCTAAGGAAATCTTTCCATTGACTCCAATGGGAGTTGGATCAGGCTCGAAATGACTTGCTCAGTGTCAGTTGGGTCCTGCATATAACTGATTGAATTCAAACCAGGCAATCACCAACTTTTATTTTCTTCCTCCTCCAGGGCTGGGTTCGTTCTGTCCGGTCCCAGAAAGAGGTTTTGTTCCTGCACATAAATGATGGCAGTTCTTTGGAAAGCCTCCAGGTTGTAGCCGACCCAACCTTGGAACATAGGTTTGCAGATTTTACATATTTAAAGAAATTTCTGTGCAGATTCTGGTTTGGAAAGGGTTGATGACGTGGTTGTAGGGCTCAGCTCCACCCTATCTTAGACTGAGGGCATCGATTCCCAGGCCTGGTGTCTCACCTCCTGTGGCAGCAGGGATGTGAGTGCTGCAGGGGTGGTACGTTCAGCAGTTGCTGAGGGTGTTGCGTTTGGTGTCGTTCAATAGCTGTCAGTTAAGGAGCTGGGTTAGCTGGTTCTGAAGGAAATAGGGGGCACTTTTAAATTGAAATTTTGTCTCCACTGAAGTCAGTGGCAAAATTCCTATTGACTCATTGGGGCCAGGTTTCATAGTGCTTTTTCCATGGGTTGGCTTCCCCCGGTAGCTTATTCTTCCTGTGTAAGTCAGGCTGTACCTTACCAGAAGCTAGGGTTGCCATGTTAGCCTTTCCTCCGCCAGCTCTCTTCTGTAGGCTCCTTAGTCTTTTCCTGCCTTTTGTGCCAGATGCAGTCAGTGTTTCTAGCTGAGGCACCACTTTTGCAGGCTCAGCACAAGAGAGAGCACAGAAGGGGTGGCAAACCTTGAGGCCTTTCCTTATGAACAGACATTGGGGCTCATCTTGGATCAGTCATGGAGAGCTTGCTTCTAATAAAAATAAACTTTTAGGCTTCATTAATTTTCAGCTACAGAAGAAGATCCTGTGCAATTTATTTCTGGTAAGATGGACAGCTTGGTGGTTTATGCATCAAATAATTTAAAAACTCCAGACTCTTGGAATCCTGGGTTCACACATACACCCACCCACCTACCAGATGCTTTCCATGGGGGATATATTGAGTGCCATGTGAATAAAATATAGCAATCAAATTGTAACAAGCTGCCTATTTGTGATAATAGATACTGTAAGCATAGGGCTTGATCTAAATTAACCCAAATAAGTCAACATGAGTCCCTTGAATTCAATGGGCTTTATGTCAGGCCCATAGTGATACATTGTTGTTGATGTTGTTTTTTCCAGAGATCTGACTTTTGGAAGCGCCGTGGAAGTGCAAGGGAAACTGGTAAAAAGTCTTCATAGGATGCAAAATGTGGAATTGAAAGCTGAAAATATTCGTGTGGTAGGACCCTGTGATACTCTGGTATGTTATTGCACTTAACAGTCAAGCTCACAGGATACCTTTTGGAACATGACTAATTTCAAAATATTCCCGTTTCTGACAGAGCACATTTCAAACTGTATTTCCTGCTATTTTTTCTAAAGTCGTCTCTATTTTTAATGTTTTTAAGGTGTCTTCTACCCTCCCATTGATGTGGACAAGGGCCTTTTCATTAAGGGAGAAACTGACTAGTAAACTGGGCATAGGGAGGAAACTGTGAAACTAACTTAATACTAAGGACTGGATTTGCTAAAGAATTGCGGGCCAGATTTCCCAACTGCTCAGTGCCCACAATTGGAACCAGATCTCCAAAAGTTCTCTGTTGCCACTGTGAAACTTACAGCAAGATGTCAGAAAGTGATTGGCACCCACCATGCTGGGCTCTTTTGAAAATCTAGCCACTTACTTTGGCACTGAGTCCTGTTGAAATTCTAATTCTATATAGGTGCTTATATGGACACCATTATTGTGGTATCTGAGCATTTTCCAAAAGTGATCAACATCTGTCCCTTGTGGTTCATTCTCTTTCTGGTTGTCTTTGTAAAATCCACATAGTACTCTGGAAAAAACTAACAAAAAGTATTATTTTGCCTCTGACTTGTATCACTTATTGAACTTTAATAGGCAGTGATGATATTTCATGGATATCAGTAAAATTATTCTAACTGCAGGTTCTCACGGTTGGTTTTTTTCCTGTCCTTTCTTTAGATGTTCCCTTTTAAACCAAGAGAGAGGCAACCTCTGGAATACAGCCGGCAGTTCCCTCACTTACGATGCAGGACCAACACACTGAGCTCCCTCCTGAGGGTACGCAGTGAAGCTACTGCAGCGATCCACTCATTTTTCAAGGTGCTCTGCTTCTTCACTTGATCTTGTTACTGTGTTTTCACATATACAAATGATGGTGCCACATAACGCTCCCGCCTTCCCATTGCAGTTATGTAATGGGTGACAGTGGGAGACATGGAATCGGGTCTCTGAGGTTCTATTCCTAGTTCTGGCACTGATTTAGGACCGGCGTGCACTGGGAACTTACATCAGTTTAGCTGCGTCTCTCAGTGCTGTGAAAAATTCACACCCCTGCGTGACGTACTTACGCTCCCCTAATCCCTACACCTCCCAGCTGTATGTAGACATACCTTTAGTATCCCAGATTCTGTGTTTTGTGGGCAGAGGCCGGAAGTGTTACCACTATTCTCCCCCTTTCTCCCCCACATACTTTGACCCCTGTGGTCATGAAAATCATTTCAGGTCGAATGAAATGTTTTGATTTTGAGAATTTTCTAGGTTTTTAAAATAAAAAACCTAGTTAAAAATACATTTTTATTTTAAATCTCCAGGCTCTGTTACCATTTGAGCATTGGCCTGGCACGCGTGCCGAAGGCGGCACGCGAGCTGATTTTCAGTGGCACTCACACTGCCTGGGTCCTGGCCACCGGTCCGGGGGGCTCTGCATTTTAATTTAATTTTAAATGAAGCTTCTTAAACATTTTAAAAACCTTATTTACTTTACATGCAACAATAGTTTAGTTATATACTATAGACTTATAGAAAGAGACCTTCTAAAAATGTTAAAATGTATGACTGGCACGCGAAACCTTAAATTAGAGTGAATAAATGAAGCCTCGGCACACCACTTCTGAAAGGTTGCCGACCCCTGCTCTAGGATCCATACAATGTGTTTCCTTGGAGCCAACGAGAGGGATTCGGGAAGGGATTCTCTGCCTCCCCTCCATGCATTCTGTTTTGTTTTGTTTATCTCCTTCCTCTCAAGCAAGGTTGGCCCAAGCTGGAGATGGGAGACTGGATGGGGAGGGCCAGGGCTCTGAGGGGGCACCGAACGTTCTCTCAGGTGCTTGGCTGGCTGGTTCTTGCTCACATGCTCAGTGTCTAACTCATCACCGTATGTGGGGTGAGGAAGGAATCTTCCCCGGCTCAGATTGGCAATGATCCGGGGGGGGGGAGAGGTTTTGCCTTCCTTTCCAAGATGTGGGTCACTTGCCAGGATTATCTGGATATATCTCACTTAATCATTTCCCTCCCATTGCGGGTGCCTCAGGACCTTGATCCCTCCTGTTCTCTGCCTGCGGCACATTATGGTCTAGTCTCCTGTGGGCCGTAATACTTTGGTCTCATTTCAGTTGTTGGGTTAGTGTGCGCATGGCCTGTGGTCTACCTGAGAATCTGGTTATCCCTTCTGGCTTTAAACTCTATGACTCGAGTTAAAACTACATGCCAAGCACTCTACCTCCAAAACTAGACTTGTGGATTATTAGGCAGTTTACTGTCATAAAAGGATGAGTCAGATCTCCTGTAATTTGAAGTTATAGTTCCAGAGAGCCTTTGTATTTCAAATCTGATACTTAGACTAAGCCAAGCTTAGCCTTCTCAAGAGAGAACTGTGCAATATCATATGGATTTTAGGATTGCTTTAAGATAGAAATATCGTGCCAGTTAAAGCTACTGTTAATTTCTGTACTGTACCAGCTCCTTATAGGTAAGACTAAGTTTTTGGTCACAGATATTTTTAGTGAAAGTCAGGGACAGGTCACAGGCAATAAACAAAAATTCACCGAAGCCTGTGACCTGTCCCTGACTTTCACTAAAAATATCCCTGACAAAATGGGGAGACGGGTTCAGCACCCACTCTTGTTGGTACTCTCAGGTCTCCTGTCGCCGTGGGGAATGGGAGCTCCGGGGTCCCCCTGCCTGTGGGGGCTGGGCTGCTATGGAGTCCCCTTGTCTCCCCTGGGCAGCTGGTAGCTCAGGGTGGTCCCCTGCCACGGCTGGGAGCTGCAGGATTCCCCAGCCACCCGCCGCAGCTGGGCAGCTGCAGGGGGTTCCCCTGCTGCGGCTGAGAAGCTGCAGGGTCCCCCCACTAGGGTGGGGCCTGGGAGCTACAGGGCGGGGGTGGCTGGCCCCAGGCAGAAAATGTCACGAAGGTCAAAGGAATTCGTGGATTCCATGACCTCCATGACATATTCGTAGCCTTACTTATAGGTAAAAAGACTTGGTTAAGAAAAAGACCAGGTAGGTGAGGTTATATCTTTGATTGGACAGACTTCTTTTGGTGGACGGTACAAGCTTTTATGCTATACAGAGCTCCTCTTCCACCAGCAAAAGTTGGTCCAATAAAATATTACCTCACCTACCTTGTCTCTCATATCCTGGGACCAACAGGGCTACATCATCACTTCATTAAGAAAAGTCAGTACTAGTTTTTGCCCACTAGATGGCAATACCCACAGTTGTTTGACTTTGGATGGTTGCAAAAGACATAGATGGATGTTGAAGAACCTCTTACCCTGAAGGAGGTTTTAAAGAGCAATAGGAAAATACTGTTAGAATTACCAATAAGCATGACATTCAGGTAAGATGTGTATATCTTACTGCTACTAAAGCAAATACCTCGCCTGGAGTTATTTTCAATATTGTGATATTTTTCATGTGGAGTTCTTCTGCTTAAAGTCATATATCTTTTGAAGCTAGATGCTTACTGACACTTGAATGCATTTTTGAAGGGACAATGAATGCAAGGTCAAAGTTGGCCACAGACTTAGATGTTTGTAAAAATAAGCTTTTGCAAATGCTAAGACCAACAAGAACATGTCTTATTTATTTTATTTCATTGTGATCCAGTGGAAATGACTTTTTTAAAAAAAAAGAATCCAAATCTTCCCATGTAGTACTTGCAATCCAACATTGCAGCATTGTGCACAAGAACTGGAAAATGAAACTAACTGGTCTGTTTTCATTGTGCAAAACTGAAAACTAAAAAGAGCATAATGCTAAAATGTAAACAGTAGATCTTTAACTATATCATGTAGTAGACCAAGCCTCTTTTCATTTTTGAAAAATGCTCTTATCCCAAGGACTTTTTCACCTGACAGTGCCTGATTAATGCTAGAATTTTTGCTTTGGATGTCTAAGGCTAATAATAATAATATATGGAGATATACCTATCTCCTAGAACTGGAAGGGACCCCGCAAGGTCATCGAGTCCAGCCCCCTGCCTTCACTAGCAGGACCAAGTACTGATTTTTGCCCCAGATCCCTAAATGGCCCCCTCAAGGATTGAACTCACAACCCCGGGTTTAGCAGGCCAATGCTCAAACCACTGAGCTATCCCTCCCGGCTAGAAACCCACCTTTAACTTTACCCTTGGGTAGTTCAATACCTGTGAGATACCCCTCCTAGCCTTAAGGACCCTATGCTCCTAGACACAGTGGGTATATCTACACTGCAATTAGACACCCACATCTGGCATGTGCAAGCTGACTTGGCTTCATGGGGCTCGGGCTGTGGGGCTGTTTAATGGGGCTGTGGTGTAAATGTCCAGGCTCAGGCTGCCCGAGCTGGAATGTTTGTACCTTAATTAAACAGCCCCGCAGCCCGAGTCCCACAAGCCCAAATCAACTGGCATGGGCCAGCCACAGGTGTCTAATTGCAGTGTAGACATACCCAGTGAAGAGTATGCAGCATTAATATCTCCTCTGAGCTCTGAACTTGCCTGCTGCTGCTGTGGGTTCATGACAGAGCCACTAATGTTACCGTAATATTTGTTGTGGTTTGATAATGGAAACTGTGCTAAGTCTCTTAAGGAGGGGGGCTGTGGTTCTGGGCATCCCTCTGATGAGCCCTACTTCTCAGGCACTTCCTACACCAGGCAGGAAGTCTGCTAATGTGAAATGCACTCTACTGCCAGCTTAATGGTGGTAGCTGCCATAAATTACATTGGACTTTAGAAACTCTACTCCCTACTTGTTACTTTAAATGTCTTCCTGTAAAATATATTGTACACCAGCCCTGAACTTTTCAAATTCACGTGCCCCTGCCTTCCCCAAATTCTTTGGTTCAGATAGCCCCAATTCTATGACATTTAGGATAGGCTGCAAATCCCATTTATTTTCCAAGGCTTTTGTGTGGGAGGAGGGATGTGCTGAGGGATGGGATTTATGGCTGGAGGGGTGGGTATTCTGCTCCCTGTTTCAGGGAGGTTGCCGTGTTTGTTTGTGTTTATATTTTGAAAGGCCCCTAGAGCCCTGCATAGGTGCACTCATAGGGTTTTGCATACATAAATATTGTGGAGTTGACATTTATTTATATTATTGTTGTGTCAAGAGACCCAACCAGGGTTGGGCTGCGTTGTGCTAGGAGCTGTACAGGAAGCGTGGTCCCTTCTGCTTACAGTCTAAATGTGCTCTTTCCATAGTCTCATTTGCCTGAGTGGCCTTTATTTCTCTCTCAGGCTTTCAGATGTAAATACTTGTTTCCTACAGAGATTTTGGCACTGTGGACTAGTAAGTAATGGAGCTCTCTATTCGCATGGTAGAATTGTTGTGGTTATAGAGCCCTCTGCAGGGTTTTTTCTATAGTGCGAACACGTGAAGAATCAGGCACTAAATTTGCACGCTCCAGAAATCCAACTAGTGTTTAGCACATGCCAGGGTATCTCTCACATAACGTAGAAGCTATTCTAAAATGTTACACATGTTGTCTTTGGTCCTGGCCTGATAGATGAATCCTGACTTGCGCATGTTGGAATCTTCCTTGGAGTTGACACGTAATATCCTTGGACTGGCAACTTTCAATGTTCTCTCTTGTTTCAGGATAATGGCTACGTGCACGTTCATACCCCTATAATTACGTCAAACGACTGCGAAGGTGCGGGGGAGCTCTTTCATGTCAGGGTAAGTTGTACTTACAAAACAACTTTGTAATTACTGGGTGTTAAAGGGACAATCAGTTCTGTATATCCTATTTTTTTATGTACTTCTCTGAGATTTATTTTTGTAACCTACAACTGTCCCTTGTGATGATTCTAACTGAAATAGATTAAACAGCTGTTTTAATCCCTTTCACTTTTATTCTGTACTTTCCCCAGCACCTTATGTATTGATCAATTTCTCTATCCTGAGTTGTGTGGAAAAACTTAGAGAAATGGGGAGAGGGGGTCAAACATCTTAATAACCAGGAAAATGTGGTTGTAAAATAAAAATATGGGAGGAGGCCTCTGGGTCAGGCACAGTTGAACTCCTGTGAAACTAACTAGACTTCATGTTAATCGACTCCTGCTAAAACCACAAAATGACTCCTATTTTTTCCCCACCAGCTTCTTATTTCTTGCTGCCTCTCTCATTTCTTTTTGTCCCTTCCTAAAAGCTGCCCATGCTGTAATTATTGGCCCTTTTCTTCAGTGTTGCAAAATAAAGTTCAGTGTTTTAAATTGTCATTCTGTTGACTTCAGCACTTGTAGAAATCATTCTCATCCCCCATCAAAAACTCCTGTGTGCATTTCAGAGCAACCCTAACTAAATTGCAGTAGTCCCCAAATTTGCAGTAACACCCCCTACCCCCCCACCCCCACGCACACAAAATTGTGTGCACTCCCATAAGCCCCTTTGCCTTTCACAAAAGAAAATACATTCTTTGGCCACAAAATGATTGCATCTACTTACACTTACTGGCCACAGCTTTGCTGGTGAATCATCTCTAAGCAAAAAATTGTTGAGGTAACGTGTCACTGCTGTAGTGTCACGTCTACAGCTCCTTGTATTTCATTAATCTGCTGGTCAGAAACCTCCAGTACTGGGTCTTCAGGATTGAAAAACCTGCCCTGCCCCACTGACAACACCCTCACCGACCAGTGCACAGCAACATGTGTACCCCAGCTTTCTGCTTACTATTGATAGTACAGCCCAGCTAATCTGCTCCTGGATAATTGAAATACCTTAGTGCTACCACAGTGTGCTCCTGGCTGTTACATGCAAATTAAGATGTGGAAACAAGTGACGCTTGACAGTAAACACATTATACAATTTTCAGTCCTACAGCATATCTCTGTTTAGTCTTCTGCATGAACTATATCTACCTGTTAAAGGGTTCTGCTCACTGCAAGTGCACCTCCTTGTGGTTGGGTCTGGGAATTATCTCTTGCCCTGTCTGGTGCTCCTTTCCATTGCTTGCTTGCACTGTGTGTCCCCCCCTCTCTCTCCGGGACTTGGGGTGCTTCCTTTTCATGACTCGGCCCTCCAGCCAGGTCACTATATAGTCATCCCCTACTCGGGTAACAGAATCCCACTGGACTAGCTGTCCGGACTCTTCCTCAGATGGTCTTTGGTTCCAAGTCTCCAGATCCTGTGCCACTTTCCTGGTGGCTGGTAGGGGAACCCAGGTCCTCCTTCTACACTGGGTTGCAGCCCAGGGACCCTGTAACCAGCAGCCATGGTCTGCACATTGCCATTCCTTCCTGCTGTTTCCTTAGGCTTCTTCTGACCCCACATTCTCAGGCGTTCTTCCCCACAACTTCCCTCAGTTGACCCTTTATTCAGCAGCTAGGATTCCAGGGGTTATTGTCCCCCCTGGGTTTCCAACTCATCACCTCGCTGCTCCCAGAGAATGACTGCACGCGCCCTCACTGCAGCCCTCTTCTGCACTCAACTTCCTGGCTTTATGCTGACCAGCCTACTCCTGGGCTTCATGATCAGTTAAGCCAGGCTCTCCCTCCAGGTGCACCCAGATAACATAATTGGCCTCTCAGTCCCACATTAGCCCCTTCAGGACCTGTGTGGGATACACACCCCATCACACCACCCCTAAGCTTTACAGAATTAAATTATGTAGGACTGCAGTGTGAATGGCTTAAGTCACAAAAGCCCTGGTGCAAATGTTGATTGGGGTGGGGATGGGTAGCTGTGATCTAGCAGATGGGGCATGGGAAACTCATGAAAACTGGATTTTAGTTGACTGAGGCCATGGGCATGTCATTTAAACTTGTACCTTGGTTTCCCCATCTGTAAAGCACTGTGGGATTTGTGGTTGAAAGGTGCTGTGTGAGTGCCAAGTATTATCCTGTTAAATAGTGTATCCTATTAAATAGTGGTGCTACAAATGTGGGGCTCCAAAGCTCTAATCACCACTGGAGAGGGGGAAGCTTCCCCTCATTCTCTGCTTTCTGCACTGGCTCCCCATTGAACAGAGGATCCCAGCTCAAGATCTCTGTCCTGATTTTTTTCAAAGCCCTACATGGAATCAGTCCTAGCTACCAGAGGTACCACCTCTCTCTCCACCCAGCACCTTCTGTTTGGTCAGCTGTTTCATTGCTCAGTGAGTTTAAAGTGAAACACAGATTCCAACCTTTCACCCAGGCTTTCCCACCGCTCTGCCTCAGATGCACACTCCCACTCGTCTGTGTTCAATAATAACTTCGTAAACAAACCATGTGCCTGCCGCTTGCTGTGGGAGGGAGCAAGATTTTTAGGGTATGTCTACACTACGGACCTTACAGCGGCAGAGCTGTACTACTGCACTGCTGTAAGGTCTCTTGGGTAGCTGCTCTATGCCAGCAGGAGAGAGCTCTGCTACTGGCATAATTAAGCCACCCTCTGAGCGGCAGTAGCTATGTCAGCAGGAGACGCTCTCCCACCGACATAGCGCTGTCCACACCGGCGCTTTTGTCGGTGACATTCATGTCGGTCAGGGGTGTGGGTTTTTTTCACACTCCTGACTGACACAAATTTTGCTGACAAAAGTGCTAGTGTAGACAAAGTCTAAATCTTGGCTACTGCTCAGATACCATGATGATGGGCTCCTATATAAGAGCATAGACGGATGAGCCATTTGCAGAATATAATCTTTCATTAAAAGAAAGTTGATAGCTTTTGATTTTGAAGTTTGTTCCACATGTGACTGGGATATAAACCAATGTAAAGTTGCTTCCTGACCCTTTCATCACCTCTAGTGCATCTGCTGTTGCTCATAGTCTTCAAGCAGTAGGCAAGTAAAACTGACTAGATTCTGCTCAATTTCTCTGCTGTTACTTAGATCCCTTAGGCAACACTGAAACTGACAAAAATCATATCCTTTAGCTCTCCTGTTCCTGGGAAAAGGTAGGAGGTACTGGAGCTGTGACCCCTGGACTCTACTGGAGGGTGCTTTTACCTCCCAATTCACCATCTTTCATATCTATTTCCCTCTAACTGGGAGGTTTAATCCTCCAACTAATGATGTCTGGTAGCTGACCAGGGTCGTGCATTCCCTCAGAGATGGTAGGGAGAAAGGCTAAGGGAGAATAGATACATTTTTAGAGGAGATTTTTAGAGAGATGGAACAATAACTTCCTGCTTTAGAAAGAAGATCTGAGGAATTTGACGGCATACAGTCCTCGGGTTTTTAGACCTTCTTAATCCCGTTGGATTTGGATTTGTTTACATGTTTAGTCTGGAAAAGAGAAAACTGAGGGGGGACATAACAGTTTTCAAGGACATAAAAGGTTGTTACAAGGAGGAGGGAGAAAAATTCTTGTTCTTAACCTCTGAGGATAGGACAAGAAGCAATGGCCTTAAATTTCAGCATGGGAGGTTTAGGTTGGACATTAGGAAAAACTTCCTAACTGTCAGGGTGGTTAAGCACTGGAATAAATTTCTTAGGGAGGTTGTGGAATCTCCAACATTGGAGATTTTTAAGAGCAGGTTAGACAAAGACCTGTCAGGGATGGTCTATATAATACTTAGTCCTGCCATGAGTGCAGGGGACTGAACTAGATGATCTCTTGAGGTCCCTTCCAGTCTTACGATTCTATGTGCAGCTTCCTTATTGTTTTGTTTGGGTTTGTGTACACTGATTAGTCTGTACATAGTTTTGGTTGGGATGTTCTCATACTTGTGCTGCGTGTGTGGATCCTTTTCTGTCTTGTTTGGCAAATTATTTTATTTAAGGAATTAATTCGTAAAAAATTGAAGACAAAAACGAAAGGAGATGGGAAGCTGAGAAGATACAGAGAAGTTGTACATGTCATGAACTGCAGAGAAGCCCCCTCAACTTAATTACTATGCAATTTACTGCAGATGAGTAGCTGGTGGATCTGAAGACAGTCGGGGCAAATTCAGGAAAACTGAGAACATAGGAGCCACAGTTTGGGTGTATGAAATTAGACCTCCACCTGTCCCATTTAGCCAGACTCTAATCCTTGTGCTGAGCTCCATTTATATTAATGTGACTACGCACAGTCACTGGGGTCCCTCAGGGTGGGTCAGTTGGCAGGTTCTAAGACCTTTGATTGTAAACTCTCCAGGGTAGGGATCACATTGTATCCTGTGTGTTCATGCCAGGCCTAGTACAGTTGGGCCTGGTTCCTGACTGGAGCACTGTTTAGGCGCTATTACAATAGCAATAATTTAATAATACTGATTGATTTAAATGTCAGTTCAACCCCATTTATCCAAATGACTCGGGGGGATGTATCTGAAATTTGGCATTGCAGAAAAGCAAAACTATAATGTCATGGGACACTAGTGAGCTTGGGATAATTCACATCCCACGTGATTGAGGATTGGGATAACTTGGGAGTTTACCTGGACCAATTACGGTAGCACAGTTTTTAAAGGAATTACGTCAGGCAACCTCCACCCACAATTAGTGTATATTGCTACATTTTCTTCCTGCATCCAAATCAGCTTTAGCTAATTATGAACCACATAAACTATCCAAGTACCGGTCATCTCAAGAACTTGGCCAGAGATTATGTGCTGTCAGTATGTATTGTCCTGTCAGGAAGTAGCCACCACATAACTGCTTCCCCATTCTTCTAGCAATATGAGGATGTCCTTACTTAACCTGGGATGGGATGAAACCTATAATAAATATGCCTCTGTAACTCTAGATCTAGACATTAACTCCTTACCTTTCCTTCAGTACATCCAAAACAAACCCTATTGACACCACAGGGAACATAGTCACAATTTTCCCCAATAGATTAACCTCAACAAAAGTAGCTTAATGTAGATGCAGTGAGTGTCTGCCAGATGTTTCCCTTCCATCCAGTAGCGGAGCTGTAATACAGTCTGGTTGGGAACTGATTCCAGAGGTGAGGCTCTTTGGTTATCATAGACTCGTAGGACTGGAAGGGACCTCAAGAGGTCATGTAGTCCAGTCCCCTGCTCTCATGACAAGACTAAGTATTGTCTAGACCATTGTCTCACCTGCTCTTAGAAATCTCCAATGACGGAGATTCCACAACATCCCTAGGCAATGTATTCTAGTGGTTAACCACCCTGACAGGTAGGAAGTTTTTCCTAATGTCTAACCTAAACCACCCTTGCTGCAATTTAAGCCCATTGCTTCTTGTCCTATCCTCAGAGATTAAGGAGAACAATTTTTCTCCCTCCTCCTTGTAACAACCTTTTATGGTTGCCTCATGCTGGGATGACGGAGGGTTTTCAGCAAAAGTTGGAGTGAGTTGGAGCTCATGCCAAGCTAATATTGGTCTGTCCCATTCCTCATGACCAAAATTTTTGCTTGATCCACAAGCTGGTAGTCTGTACCTAACCCCTCTATACCTATACATCTAATCAGTACCTTAGAGAGATTACCTCAGCCAAGCCAGTGTTATGCAGTAGGATACAACTCAGTCAGTTAGGCCTTGCCTCACAGGCTCTGTTTGTATTTTAAATAGCCCTGACTCTCTCAGCTTTCACTATAGGGATGTGTCTTCACTGCAGAGTTAACTTGGGTGACTGGCACCTGGGCCTGAGTCTCTGGGTTAGCCTAGCCCAGGTCTGAGCATTCCCACAGCAAAGCCCTACCCTTGTTACTGTGTCCACACCATTTCTGCACTTGCTCATGTGTGCCTAGGGGCATATCTCGTAGTTCTCTGTGTTGAAACAGCCTAGGATTCTTTTCCAGTCAATTGCAGGAGAACTTATCTGTCCTTTGGTGCGGAATTGCAGGATGGCATTGGAGGACTCATCACTCCAGTGATTTGGACTGCAGCCTCCCTGCAAAGTTGCAAGCTTCCCACCCTAATTAAAGTGGATCTGGGATGCTGACCCACAAACCCAGCTGGGTAAATGAGCCCAGACTTAAAGCACTTCCAAAGCCAGGTGAGAGGGTTTTCTGTGTGGATAGTAGTGAGGTTTGAGCTACAGCCATGGTTAGCTGTGCAGTGAAGACACCCAAAAAAGGTGATAGATGAGCAATTTAGGCAGGGATTAAAATTCTGCCTCTTGTCAAGCTTTAATAGCATCTCATTTCCGGACTCGAGGAATGACTCCTGTGGTCCTTTCGATTCTTTTTCTCTGTCCTCTTCTACCGTTAGAATTGTAAGGAGTGCATGTAGAATCAAGTGTTTTATTGTTCCTAAAGCAAATAGCCTCGAGTCAGAGTAATATATCCATAGGTCTCAGGGTAAATAAAAATTGATTTTCTTCTAATTTAAATCAGATTTTTTAATTTAAATTAAATACATGTTTTGTTTTTTTAAATATCTGAAATTGACAACATATGTTATGGCCTACATTATTATAATCTGTTAAAATTATTTAGATAAAATTAAAAAATACATGTTTACTGCCAAATTTTAATGACATTCAGACCACTGAACTGGTAAAAGGCACTGGCTAAGAACCTGGAGCCAGAGTTTGTTGAGGTTTTAGATGAGCTGTTGACAATAGTATCCTCCTCTGCGGGTGCAGAGAAAATGTCTTCATTTTAATTTATTCAGTTCACTCCGTTCAATGGCCTGTTCATTCAAAATTAAGAAACTGATTGGGAGTTGGGAAAGCAGAAAAGTTTATTTTTCCTTTTCCAATTTATGAATAAAAATTAGGTGTGAGGATGAGATCTAATAGTTCTTAAAATCTTGAAGGACACAGTGACCAGAAACAATCCGTTCAATTCGCTAACTACAGATAATACTTCCTTTGTTTAATAAATCATTTAGTTTTAAATGCAAAATGTCTTTTCTTACAAATTTTCTGATAAACTTTTTTCTTATGTATCCACATTTGATCCATCCATGTAGAACTTGGCACAAATCACAAGTAAAAAAATTAATCTAGTAAATAAGAAATGCATTACTCAGCATTTTTAATACTATAAATGTAAGTTAAGTTACGTAATTGCTTAGGTAAATATGTATAATTATAGTGTGTCTTCATGGTTAGCCAAAAAAAAAAGAAAACTGCACTAAATTTAGCATAAAGTCTATATTTAGTTGCAAATCAACATGCTGTAATGGTTACTGATGAATGAGACTCAACTTTTCTTTGGAAAATAACTTAAAAGTACAAATGCAAACCAAAATTAAAATTGATGATTGGAATTAATGTTTCTTACTAGTTGATTTATGTCATGATTAAAATCAGTTATTTAAATCAGTCCATCCTGCCCATAGAAGAGTGCTTCTGTTGGTGTAGCTCAGGGGTTCTCAAACTGGGGGTCAGGACCCCTCAGGGGGTCACGAGGTTATTACATGGGGGGGGGGGGTTGCGAGCTGTCAGCCTCCACCCCAAACCCCACTTTGCCTCCAGCATTTATAATGGCGTTAAATATTTTAAAAAGTGTTTTTAATTTATAAGGGGGTGGGGGGGCCACACTCAGAGGCTTGCTGTGTGAAAGGAGTCACCAGTACAAAAGTTTGAGAACCACTGGCGTAGCTAATGTCCTTTAGGGACGTGTAGCTTTGCAGCCGGAACTCTGTCTGGGTATGCTACATCTCCAGTAGGGGGCTCATCTGGCGTAGCTATACCAGCCGAGGTTCTGTAGTGCAGACAAGCCCTAAAATGGAGGTAATACCCAGCTCCTGTGGAGGGTGTGAGGGGCAGTGAATGTTTGCAAAGCTTTAGAGAGGTGAAGTGCTAAGTTATATTAATTCTACTCCTAAAATACCTCGTTGCTGAGATGCTCAGAGGGTCCAATTCTGCGCCTGTTGAAGAAAATAGAATTATTTCCATTGACCTTGGTGGAAGGTGGACTGGGCCCAGAATGCTTCACGATAACTCCCAAAGCTTTACAGAAATACTAAAGGGATCAAAGAACTTTTTCAAAATGTGAGCAAAGAACCAAACAGAAATGGGCACAGTGCTAAAGAGAGGGTGGAGAGAAATAAACAGCTTTTGGGTCAGGGGAGGGAAGCAAACCATTTTTAGAGGTTTAAGTGATTAAAGATTGGAGATGATGGGTGCTGAATCGCTCCTCCCAACAGCCAAGCAACTCTGTCAAGACAAGTCTCTCAGAGGAGGTTGTGGATGTAGCTAGCACCTACACTGGGAAGGGCTTGAAGAAGCACCATTCAACCGGAATTGTCAGTGGAATACAGCCTGTCAGTTGCTAGCTGCACGCAATCATGTCTTGGAAGTTTTGTTCCTTTCTAAGATGGTTGTATGTATTTAAACCCTCAAAAACTATGGTTTTGGCCTCCGTAGTCTGCCCCCATACTCTTCTCCCTCCAATCTGCTGGCTATTGCTGCATCTTCCCCCTTCCCTCCCTTAATTGTGGCTAAATTTGTGGAGGAAGAGAAAGGAAAGTGACATGAAATAGTTATAAATAAACCAAATCACAGTCCCTGGAGGTGCAGAGATGACTGTATCCTGTTTGTGGAGAGGGAAGAGCACTCTGAGATTTCATCTCTGGCTTTCTGTCTCTCTCCTCCAGTTACTACTTGGTATATATCTCATATCCTACTGAAAAGGATTATATATAAGGCCCTACTTGAATTGTGGGATGATTGTAAAAAAAAAAAAATTGTGGCTGAGACAAGACATGGAAAATTGCAGAAAAGTAATAATGGATCTTATTATTTGCGGTAATAAAGTCCATTATTACTTTTCTGCGATTTTTCGCTGTTGGCCACCCGGGGCTGAAAGCAGGAGCCCGGGGCTGATAGTGGCAGGTCTCCGACTGTCAGCCCCACGCTCAGCAGGATTCCTGCTGTCAGAATTGCGGTGAAAGCCTAATATTGTGGTATTCACATTTTCTGCAATATCCCAAGTTAAGTTGGGCCTTAGTTGGGCTTTTCTCTTTACTTATCCTTAGGTATCATAAAAGAGCAAGGGACATAATTGAATTGAAGTTTTTGTTCTGTTATGAAAATTGATAACTTATGGGTGACCTACAGCGTTCACCTGTTTGAATTCTTGTACGCTACCCATCACCAAGGTATCTGAGCGCCGGTTTGGGGGAGAGATTTTTAAAAGAAAGCAGTGGTTTTTTAATATTTTGTATCTGAGCGTAAAATAGTTGGTTTGCGTGAAGAAAATATCACTGGCCCCATTTTGCTGGAATGGCAACCCTCTAGAAATGAGGTGCAGATCCTCAGTGGTGTGAATTATCATAGCTCTGTTGATTTCAGTGGAGCAGTGCAGGTTTACACCCGCTCAGAATCTGGCTGTTTAAATATGGCATAACGAAGCACGGCCTATACGGAGGTAAACTGTCCTCTGATCTAAGAATGTAGGTAGCTGACCGTGTGTCCTAGGCCTGGTCTACACTGCGGGGAGGATCGATCTAAGATACGCAACTTCAGCTACGAGAATAGCGTAGCTGAAGTCGACGTATCTTAGATTGACTTAGAATCACTTACTTCACGTCCTCGCGGCGCGGGATCGATGGCCGCCGCTTCCCTGTCGACTCCGCTTCCGCCTCTCGCTGTGGTGGAGTTCCAGAGTCGACGGCAGAGCGATCGGGGATCGATTTATCGCGTCTACACTAGACGCGATAAATCGATCCCCGATAGATCGATCACTACCTGCCGATCCGGCGGGTAGTGTAGACGTACCCTTAGAGGTGAACAGCAGAGCTTTAAAAAAAACAAAAACAAAACAAGTTCCAAGCTAGTAAGAAAAATGGCAGCTTGAAGAAGCTCAAAGGCTCTAGAACCCTGAATGAGCTCAACCTAGCAACGCCCCATGAGGTCCTTCTATTTTACAAGCTGGGAAATGAGGCAGTGACAGATCACGTGACAGGTCCTTGGCAAAGCTGGGAATAGATGCAGGGGTCTACGTTTTGAGAGCTGGATATCTTAGGCATTTGAACCCACATCCTACACCCAGATAAGTGGTCTGACTTTTGTTTTCAGAAATGTGCCTCCAGAGCGCCCTTTGAAGGCACCGGGAACTGTGGTTGCTCAGGTCCTTTGAAAAGCAGGCCATTTATTTAGGTGCCCAGCTTTTAACACCCAGGTATCCTGTCTTCCTCCCCTTTGCACATTCCTGTAGACCATGCTGTCTCCCCTGAGTTCAGAATCTGTTCCTCTTGCACTTACCTGTCCGGTTCTGATAGGGTGACCAGACAGCAAGTGTGAAAAATCGGGACGGGGGGTGGGGGATAATAGGAGCCTATATAAGAAAAAGACCCAAAACTCGGGACTGTCCCTATAAAATTGGAACATCTGGTCACCCTAGGTTCTGAGTTCAGGTTTTTGTATTTCCTTTGTCAGAGTTTATAAGTGACTTTTTTTTTTAAAAAAGGAAAGGAAAAACAGCTGAACTCAGGTGTTGGCAGGTATGATGTGACGGAGGAACACTTCTGAATATTTTATTTTAAAATCAATCTATTTGTAATATGTCAGCTCATTTAGTAAGGCTTTTAACACAGTTCCACATGTCATTCTCATAAGCAAACTAGGGAAATATGGCCTAGATGAAATTACTATCAGGTGGGTGCACAACTCATTGAAAAACCATACTCAGAATAGTTATCAGTGGTTCTCTGTCAAGCTGGGAGGACATACTAAGTGGGGCCCTGCAGGGTCTCTCCTGGGTCTCGTACTGTTCAGTATTTTCATTAACTACTTGGGTCATGGAGTAGAGAGTACACTTATAAAATTTGCAGGTGATACCAAGCTGGAAGGGGTTGCAAACACTCTGGAAGACAGCATTAGAACTCAAAATGATCTTGATAAATTGGAGAATTTGGTGTGAATTCCATAAAATGAAATTCAGTAAAGGCAAGTGCAAAGTACTATACTTAAAGTAAAAATCAAATGCAAAAATTCAAAATGGGGAATAACTGGCTTGGCAGCAGTACTGCAGAAAAGGATGTGGGGGTTATAGTGGATCACAGATAGAACATGAGTCAACAATGGGATGCTGTTGCAAAAAGAGCAAATGGGGTGTTTTAAGAGTAGTGTCATATGTAAGACCCAAGAGGTAATTGTCCTGCTCTACTTGGCACTGGTGAGGCCTCTGCTGGAGTATTGTAAAAAGATGTGGACAAATTGGAGAGTCAGAGGAAAGCAACAAAAATAAGAGAATTAGTAAATATGACCTATGCACAAAGGGGGAAAGAAATGGAAATGTTTAGAGAAGAGAAGGCGGTGAGGGGACATAAGTCTTCAAATATGTACAAACTTTTTTATAAAGAGGATAGTGATCAATGGTTTACCATGTCCCTCGAGGGAAGGACAAGAAGTACTTGGGTTAGTTTTCAGCAAAGAGAGATTTAGATTAGATATTAAGAAAATCTTTCTAACTATAAGTCTAGTTAAGCACTGGAACAGGTTACCTAGGGAGGCTGTGGAATCCCTGTCAGTGAGGTTTTTTAAGACAAATACCTGACCGGGATGGTCTAGGTATACTTAATCCTGCCTCAGTGCAGGGGGATACCTTACGTTTACACAGCAACTTTACTGCCTAGGGATCACCAGGTATTTCACAAACTGATATCAAACTACTTCAATAGAGCTTGCTTCGCTTTTTCACCGAAGTGTGGTCACTGCTAGGGTGAAACTTGCGAGTTGTTGGATGGTGCACAGTGACAGTACAAAGCAGTTTAGTCCAGGAAGTGTAGAGCACCATGCCCAACTACGGGAGAAATTTGAAGTAGAACAGAATGTAACCAAGAGGGAATTTAGCCAGAGCACTCATATCTTGTGAAAAGTGCTCTAGAATCATTAATGACCACAAGCACTTCTGTGCCTCATCCTAAAGATACATTGGAGAAGGAATATTGTACTTTAGAATGAAATAAACTTCAGCAATAGGAGAGGAAACAGTCTGCCTTCATCAGGAAGGAGGGGAAAAAATGTGAAGAAATCTAGTGAGTAAACTTGAGGAAGGGGGTAGAGGGAGAAGATCTTAACTAAGAATCTTTAATAAGAAACCTTGAATTTTTTACATGGGTGCAGACAACCCCCCCTCCCCCACCTCACCTCACCCCACCGCCAAAAAAAATTAGGGATTACATTAATAAATAAAATACTGAGTTTGAAACCATTATAATTTCTCCATTTATTAAAAGTGGACATATGTAATCATGGTACAAAACTACTCATTAAAACAATATCCAACAGCTTTTCTTTTCTTTTTTTAACGCCCTCCCCCAATAAAAATGTTGTCTATGCCCAGTTAAATGTTCCAGGGTGTTTCTTTGTGTGCAACTTGTCCAATGACCTGAAAAGATACGCAAGAGCTGGAAGAAAAGGTCATTTGTGGCTCTGTGCCTGTATAATGTGTAATCTCCATATTGCTGGAGTCTTTTTTTTTTCCAATCATAGAATAACAATGAAGACTCGATAGAATATTCCATTTTCTTTTTTTTTCATTACCGTAGCGCTTTTTCTGATAGAATCAAGTTCATTTCCCTGTGAAAGGAAAATCGCACTGATTACATTTTTTTTAATAAACTTGAGGCACCTGCCTTAGATGGAAAATACCCCTCCTCCCCACTTTCTTATCAGGCTTAAAATTGAGCCTTTATGGCAGTGATGTGTGAAACCAAAGAGATTCTAATGGTAGAAATTCTTAAAGATTTTATTTTCCATGATCTTTGTGGAGAAGAATGCACTGGTGCTTAAGGTTCAGGACTGGATTGGACAGTCTGGGTTTGTTGTCCTGTACAGCTTTTCAAGTCATTCAAAGCCTTTATTTTGGATGCCTCCATTTCTTAAAAACTTAGGAACTGATTTCCACTCCCCACCCCCAGTGGTTCTGAACATTTACAGCTCCAATTAGCTGTGTGTGCTGAGCTCCTCTGAAATTCAGGCCCTAAGTGACCCAGTCTGAGCTCCTGAAATTAGGTTACCACTGAAAATTCAGGCTTCTACCTCTTTGTGTCTCAGTTTCCCCATCTCTAAAACGGG
The DNA here is from genome assembly GCA_003942145.1 of Platysternon megacephalum. Classification (NCBI taxonomy): domain Eukaryota; kingdom Metazoa; phylum Chordata; order Testudines; family Platysternidae; genus Platysternon; species Platysternon megacephalum. Next base: position 19,190,922 of record QXTE01000012.1, read on the forward strand.
TTGAGTAGAGGCACTCCCACCCTGTGCTTTACATTGCACCTTGTTATACTCTTCTGTTGCCCTTCCTACTATAACCCTGCCTTTTGATTGCCTCACAATGTAAGTTATGCTCTCTTGCAATAACATATACTTAAATTACATGACCATGTACATACACTTCAAGCAAAATTCAGAGTTGCTAACCCACTTCTAGTCCTACAGGCCTGTATAACTGAAGTAAGAAGAACTGCATATTTTTAGCTTTCTCCAAGGGCCCCACAGTGGCATATAAATGTGCATCCCCCACTTCTGTTACAAAGTAAATTTCTTTATTATTGCTATTTGCATTACAGTAATGCTTGGAGGCACCAGCAACAATCAAGACCACACTGTGCTGTACACCTAGTAAGAGATGGTCCGTGTCCTGAAGAACTTGGTCTTACAAGACCAAGGTCTTACAAGGTCTTCCCATTGAACAAATGAGAGACTGAGGCACAGAGAGATTGTGACTCATCCAAGGTCATGCCAGGCATCTTTGGCAGAGCCAGGGAGCTAGACCCAGTTCTCCTGAGTCCCGGTGCAGTGCATTATCCACAAGACCTTCCTCCCTAGCTCCTTTCTGCTGCACTCGATGGCTTTTTTCCCTTGTCTGTCTTTTTGCTTTCTACTACCACATTAGTAAATTATTTCTGAGCCATATAATAACCTTAGGTATGCAACAAAGTATTAAGGGCCATATCCTGCACTTGATATGTATCCTACCATTGAAGTCATAGACTATCAGGGTTGGAAGGGACCTCAGGAGGTCATCTAGTCCAACCCCCTGCTCAAAGCAGGACCAATCCCCAGACAGATTTTTGCCCCTGATCCCTAAATGGCCCCCCCAAGGATTGAACTCACAACCCTGGGTTTAGCAGGCCAATGCTCAAACCACTGAGCTATCCTTCCCCCCAGTCAGGGGGAACCAGGCCTCTACCAAAATTTGGTCTAGTCATGTGCTTATAATGAACCAATCCTGTAAACGCTTAAGCACATGCATAAATTGACTCATCTGACTAGTCCCGTTGATTTTGATGGGACTGTTCATGTGACTATTTAGACACGTGCAGGATTGGGAGGGGCATAGTTTTCTGTGTACTTTTCTAATAGCTGAACACACTGTTGTCTTACAGAAAATTGTTTATAATGCAGTTCATTCTGTTGCTGGGGTGGGGGGTTGGGAATAGGAATGTGTATTTGTTATAAACCATGTTTCATGGTTTATATAAACAGGCAGTCCAATGTTCCCTCTACTTTTTCCCACCCATGTGCAGAATTAATTTTATGTGCACCAATATGGAGGTGATGTGTGACACATCACCTCCATATTGGTGCACGACAAAATTCGTGTGGTGGGGTAGGGCCAAGGGGTTCAGAGTGTGGGAGAGGGTTCAGAGCTGGGGCAGAGGGTTGGGGTGAGGGCTCCAGCTGGGGATGTGTGCTCTGGGGTTGGGCTGGGGATGAGGGGATTAGGATGTGAACGGGTGCTCAGGGCTAGGGCAGAGGGTTGGGGTGCAAGGAGGGTGTGGGCTCTGGGGTGGGGCCGGGGATGAGGGGTTTGGGGTGCAGGCTGTCCCAGGGCTATGGTGGAGAGAGAGGACTCCCCCAGCTCTCTCTTCCTGCAGCAGCACCTGGGCTGGGGGGAAGGAGTGCCTCTCCCCGCCACGGCAGATCCGGCTGGGCTGGGCCGGGCCGGGGGAAGGGCTCCTTTCCCCGGCAGCTCTGGCCAGGGCTGGGCTGGGGGAAGTGCTCCTTGATCCAGCTGGGAGGGGCGCTTCTCCCCAGCTGCTCTGGAGGGTCTGGGCCAGGCCGGGCCAGGGGACCTGCATGGCCATACATAGCCTGCTGCTCAGCTGCACAGCCACGCAGCTTACAGGGAACCTAGGCAGGCACCCATAAATCATGTGTCCCTTTCCACTTTATAACTCCAATTTATAACTAGTTAATGACTTAAATACATTGACGTGCCACTACTGTCTAAATCAGGGGTGGGCAAACTACTGCCCGAGGGCCGCATCCGGCCCTCCATATGTTTTAATCCGGCCCTCAAGCTCCCGCTGGGGAGCGGGAGCGGGAGCGGGGGCTTGCCCCGCTCCGCGCAGCTCCTGGAAGCAGCAGCATGTTCTCCCTCCAGTTCCTACGCGTAGGGGCAGCCAGGGGGTTCTGCACACTGCCCCTGGCCCAAGCGCGGCCCCCGCAGCTTCCATTGGCCAGGAACGGCACCTGTGGATGGGGCAGCGCACAGAGCTGCCTGCCTATGCCTCCACGTAGGAGGGGGGGACATGCCGCTGCTTCTGGGAGCTGCTTGATGTAAGCGCCGCCCAGAGCCTGCACCCCTGACCCCCTCCCATGCCCCAACCCCCTTTCCCAGCCCTGATCCCCCTCCAAACCCCTCGGTCCCAGCCCAGAGCACCCTCCTGTACTTCCAACTCCTCATCCCCAGCCCCACCCCAGACCCCGCACCCCCAGCCGGAGCATTCACCCCCTCCCGCACCCCAACCCCCAATTTCGTGAGCATTCATGGCCTGCTATACAATTTCCATACCCAGATGTGGCCCTTGGGCCAAAAAGTTTGCCCACCTCTGGTCTAAATGCTCCTCAAGAGACAATTAAGAATCTCTTTTTGGTATATTTCCAACTTTGGAGTTGGTTTCTCTCCCCCTCCCCCTACAGATGTTCTGTAGACTACTTCATCGACAACAGGTGATACCATCTTAAATCACGCTGAGGCCCTGTCTAGACTGGAGATTAGCCCCAGGTTCTCATGCAAATCATGGCTTTCCCTGTGTACATTAGGGGTTTGCATGGTGCAGCTATGCTGAAATAGGAGGTAATTGCCAAGTTAGAAAAGGCCCCAAACTGATTTTGAAATGGACTTACCTTGAACTACTTTTAAAACCAATTGGACAGTGCTCCTGGTGTAGACAAGCTCCTGGTGTATGGCTTTACTCCTGGAAGCATGGGACCTTGTCCTGTTCTTTTTTTCATTTGGATTGAAGCACCTGTAATTTTCAGCGGTGGGGCATGAATGATAAATTAGGAGCCATGATCCTTAATTGTCAATTAATAGTCTGGCATGTTGTGCGTTCTTGACTTACAGACATCAAATAAAGTACAGGAACCTGGGGAAAACTCCCATTTCTTCAATGTTCCTGCCTTCCTGACGGTCTCTGGACAACTCCATCTGGAAGTGATGGCTGGGTATGGAAATCTTTTCTCTTGATCTAATGTAGTCTCATAAAACTCGGTCAGAGCTTCTCTCCAGTAGGCTTTGTTTCACATGTTCCACCTTCCATGTGCTTGCCAAACACCCAGTTGGGCAATGTTTTGTGGTCAGTGCTGGAGAGTCCAAATCACTGTTTGGAGAAAGCTGGATTCCACTTGAATTCTGGAGAACGAGGTAGGGTGTAAATTTAAGATACATACACTCCTCCATACCCCCTGGAAGAAGGTCAATGAGAGGATGGCACAGAGATCCAGGCTGGGACATGACTTTTGTGTAATAACTTAGTTATTACCATTATCTTTTATTTGTCCAGGACCTTATGATCACATCCATCATTGCTCAATGGGGAAATCTGCTTCCCTTTAGGCCAATGCTGTTCCTGTTCTTTGTTTCTCTTCCTTCCCCATCCTCCTTTCTCTGTTTCTATCCCTTTCCCCTGTGTTTGTGTGCTTACTCTCTTCTTCCCTCTGTATCTTCTTCCCTGCAGAACTCCCCGTGCTTGCCATACTTTCGCTCCCAACACCTCCCCTTTTCCAGCTGTGAAAGTAATCAGCAATTGAATAGTTGATGATATTGCAGTGTTGTCATTAGCCTTCAGTGTTAACACCCCCTGAGATTTAGGGGATGTGAGAATTCACACCTACCAGTGCCACTGTTTCAGTCTCTCTGCATACTCGGGTCTGGTCTACGCTAAGCTTTCACAATGATTTAAGTTATTTGTTAGATTAAACCAGTGGGTCCCCCTCCCCAGGTGTCGGTGTCATTCTATTGACACAAAGGTGTTTCTCTCAGGGCTTATCTTCACTACCGGGGAGATTTACGCTGCTGCAATCGATGCAGCGGGTGTCAATTTAGCGGGTCTAGTGAAGACCCACTAAATCGACAGCAGAGTGCTCTCCGGTCAGCCCATCTTACTCTTCTTGGGGAACTTGAGTAGTGAATTCGACCGGAGAGCGTCTCCCAGCGACGCAGCGCAGTGAAGACACCGGGGTAAGTCGACCTAAGCTACGTCGACTCCAGCTACATTATTCACGTAGCTGGAGCAGCGTAACTTAGGTCGACTTACCCCGGTAGTGAAGACAAGCCCTCACTAAAGCTGCGTTGCACTGATTAAGTCTGTGCTTCTCCTGATTGAACGAAATTGGTGTAAAAACTGAGCATTTAGCAGGCCTCAGAAAGACAGCAGTGCGTCAGCTTACCACGCAGTGCACATTAGGAAGGTTATCCTCGTAACCATGGGGGAGAGAAACCTTTATTTTTTAATGAACGCTTTGGTTCTGAAGAATTGAATGTTCAGTGGCATCCTCAGAAATACATCACACAGGCTGGATGTAGCCCACAAATCAGGTGTTTGAAATCTCTGAGTTAGAGAACAGGATTGGGAGACTTGGGTACTAGTGTGGTCTCTAGTGCATATTTGCTGTGTGACCCTGGGCAAGAGGCACTCTTGCCTCAGTTTGGCCATTGAAGAACTGAGTATAATAACCTACTTCATGCTGCTGTTGCAAAGCTAATTGACTGTCAGTAAACAATCTTCCTCTGATAGAGTCTAGGCCAGAGAGAAGTAAAACTTGTATAGTATTGTATATCCATTGAACGCTAAAGGGTGAAATCCTGATCTCGGTGAAATCAATTGCAGAACTCCCCATCACTGCAATAGGGCCAAGATTTCACCCTTAGAGATCGAGGATATAAGGTGCTGTGGAAGTTTTACTTCTCTCTGGCTTGGGCTCTAACAGCCCACCAAAGTGGCTAGGGTCAGCTGAGGTGCTCACGCTAAGTTTTCACCAGAGTGGATATGCTTGGCAAGATGTCCTTGACATGCTCTCTGACTAGCTGCCCGTGATGTTCTGACAGAAGTGGAGCTTACTGACACCCTAAGGCTATTATATCCTCCAGGGCAGTTGTCTGCAGGATGGGGAGCTGATGAGAGAGTTGAGAGAAGGCTGGTTATTTGTAAGGGGGAGGTGTCTTTCTGCACCTCTGAAAAAAGGTGGGATTTTATTTGTGTGTGTGATGAAATTACATCCATGCCCAATGACCTTTATTGGAGGACATTCTCCTATAAATCAAATAAGGATGAAATGGTATTTTAACTTAATAACATCTCCATTAAATTAGTCTCTTTTCTCAGAATAGCACATAGCCTACTCTGGGACTAGACAGAAAACTAATTGAACAAATACTGGGTCTTTTCTTCTAAATATTACTCTAGTGGCATCATTCAGATGTTCCGCATTATCTAAAAAGGAAAAAAAATGTGGGGCCTTGTCTCACATAGTACAATATGTTATAGCTTCATGCTTTATTCTGCAATAACATGTTGTTTTTCCAGGCATTTTAAATAGACCAAATGCCAACTAAATTTAGATGAGCTATATTTATCCTTGATGATCTGTAGCTGTTCTGTGAACCTGCTCCTCTTATCTTTTTTGTTAAGCACAACATATTTCTGAGGTTTATAACCGAAATGTTATTAAATAGCTCAATCTTCAAAAACAGACCAAATGAGAAATCCCTGTGGGCTCAAAAATATCAGTCATGGAGATACATCATAGTTTCGTTGAGATATTAACTGTAACATAAGAGCTGCCATACTGGGTCAGACCATGGTCCATCTTGCCCAGTATCCTGTCTCCATCAGTGGCCTATGCCAGAGCTTTGGGGTGGGTGTACAGAACAGGGCAAATAAGGAGTGATCCACTCATCTTCCGCTTCTGGTAATCAGAAGTTTAGGGTTGCTCCCAGCATGGGGTTGAGTCCCTGACCATCTTCACTAATAGCCATTGATAGATTTATCCTCCATCTAGCTTATCTAGGTTTTTTTTCAACCCAGTTATACTTTTGGCCATCACAACATCCCATGGTAACAAGTTCCACAGGTTAATTGTGCATTGTGTGAAAAATTACTTCCTCTTACTGCCTGTTAATTTCATTGGATGACCCCTGGTTTTTGTATTGTGTGTAAGGGAAAACAACACTTCTCTATTCACTTTTTCCATACCATTCATGATTTTATAGACCTTTATCATATGCCCCTTCATTCTCTTTTCTCAGCTGAGCAACCCTAATCTTTTTAGTGTCTCCATGTAGGGAAGCCGTTCCATACCCTCGGTCATCTTTGTTGCCCTTCTCTGAATCGTTTCCAGTTCCACTATATCCTTTTTGAGGTGGGATGACCAGAACTGGACACAGTATTCAAGGTGTGGGCTCACCATAGATTTATATAGTGGTATTATGATATTTTCAGTCTCATTATCTATCCTTTTCCTAATAGTTCCTAACTTACTGTTAGCCTTTTTGACTGCTGCTGCGCATTGAGTGAAAATTTTCAGAGAACTGTCCACGGTGACTCCAAGATCTCTTTATTGGGTGATAACGGCTAATGTATAACCCATCATAGTATTTATATAGTTGGGATTATTTTTTCAGTGTGCATTACTTTGCACTTATCAATGTTGAATTTCATCTGTCATTTTGTTGCCTAGTCACCTAGTTTTGTGAGATCCCTTTGTAACTCCTAGCAATCTGCTTTGGACTTACAAAATTATTCAAGATAGTTATCATCTGCAAACTTTGCCACTTTACTTTTCATCCCCTTTTCCAGACTGTTAATGAATATTAATGAATGTTGAACAGCACAGATCCCAGTACAGATCCTTGGGGGACCCTGCTGTTCATCTCTCTCCATTGTGACTGTTTATTCCTAACCTTTGTTTCCTATCTTTCAACCAGTTTCTGATTCATGAGAGGACCTCTCCTCTTATCCCATGGCTGCTTAGTTTCCTTAAGAGTCTCTGGTGATGGAATTTCTCAGCGGCTTTCTAAAAATCCAAGTACGCTATATCAACTGGATCACCCTTATCCACATGTTTGTTGACTCCCTCAAAGAATTCTAATAGATTGGTGAGACATGATTTCCCTTTACAAAAACCGTGTTGACACTTCCCCAACAAACCATGTCCATTTATGTGTTGGATAATTCTGTTCCTTATTATAGTTTCAACCAGTTTACCCGGTACTGAAGTTAGGCTCACCAGCCTATAATTGCCAGCATCTCCTATCAAGCCCTTTTTATAAATTGGCCTGACATTAGCTACCTTCCAGTCATCTGGTACAGAAGCTGCTTCTTCTTTCTTCTTTTTTCTTTATGCTGCTTTTCCTGGTGAGTGTCATGGCGGCGGCAGCATGGAGAGTAGGGAGGACCAGACCTCCCTTTCCTCCACAACAGGTGTCAGCTCCTTCTGGGGGATTCCCCAGTGTTCCCAGGCCAGGAGGGAGATATAATCCCTCCAGCATGTGCTGGGTCGGCCTCGGGGCCTCCTCCCAGTGGGACATGCTCAGTAGAGTTCCAAAGGAGGCCTCCCAGCGGGCATCTTTATCAGGTGCCCAAACCACCTCAACTAGCTCCTCTCAATCCGGAGGAGTAGCAGCTCTACTCCAAGGTTCTCCCGAATAGACGAACTCCTCACCCTGTCTTGGAGAGTAAGCCCACCCATCCTGCAGAGAAACCTCATTTCCGCCGCTTGTACCCACGATCTCGTCCTTTCGGTCATTACCCAAAGTTCATGACCATAGGTGAGGATGGGGACATACGTTGACCTTTAAACCAAGAGCTTTGTCCTGGTTCCTAAGGATTTTGGGGGAAAACCCTGTTCCATCTTCCCCACATAGCCAGGTCCTGTCCTGGCTTGCTTTGGAAACAGGAGTGGGCAGATACCTTCAGAAGTCTATTAGTAGCAGGGATGGAGCAAAACAGGGATGGAAGACAGGAAATAGCTCTGGGTTCAGATACCATCCAACGGGGGCAGTAAGAAACAGGAAATCAGGGCTTATGAAGAGCATTGAAGAGAGCTTATTGAGAAGATGGAAGAGAGTGTGGTTGGGTTGAATGGGTAAAAGCAGAGGTTCCTCAGCTGCTGCTCCCAAGCATAGAGCCATAGGTTAGTTAGTTAGTTGGTAAATAGCCTTTGGGAACAGTTTTGGATATTTCTCTTTCTTCCCTGTGCCTCATTGCAAATTCTTTAGTGACCCACAAGATCTTGCATAGAGCTGGAATTGTATTCAGCTTTTGCTGCCATAGTATCTAGAAACTTGGTTTAAAAAAGAAGACTGCAGGAACTGCTTTTACTCCCGGAGAAAGACTGAGACGATGTTCACCGCACCCTACTCCCTCAGTCTGATCCCACAGGAATGGCCTGATTTTCAGTGTAAAAGCAAAGTAACCTTTATAACCAACATTTTTAAATTGGCTATTGATTGTATGTAAACAGAAGGCTGGTCTAGACCTTAACTGTAGGCGAACCGCTATAGTTAGCCATAGCTTTTGCCTAATTTCCGATGTATTTCGTGCTAGTTACTTTCTCTGAGGCATGGATGGTTTTTTTTCACACATTCATCTATTCAGGTTCGTGTCTGTCCCTCATCACTATAGTAGTCTGTGTTTGTACAGCACATATCACAATGGGGTGCTGGTCAATGACAGGCTTCTTGGTGGTGCCACAATAGTCCATCATCATTAAGCAACCTGACTAGCATTTGTCACAAATGATGTCCCTTTGTAATCCTAAAAACAGAGACCTTACTAAAGCACACGGGACGTCTGAGATTTTATTTGCAGCTCACCTTAGGGCACCCTTTCCCAGAATGCTAGGTATGTCCCCCGGGAGGGTGCGAAGTATTAGCTGCAGTGACGGGTGCAGATCGGCATCTCAGTTATTCTGCAGAGTCTCAGCTTTAAGGTTAAGACTCTGGCTGTTCTAGTTGCACAGAGAATTTAAAAAATCTTTGACCGATGTGTAACAATGCAACATTGTCTGCCTAAGTTTGCTGAGAGCCTGAAAAAAAATACCCCCGAGGTGTGAACTGCCCTATTCTTTTTGCTGGCTGCTCAGATGTCAGTGATACTTGAAATGTCAATATTTCACTGCTCATCCGAACATGGAAGAAAGAAGTAGTATCACACTAGGAGGATCTCTATTATCACACTATTTGCTGGGACTGACCACTCATTTTAGGGTAGGCTTTAACAACACAGAGCAGGGCTGAAAGATGACCCAATTGGTTTCATTTTCATGAAGAAGGCTTAGCTTTCAGAAGGTTGGGAAATGCTGCCTTAAAGAATGATTAAATTTGATGCTTAAATGGCTTCTTAATTATGCAACACATGAAAGGAGATTCCCTCCTGTATTCTCTTCAGGCACATCATTGCTCTGCCTTGTACAATCTTAAATACTTTTGGATGCAGATGCATGAATGATGTATAGTACCTATTCAGCATCCCTGCTGTTAAGAGTTACCAAGTGTAAGGTGTAATTGGCTAATTTATCTTGGATCCTTTTAAAGCAAAACTTTTCATGAAGTGCCTTGTGCAACATTTGTCTGAATCACACTCATAATACAGACTCTTGTAATTAGATGGCAAACTAACTTCCATTAATTAGACTGGTACAGACACTTAATTGGAGCTATAAAAAGCAGCCATGACATGTCTGTTTTAATTCAATTACTGCACACTACAGTCTTGTTTGTAATTGCTCTAGTGATTTTTAATTACTTTTTTTTATTTGGTGGGAGTGTTTAAAGCAGGGGACCTGGAAATTGGGACTCCTGCTCAGAGGTTCGCAACTCGCTTGGACAAGCTGTTTGACCTCTCTCTACTCATCTGTAAACTGGAGTGACATCCCTGGGGGTACAGTGAGTACAAGAGATGTGCTAGGTGGACGGCTGGCATGGCGAGATGTCCTCTAGTTGAGGCACACGCTATTGAGCTTGATGCAGGGATGATCTGAAGTAAATAAGATGAAATTCAATAAGGAGAAATGCAAAGCACTCCACTTAGGAAGGAATAATCAGTTGCACACATACAAAATGGGAAATGACTGCCTAGGAGGGAGAACTGCGGAATGGGATCTGGGGGTCATAGTGGATCACAAGCTAAATATCAGTCAACAGTGTAACACTGTTGCGAAAAAAGCGAACATCATTGTGGGATGTATTAGCAGGAGTGTTGTAAGCAAGACAGGAGAAGCAATTCTTCCGCGCTACTCTGTGCTGATTAGGCCTCAGCTGGAGTATTGTGTCCAGTTCTAGGCGCCACATTTCAGGAAAGATGTGGACAAACTGGAGAAAGTCCAGAGAAGAGCAACAAAAATGATTAAAGGTTTAGAAAACATGACCTATGAGGGAAGATTGAAAAAATTGGGTTTGTTTAGTCTGAAGAGAAGACTGAGAGGGGAAATAACAGTTTTCAAGAACATAAAAGGTTGTTACAAGGAGGAGGGAGAAAAATTGTTCTTAACCTCTGAGGATAGGACAAGAAGCAATGGGCTTAAATTGCAACAAGGGCGGTTTAGGTTGGACATTAGGAAAAACTTCCTAACTGTCAGAGTGGTTAAGCTCTGGAATAAATTGCCTAGGGAGGTTGTGGAATCTCCATTGTTAGAGGGCTTTCCCTTTAGAACATAAGAACATACATTAGAACAGCCGTACTGGGTCAGACCAAAGGTAATGATCAAGTGATCTCTCTCCTGCCATCCATCTCCACCCTCTGACAAACAGAGGCTAGGGACACCATTCCTTACCCATCCTGGCTAATAGCCATTAATGGACTTAACCTCCATGAATTTATCCAGTTCTCTTTTAAACGCTGTTATAGTCCTAGCCTTCACAACCTCCTCAGGCAAGGAGTTCCACAAGTTGACTGTGTGCTGTGTGAAGAAGAACTTCCTTTTATTTGTTTTAAACCTGCTGCCCATTAATATCATTTGGTGACCCCTAGTTCTTGTATTATGGGAATAAGTAAATAACTTTTCCTTATCTACTTACTACACATCACTCATGATTTTATATACCTCTATCATATCCCCCCTTGGTCTCCTCTTTTCCAAGCTGAAAAGTCCTAGCCTCTTTAATCTCTCCTCATATGGGACCCTTTCCAAACCCCTAATCATTTTAGTTGCCCTTCTCTGAACCTTTTTTAGTGCCAGTATATCTTTTTTGAGATGAGGAGACCACATCTGTACTCAGTATTCAAGATGTGGGCGTACCATCGATTTATGTACATGGCAGAGGGGCATTGCTGGCACATGATGGCATATATCACATTGGTAGATGTGCAGGTGAACGAGCCCCTGCACATCTGTGGCTGTGGCTGATGTAGTTAGGTCCTATGATGGTGTCCCTTGAATAGATACGTGGACAGAGTTGGTAACGGGGTTTGTTGCAGGGGTTGGTTCCTGGGTTAGTGTTTTTGTTGTGTGGTGTGTAGTTGCTGGTGAGTATTTGCTTCAGGTTGGGGGGCTGTCTGTAAATGAGGACTGGGCTGTCTCCCAAGGTCTGTGAGAGTGAGGGATCGTACTCCAGGATAGCTTGTAGATCCTTGATGATGCGCTGGAAAGGTTTTAGTTGGGGGCAGTAGGTGACGGCTAGTGGCGTTCTGAAAAGTGGGGGCAATAAAGATAAAACATACAGAAATGAGGGTTTCACAACCAATGATAAGTTATTTCTTGCCAGACAGGATGCTATCAAACTAAGTTTTCTTTAACCATCTTAAGATCTGTTTAAAACTTCAGAAAAACCAAAAGTATGAGAGAGGGGGCTGGGGTGGAAAGCAACCAATTAACCGTGTGAAGTTGTTTTAAAGTTCAGGCTAACAGCAGCAAATTAAGTAAACTGAGGAGGAAGAGAAGGAAAAGAAGAAACGGGTATAGTTAGCTCTGAGCCAAGAGTAGGGCTCCTGGGGTTGAAACAGTTGGGGGCGGTTTAGGTTGGACATTAGGAAAAACTTCCTAACTGTCAGGGTGGTTAAGCACTGGAATAAATTGCTTAGGGAGGTTGTGGAATCTCCATCGTTGGAGATTTTTAAGAGCAGGTTGGACAAACACCTGCCAGAGATGGTCTAGATAATACTTAGTCCTGCCATGAGTGCAGGGGACTGGACTAAATGACCGCTCAAGGTCCCTTCCAGTCCTATGATTCTATGATTAACTGGGTGAAATTATCTGGGTTGTGTTATGCGGGGGGTCAGATTAAATCATAATAGTACCTCTTGGTTTTAACACACATTACAAGCAGTAACTAGATTGATAGATTGTAAGTTCCTCTGATGAAAGATGCTCTCTATGGAAGTTCAAAGTATAATTCATGTCAAAGGTCAGTTGCGTGTATTTATTCTGAATCAAGAGCTTTGTAAAGGGAAGAATTATCAACACCCACTTTCTCGGATTACTTGTTGTCACCCCTCTGCTAAGCAGTAGCAGATTAATAGATTTTAAGACCAGAAGGCCCCGCGAAGTCTGGCCTTCTGTGTGACACAAGCCATAGAACTTCATCCATAGCTCAGAGCCTTGAGGGCAGCTTCACATGCCTGTGTACATACACCAATCCTGGAACAGAAGTGGTCCCATCTTTCAAAACACAGCCCAAACACCAATGCCTGGTTCGTAGGGAGCCAGCTGCATCTCAGGAATTGACTGTAATTAGCTTAAGGCAAAAAGCAAACTCTCGTGCTGCTTTCCACAACCTCCCCTAAAACAAACCGATTGCATCACAAAACAAACAACAAGCATTTATTTAAAGATGAACAGTGCTTGCACCCAAAGAAAAAGAAAGTGGAAGTGATGGCAACACTACCTGGCAAAAGTTGCCATAACCATGTTTTTTTTTCAGGTTTTTAGTATAGTCATTCATTTGTTTTGCATGCTGTAGGTTTTGAAGCCTGCCGGATTTAAATACTTGGATCCAAACTTTTAAAGGGGCCTCAACTGTGTCTCCATTCGTATATCGGTGCAGCTGTGTGTGTAATTTTTGAGCACTGTTTGTGTGCATGCAATCAGTAGAGTACAGGGACGACACATAGTTTGATAAATTGACGCTTTAAAATACTCTTTAAAGCCACTCCACTGCAATTTGAGGAGGGTGTGCATTCTTTCCAGCATAGAGGGTAAAGATGGGACACAACAGCTTTCATTAAAGTCATGTTCTTTGCCCCTCTCATGATCAGGTTTTGAATTAGATCTTTGCTACATATTTTATCTAAATTCGGGGAACATTTTGTGTCATTCCTCTGTGAAATGCCCCAGTTAGCTAAGACATGGGAATGGTTATTTGAACTAATGCCTAAAAACTGGTGTGCTGTCTTTCATCGGAAAGATTTGAGCTGCCATTGCTAATCTGGAGGCTTTATTGATTTTTAGTGATTTGATGAAAATCAAAACCAGGGAAAAACAAAACTCCACTGAAAATAACACGTCCTGTAGTAAATGCAGAGGAGTAGTGCTTAGGAGGTCTCCGTTCTAGTTGTGGTCCAGCCATAAGCTTGCAGTATGGCTTGAAGCAATTCACTTTACCTCTATGTGCCGTGGTTTCTCCATCTGTAAAATCAGGTTAATGCACAGGTGTGTTGTGAGGCTTAATTCATTAATGTATGTCAAGTGCTTAGAGGGCCTGGGATGGCAGGTGGCTGTAGAAATGCAAAGTATAGGATTAATATTTATTTATTTATTTATTAGATGATATGAATATGCCTGGATCTGCGTCAAGCTGACCTGGGTGACCCTATATTCATTTTATTTGGTACCCCCTTCAATGTCTTTATCCCCAATTCCTTGCACCGAGAGCAGAACTGATGGAATTGCAACTGGAGAGAGCCAGGCCTCTAGGTATGGTTGTGCTGTTGTTCCGGGCCCGCTCTTCATCCTGCAGCGGGTGCAGGGCTCCGTTTGCCCCTTGCCAGTCACGGTGCAGGAGACTGCTGCCTGATCTGACTGGCTGGCGGCAGAAGTTTGGCTCTTCTCAGTCCCTGCCTGTCTAACCATCTCAGACAGCAGCTTGTTTTTGGCTGTGTACAGAAGGAAGTATAATTCCACCTTGTCACATCAAGTATTGAAACAGCAGCCATCTGCTAAAGCCTCAAACCACCCTCGCATTGCATGAGCAAATGGTCGAGGTGTATCTTTCCACATCTGTAGTTATTGGTAGAGCTGATCAAATATACTATATTTTACAGAAATTATTTCAAATGAATTTTTCTGATTTTTTTTCAACAAAAATCCCCAAAACCTGAAAAAATACATTGTTTTTTTTTAAACTAAAAAAATGGACTTTTTGTCCCCCTCCATGTCTATTTTTCAAATGAAGGCAGGGTGGGGAGGGGGAAGAAGTTGGGGCAAAATCAAATATTTTGCTTTTTCTCAAGTTTTTTAAAACAAATATTAATCGAAAACGTTTGTTTTCAAAGAAAGGCCATTTTTCATCTTGAAAGGAGTTTCAGATAAAGAATGTGCGCCGGCTCCAGCCAGCAGCCCCGTTCTAGCTCCTTTCCTCCCGCTGACTTTCTTAGGATCAGTGGGTGCTCAGCTTCTCTGACAGCCTGGCCCTGTGTGCGTTGGCTCTGCCTGCTTGAACGAGCAACAGCGTATAGTGCTTTGTATCCTGAAAGGTCCCACGGCCTGTGGCGAACCGCAGCGTTGCTTAAAGGCAGCCTCCCCTGAGCTTAGAGTGGCAGCCAGCTGGTGCCCAGCAGTTGAGGGAGGGGGAGTCTTGGCCTTGGACATTGGGACAAAATCCTCCATTTATGGAAAGTGCCTGGGGAGCAGGTCGGCCCTCAGTGATAAAAGCCTCACAAAATGAGCAAGGTCAGGTGAAATACAATGGAACTGTGTAAGAATGAGCATTTTTTGCACTCCTCTTCAGCTTCCCCTTCCTCCAGAGAGGACAGCATACTGAGGAAGCTCAGCCTCCGGTGCTTTCCCATCCTTATCTGCTGCTCCTACTCTCTATTGACGTCATGCCTTGCTTTCCACCCTTGGATTGAAACACTTTTTAGGTTTTTGATCTGACTTTTAAGAAAGGGCCTTTCATCTGGGAATAAACCATGGGGGTGGAGGGTCAGCAAAGAGAACACTGTCTTTGTAAGTCACATTCTGAGTCCACTTACTCTTGTTTCAGAAAAGGATTTATTCCCACTCAGCACAGGTTGCCTTCTGGCTCATATCTGCCCGGAAGACAAATTGCTGTGATTCTCTTTGTGTTGGCAATGCACCTGCAACTTTGGGAGCACTGCAACAAAACAAATAAGAAGTAATAAATGTGTGGTCTAGTAGCTAGCCCTGAGTCAGGACTCCTGGGTCCTATTCCCAGCCTTTTCCCTAACTTGCTGCGTGATGGTTATTAAACTGACTATGTAAAATGGCTCAGAGGTATATTTGCTTAGTTCAGTGACACAAGTGCATCTTTATTATTCCTGCAGAGCCCTCGCTGTGAGAGGGGGAGCTGGATCCTTTCCTTGCCCATGAGTGATTAGCAGAATTGTTAACTAAATTTGAATTGCAGCCTAAAAGTCATCAATGGAGCTGGGTGGCTGAGACCAGGTCTACAGTGTTGCTGTGCTGGTTTAAAGGGGTGCTTTTAAGCCAGTTTGAACTGGTGTAGCTTTGGGCCTCTGACATTGGTTTAAACCTAGCTCTTACCGGTTTAACATGCTCCTGAAATAGTTTTTTTAATCGACTTGAGTGAAACCAGCGTAACTTCTACATGTAGACGAGCCCTGAGAAAGGGAAGTGGGGATAGCCAGCCATCAGCCGCCTGCCTACTCCCCACGAAATGGGTCAAATGAGAGAGAACCAGGAGGATTTGAGTAGCAAGGGAAATAGAGTTGTTGGAGTGGAGAGAGATGGTCATTTCCCGCTGGGCCTTGGTTTCCCTTGGTCCTGGGAATATACACACAGATCGGACTCGACTAATGATCTCTGAGTACAGTACAAAGACATGGACCACAAGGGCTCAATCCTGCAAGGTGCTGAGCGCTCTGGCCCCAATCCAACAAAGCACTTAGGCACGTGCTTAACTTGGAACATGTAAGTAGTTCCATTGACTTAGATGGGGCCAGTCACATGCCTACAGTTAAGCATGTGCCTCAGCGCTTTGCTGGATCAGGGCCAGTGTTCAGCATCTTACAGGATGAAGCCCTACTAGATTTAACATGCTGGTGCCCTAGGATGTGTGCTTGGTGTGGTCCAGTACAAGGTTGGGCTCCAGACTGGGAGTGAATGAAATCAAATACCAGTTTTGCGGGGAGAGCAGTTTATTAAAGGTAGCACTGCACTCTGCCAGGGCTGTTTTCATTCAGATGGTGTCTATTAGCTGTGTGAACAGTCGGCTCAGTCCTGCTTTGTGTGAAATTGGCTACCAAGGGTCTTGTTTCAAAGCCTGTTTTGTGTTCCTGTGGTAGCGTATATCAGGACAGTATTACAGACAATAATGCCCCAGCTGCCACGCTTGGCACATGTTAGGGTTTGTCTGGTATTCTTCCCTCCCCCCCGACCCCCACACCTCCACCCTCGTTGCATCTGAGGACATAAAAGGGTCTGATTTTCAGAGGTGCTGAGAACCGTCAGCTCCCATTGACTTCAGTTGGGATTGAGGGTGCTCAGTACTTTTTGGGATTCTCCATCACTGACCGTTTTTAAATCAAGATTGGATCTGTTTCTAAAAGATCTGCTCTAGGAATTGTTTTTGGGGAAGTTCTATGGCCCTGTGTTATACTGGAGGTCAGACTAGATGATCACAGTTGTCCTCTCTGGCCTTGGAATCTGTGAATCTTATGAAAATTAAGCCCCTGATTTTCAAATGTCACTTTCAAACACTAAGGTTGTGTCTGTACTGTGATAAAAAACTCGTGGCGCAGAGTCTCAGAGACCTGGTCAGCTTGCTCAGACTGTGGAGCTAAAAATAGGAGTGTAAACATTTGGGCTTGGGCTGGAGCCTGGGCTCTGAGACCCTCCCCGCACATGAGGTCTCAGAGTCTGGGCTTCACCCCAAGCCCAAATGATAATTGGGATAAAATACAGCATGGTTTTACAAAAGGTAGATCGTGCCAGACCAGTGTGAACTCCTTCTTTGAGAAGAAAATTGGTTTTTTTAGACAAAGGAAATACAGTAGATCTAATCTACTTGGATTTCAGTAAGGCACTTGATACAGTTCCACGTAGGAAATTATTAGTTAAATTGGAGAAGATGGGGATTAATATGAGAATTGAAAGGGGGATAAGGAACTGATTAAAAGGGGAGACTACAATGGGTCATGCTGAAAGGTGAACTGTCAGGCTGGAGGGAGGGTACTAGTGGAGTTCCTCAGGGATCGGTCTTGGGACCAATCTTATTTAACATTTTTATAATGAGCTTGGCACAAAAAGTGGGAGTGTGCTAATAAAATGTATGGATGACACAAAGTTGGGGGGTATTGCCAATATTGAGGAGAGCCAGAATACCATACAAGAAGATCTGGATGACCTTGAAAACTGAGTAATAGAAATGGGGTGAAATTTAACAGTGCAAAGTGCAAGGTCATGCACTTAGCGACTAACAACAAGAACTTTTGCTATAAGCTGAGGACTTATCAGTAGGACGTGACAGAGGAGGAGAAAGACCTGGGTGTATTGGTTGATCACAGGATGACTATAAGCTGCCAATGTGATGCGGATGTGAAAAAGGTGAATGCACTCCTAGGATGCATCAGGCAAAGTATTTCCAGTAGAGCCGGAGAAGTCTTAATACCATTATACAAAGCACTAGTAAGACCTCATCTGGAGTACTGTGTGCAATTCTGGTCCATGTTTAAGAAAGATGAATTCGAACTGGAACAGGTACAGAGACTGGCTAGTAGTATGACCCAAGGAGTGGAAAACCTGCTTGTTTAGCCTAACCAAAAGAAGGCTGAGGGGAGATATGATTGCTCCCTATAAATGCACCCGAGGGATAAATACCAGGGAGGGAGAGGAGTTATTTAAGTTAAGCACCAGTGTGGACACAAGAACAAACAGATATAAACTGGCCATCAATAAATTTAGGCTTGAAATTAGGTGAATGTTTCTAACCATCAGAGGAACAAATTTCTGGACCAGCCTTCCAAGGGGATCTGTGATGTTAAAAACCTAACTGGCTTCAAGACTGAGCTTGATAAGTTTATGAAGGGGATTGTATGAGAAGACTGACTACAATGGCATGTAGCCGATCTGCAACTGCTAGCCGCAAATATCTCCAGTGGCCGGTGATGGGATACTAGATGGGGAGGGCTCTTTCGCAGGGTGTCTGGCTGGTGGGTCTTGTCCATGTGCTCAGGATCTAACTGATCACCATATTTACAGTCTGGAAGGAATTTTCCTCCAGGTCAGATTGGCAGAGATGCTGGGGAGCCGGGGGATTCGCCTTCCTGTGCAGCATGGGGCATGGGTCACTTGCAGGTTTAAACTAGTGTAAATGGTGGATTCTCTGTAACTTGAAGTCTTTAAATCATGATTTGAGGATTTCAGTAACTCAGCCAGAGGTTAGGGGTCTAGTACAGGAGTGGGTGGGCAAGGTTCTGTGGCCTGCAATTTGCAGGAGGTCAGACTAGAGGATCACGATGGTCCCTTCTGACTTTAAAGTCTGAGTCTATACTGCAGTTTGATATCTCTGCAGCCTGAGCCCCACGAGCCAGAGTAGGCTGACCTGGGCCCCACGGCCATGCCAGGGGTCTTTTATTGCAGTGTAAACATACTCTACTGGTCTTAAGAGAACTGGGAATGTTATTAATTGTATTGCGGTAATGTCTAAGAACCCCAGTCGTGGATCAGCATCTCGTGCTTGGGAGGAGCTCCCCATAAACATGCGCAAAGCTACTTCCCTATTCTCCTTCAAATGCCTCCTTAAAATTCTCCTTTGCTGTGATATGTTAGGCCACTGGTGTGCTGTCTATCATGCTGACCAATATTGTCTTGTTTCCTTGTGCTCCTCCGGCTGTCTGTATCCATCTGTTGTCTCTTGTCTTATAAGTGATGAGCAAGAAAAATGATCTTTCCAACGGCATTATCATTTGTCTCATTCCTGGTAATCACTGGACAGTGGAAGGGCTCTTTCCTCCAAATAGTAACATATAAACTTTTGCAACATGGAGATCAGAAGGAAGAGCTGACTGATCAATAACATGCATGTTCCTTTATTTGGACACGCTTTTGAACCCTTTTAATTTTTTATGGTCTTGGGGTTTTTTTGGTTTTTTTTAAACCTTCTGTTTATCAAAATTAACATGAACAGAAACTTTTGTGATCAGATTTTTATCAGCTGCACATCCTCTTTCAGTGTGAACCCTTACTGAGTTCGTCTCGGATTACATGCACAACTCTTACACTTCACAGCTTGGCGTGAATATCAAGCAACTCTTAATCTCTACTAGGAGAGTTCATGTTTTCCCGTATGCTGCCTACCATTAAAGATAGTGGCAGATAAAGAATAAACTGAATGGCACAGCTAATCTAGACCGAGGGCACTGTCCGCGATCACAGCTATATTCTACTGAAGCGTGGGGGTGGGGGTGACAAGGCAGTTTAAGCCACTGGCCTATTGCTGTGAAGCTCTCTCCTGAATTAGAACTTCCATGAATCTGGCAGTCTTCAGATCACAATGGAAAACTTGCTGCTTTGAATGTAACCTTCCCAAAATAAAAACAAATTAAACGGAAAGGGGTTGAATTTCGGTAGGAAGATTTTTGTGGAGGAAGACAGTGATCTGGAAGGCCCTCGGTTTCCATGCTAATGAGTGTGGCATAGGAGAGAGAATAGATGAAATAGATTCCATGGAAGGCTGTTGGGCAAATATCAAACAATTAGGAGACAAGCTTTGAGCACATCTAAGTCACATGATGCCCCAGATGGGTCACTGGAAGTGGGGATTGAACGTGGGACCTATGGATCTAAAAGAAGGAGTCTCTACTGCCTGAAATGAAAGATCTTGGTCTATTTATCTCAAAAGGCTGTTGCAGACCTATAAACCTCTGTGGACCAGCCATTAGAGGGGGGCAGAGAAGGTTACAGCTATACTACAAAATATTTCCTGTCGCCGCTAGCACCTGTTCAGCTGCATCAGTGATGGGAGCCTTCGTGTATACCAGACTGCAGTAGCTTGAGGCATTTTTACCACTACCATGTCAGTTAGACCTGCTGAAGAGCAGGTGTGTGTAACGTGGTGGAACAATAGTGTCTGGCAGCTGGAGCTTTGTCCTGAGCATTGTGATGTGCCAGCACGTCTCTGAGACCCTGATCTGTTTCTGCAGTGTTAGCTCCCATTTACTAAGAAAAACGTGTTTAGCACTAATGTGGATGGCAAAACCCATCCAAATGCCATATGTTATCTGAATGAGGCTGACTCAGTAACAAAGAGGTGGGAACTGCATCACTTATCTCAGTGTGTTAACTCTGAAGCATAATGATGGCGATTTTAAATGACAGTGCTGCTAACTGTTTCACTGCTGATCAGTTTAACAGAAAGGTGCCAGCTACTCTGGGATTGTGGGAGGAAAATGGGATTGTAGGTGTAGCTTGGATAGAATGTACCCATCTCTGCTCCCAGTCCAAAATCTGCTCTCTTACCTTGTGTCTAAACTGCATCTTGTTTCTTTTTGCATTGCAGTGCGTTTACACAGGTGTTCACCTTCGGCCCAACCTTTCGAGCCGAGAATTCTCAAAGTCGCCGGCACCTGGCAGAATTCTACATGATAGAAGCAGAGATGTCTTTTACTGAAAGCCTCCAGGACATCATTCAGGTAGGTACCAGTTTGTGTGTGATTTTAAAGGTATTGGAGCTTTCTCCTCCATTCACTGTGTTCAGCCTCAGAGGCAGTGGAATTGAACCTCCTATCACCTACTGTAATCTTTCTAGATAAATCAGGAGTTGTGTTGAAGACAGCTAAGCATTTAAGCTCTCTTTGGGCAGAGGAATGGCCATTAAGGGGAAATGAGGAAAGGATTTGAGAAAAGAGCTGATCCAGTGTGCTCTGTGTGAGCCATTGGCCAAACAGAGATTTCTACGACATGCTCCAGGACTGCGCTCATTTTTAATACAAAGGAACAACCTGCAGAGATTACTATTCCCAGCATGTAATATTCCACCTTGATTTTAGCAGAAGGCTGAAACATGTAATCACTGCTGGTCTTACCTGCGTGCTAAAGCTGAGATGAGAGCCATTTTGCACAAACAGATGCCACCCTCTGGCTCTCAGAAAGCACAGTTTACACATCGCTGTCCTAGTTGTTCTGAGGACCCCAACTCCTGGGGCTTGTGGGGAAGAGTCAGTCCAGAGGAAATAGAGAATTAGAATCTTTCAGAATTTCTCAGGTTCTACAATTCAAAAATAATTCAAAGTTCTGAAAGGTTTATGGGTTTTGTTCTGTTTAGGGGGAAGGAAAGAACTTTGCCCCTTTGGCTTTGAGAATTTTTGTTGTTGTTGTTGTTGTTAAATGTCTTGCAAAATCTTAATTTCTCTGGGTTCTCCCCTCCCCCCTCAATCTCTGACCACCATCATCAGCTGTGAGAGAAATTCTTCTTCCTATCACAGTGGTTTATTCTACAAGTCACATTCTGGATTGCAAAATACTTATTCTTGTGATGTTTTTATTTAAAGAAGTAGAGTTCCTGTTTCTTGAAATCACTGGGCAAGCCATTAACAAATATCTGACAGCTGCACTAAGGCCTCAGTTAAGTTTCTGTTTCTCCATAAGTCTTTAGAGAAACTGATCTAAATTCAACACCCTTGCACGGCTCAGTGCACTGTGCAGCTTTTCTGTTGAAAGTTTGTTGTCACTGAGTTCAGTGCTTTACAAAGGATGCCCCGTTGAAAGCCCTGGCGACTAATGGCCAAATTTGCATGCGTGGGTGTTTCAAGTTAGGTTTCTAAATCCATGTCTTGGTACCAAAATACAAACAGCCTGATTTTTCCGAAGTGTGGACTACCTGAACCTCCCATCAACACCAGTGGGGAGTTTTGGATGCTCAGTTCTATTGAAAATCAAGCCATTTGCTTAGGGGCGTAAACGTGAATACACAAGCCTTACTTCAGGCTCCTGCATGTGAAAATTTTGGCCTAAGTCCTGACATTGCCCTGCTGCCATGGAGGCTGACCTCTTACCCAGATGTGTGTGTGTGTGTGTGTGTAAGAAAAGTTCAGGATCTCTGCCCATTCTGTCCTTGACCTCTTTGATACAAGCAACAAGGGCTAGTTATTTCCAGCACAGGAGTGGTGGCTTTGGGGCCGTAGATGCCTGCCCACTAGAAAACAGACTGAGATGGCAAAACTTATTTTGCATAGGCCACCGATAGCTCATACCACTTTTCATTCAGTATCACCCAGGATGTGATCGTTTTTTTTACGGTCATCCTAAAATGAAAGGTACTGTGTTGCATTACACAGTCCCCAGAGCCATCCCACAATGTTGCCAACTCTTGCGATTTTTATCCCCCGTCTTGTGGTACTCGATGTCTTTTCTTAAAGCCCCAGCTGCGGGAGTCATATGATTACATGAGACTCTCAGCAAAAGAGTCTGTGCTTGTGAGAGCGCATTGCCCTCCAGCACCTGGCATGGAGCTCAAGGTCCATGAGTCCTCAGTTCCCCTGTGGTGCAAAACATCACTGGTAAAGCATCCCATCCTCCTCTAGTGCTGGTCCACACAGGCAATTACAACCTACTACTGCTGTCAGTTACTCCATTAACTCAAGTGGCAGAGATCTATGCAGTGCATCTAAAGGGTCCAACCCTGCTGATGACCCATGTGGGTGTTAATATGATACCACGTGATGGAATATTTCAGTGTGTTTTCATAAAATCCGACTCAATTGCACACACAAAAACTACATTAAAAGAACATTATTAGGGTTGCAAAGTCAAACACTCATTAATTAGGAAATGCCAGAATTAAGGTTGCCTGTGCAACCTTAATTTAACCCGCTTGTGCATATGCATTATGATACAGTCTTTAATTACATGGTTACATAATATTTTCCCACAGGACCCCTGCCTCATTCAGTGCACGTGGTGGCTGGTGCTCTGGGAGTGAATCAGTGCTATATAGTAGGGGAGGCTGTTATTTGCCTCATTTGTTACAGAAGTTGGAAGATGCATAGTGAATGAGACAGGGCATTGCAGGAAGAGAAAGGACAGTCTTGTAGTTAAGGCAACTGAATGCTGCCCTGAAGAATTAGATTCAATTCCTGCCTCTGCAACAGAGTTTCCGTGAGATGCTAGACAAACCACTTCAACCACACTTTTCACAGGCGGTCCCTAATTCTGTGTTCTTCATTTTCTGGGTGCCCAGCTTGAGACACCTGTGGTCTGATGTGTAGAAGTGCAGAGCACTCACAGCTGCAATTGAAGTCAATGGGAGCTGTGCTTTGAACAAATAAAGTGATATGTTATACTAAGTACACTGAAAAATCATAACCTGAGTATCTCAAATTGGGCACCCAAAATTAGTGGATACTTTTGATCTTAAGCTCTATGTGCCTCAGTTCCCCATCTGTAAAATGGGGGTGGTAATACGCCTCTCCTCACAAGGGGTGTAGTGATAATTAATGTTTGCAAAGTACTCAGATAACATAATGATGAGCATCATAGATAAGCCCTGGAGGAAATTAATAATTCTGTCTTCAGGGCAGGGTTTGAATAGTGTGTAGTAAATAAGGCTGGGGCGTAGGAGAAAACAAATTATTAAATAGCTCCTCATTAAGTGAGCACTGTTCATCATATGCACTTAATGAGGCAGAGGTCTTGTGGAAAAAAATAGTATGTAATGATGTAATTAAAGATCATCATGCATATGCACAAGGGGGTTGAGTTAAAGTTGCATGGGCAACTTTAATTTGGGCACTTCCTAACTTGATTGCTTGACTTTGCAACCTTAATAATGTGTTTTTAATGTAAGTTTTGTGTTTGTCATTAGGAAATAGGTCATTGTCAACACAATGAAAAATATTCTCTTTGCAGCTGTTTCACTGACAAATTATTTCTGTTGGTCCTTTGGAGCAATTGTTTCTTGAGGCAAACATTTCCTGTACAAAAATGGTGAGAGCGCTCCACTGGGATCCCAGAGTTGGTTTCCGGGGTGATGTGTTTGCCTACGACAGTGTTCAGTTACATCATTCACTTGCAACAGACCAGTGTAGACAGCCAGTTGACACCGCTGACTGTTCTTTTGTGACACACCGTGAGCACAGCCCTTGCTCTCTAAAAATGTAACTCCTTACACAACAGCTATGCACACAGCAGGGGTGAGCGAGTATCTGACATGAGTCTCACCATTTTGTGAGCATGAAGCATGAAGAGGAGAGGAATATCAGAGCATGAAAACTTGGGTGAATCATGACAAGTGCATGACACTGCTTGAACATGTAGCAACCTGCAATCGACAGAAGAGTACATCATCGTCATTGGGCACGATTCAGGGTGAACGTGTAGACAAATAATCCCATGCGGAAGTGTATCAGTGATTGTGCCGTATGCTGACAGCAGAGATGCTCACACATTCTCCTCCATCACACAGCAGCTCTGTTGTCTCAAATTTTGTTGCAAATACAGTGCTGCTTTGTTGAAATATCTACTGTTTTCACTTCAGGTGTAGTCTTAGATTGGGGATATCGAAAGTCACGAGCAGAGTACCACAAAGTTAAGGTCTGAGCTCAGAATCCCAATTGGAGGCCTTCAAGAAGTCCTCCAGCAAAATCAGGGAAGGCCTGCTGAGACTTTTAAAGTTTAAAAAGAAAAAAGCAGGAAAAAAATTTGGGGTGGAGGATGGGAAAATTACACCACCACAACCACCCCACTGCTCCCTCCCTCCCCAGCTTTTATGCCTTCTTTATTAAGAAATAAATAAAGGTGAACAGACAAAAAAAATTTCCTTTGCAGGTCACACTTCTTCCAGGAGGCCTATAAACCTGGCCCCTCCAGTCCATCCCATCACCAAACTACTAACAGAAATGAAATTAACAAGGCATTTTGCTTTTGTGATATCCTATTTCCCATCCCTCCATCTTGTCCAGTTAAAATTGTAACCTTGTTGGTATGTCTTCACTGCAAAGGAAGGTTTTATTGCAGCACGGATAGGCATGCTGGCTTGAATCTAGCTAGCATGGGTAACAACAGTAGTGTATACATGGTGGCATGGGCTTCACTATGGGCTAGCTACCTATTTATGCTCTCAGGGTCACCGACGGGCTTGTGACTTGGGTAGCTAGCTCATGCTACCATGTCTTGACTACTGTTGTTACCTGTGCTAACTGGATTAAAGCTAGCACAGGTAGCCCTACCTGTGGTACAATCACACCTTCACTTTGCAGTGAAGACATGCCCCTTTGGGGAAGAGATCTTTCATCTTGATTTTGCCTTATAAAGTACCTTGGCGCAGTGCATATATAAATAAGAGTAACTGCAGTCAGGAAGAGAAAAAGGGTGAACCATGTGGTTTTGGTTTGGCCAAAATATAACTTCAGTCTCAAGCTTGGAAATATTTCTCAGCTTGTTTTTTCCCAGACCACCCACTTTTTTCCCCCCGCAAGAAGAAAGCTGCTTATGTTGGATGCTGTGGGAACCTAATTTTTACTTTACCACAAAGCAAAAACAAAAAATAGTCCTACTTAAACAAAATAAAGTTTTGGTTTTGTGCACCAGATGGTACTTTCATTTCCTAGAAAGAGGAAGCTTAATGTAAAATACCTTCCTCGCTGCCTGTTTGAAACTGGGCTGTTGTAATTATCAATTAATTTTCCTAATTTCATTTGCATAAGCCTTTTTCTAGCTATTTTAAAGAGGGTACAAAGTCAACTGTTGGGTCACTTGCTGCTCCATCAGTTCAACTGCAGGAATGTTGGCTTTTAATGTATCCAGAATGGTAACGGTCTTCATTTACACGTGGTAGGGCCTTTCAGCCATTTGGATTTGCAAGCACTTTCTAAACTGGAGGACAAATTCTGTTGTTTATATCCATTGCCTTCCATGGAGTTATACAGATGTAACCGAGAGCAGTGTTTAGCCCTGTAGGAATCCATTTACCCACTGCGGCAATACAGCCACCTCCTGGGAAGAATGCAACAACTATTTAATAATGCACAGCAACACTTCAACAGTTTGTGACAGGAGGTGAAGAATACCTTCTCCAGTTGAGACTAGCTGGAGAACTTGGACAGAGTGCCTAAAAGCTGGTCTATACTGTGATTCCAATCCACTTTTAAATCTGCTTTAGCTGAACTGGTTTTAAATCCAGTTAGGATTTTGGGAGGAAATTTCCCCAGTGTGGAGAGGCCCGAGAAGAGATATTTTTGGAGATATGTGTTCGTCCTCCCTGAAACACCTGTGTATACCACACACCTCAGCTCTGCTGCAAGGCTGTATATATCCCAGAAGCCCATGCTTCCTCAGGTTCTACTAACTGGGAATTGCTGCACCTCAAATGTTCAGTCACTGACTGTTGGGCTAGCCAATGGCTACTAGTAACCTGGAGTAAATAGTAGATTCAGGCCGCATCTGGACTCTGCTACTGAGGGCACAGTCACCACTTGCGATCTGAGAGAGCACCTCAGAACGTGTTAAAACCTCCCTTTTATTGCCAACTCTGCCCACATATCTACACCAGCGACACCATCACAGGACCTAACCAGATCAGCTACAACATCACCGGTTCATTCACCTGCACGTCCACCAATGTTATATATGCCATCATGTGCCAGCAATGCCCCTCTGCTATGTACATTGGCCAAACTGGACAGTCACTACGTAAAAGGATAAATGGACACAAGTCAGATATCAGGAATGGCAATATACAAAAACCTGTAGGAGAACACTTCAACCTCCCTGGCCACACAATAGCAGATGTAAAGGTAGCCATCTTACAGCAAAAGAACTTCAGGACCAGACTCCAAAGAGAAACTGCTGAGCTTCAGTTCATTTGCAAATTTGACACCATCAGATCAGGATTAAACAAAGACTGTGAATGGCTAGCCAACTACAAAAGCAGTTTCTCCTCCCTTGGTGTTCACACCTCAACTGCTAGCAGAGGACCTCACCCTCCCTGATTGAACTAACCTCGTTATCTCCAGACTGATTCTTGCCTGCATATTTATACCTGCCTCTGGAAATTTCCATTATATGCGTCTGACTAAGTGGGTATTCACCCACGAAAGCTTATGCTCCAATACATCTGTTAGTCTTAAAGGTGCCACAGGACTCTCTGTTGCTTTTATTGGGAGGTGCTAATCTTTAGTCCCAGCTTCAGCTCAGCTGCGGCCCAACTGCACCATTCCATCCCTGACACAGGCCTGCGGAGTTTGGACACTGCCGTGAATTTGAAAGAGAAAGTAGGAGGCTTAGCAAATGTTCACACCCCATCGGTATCACAGTCTCCTCTACATGTACCACAGAAGAACAGAATCCCAAAGGAAGGATATGCTTGTGGTTGGTGCACTGGGCTGGGACTCAGGAGCTCTGAGTTCAGTTCCCCACTCTACCACAGACTCCCTGTGTCACGCTGGGCAAGTCTCTTCAGCCCAATTCCTGAAATGTATTTAGGCACCTACCTCCCATTAAAATACCTTTGTGGATATGTCTCTCTGTGCCTCACCTCCTTGTCTGTAAAATTGGAATAATGTTTCCTTTCTCCCACCCTCTGTCTGTTTGGCTTGTAAGCTCTTCAGGGCAGAAACTGTCTCTTACTATATGATTGTACTGTGCCTTGCACAGTGGGGTCCTGATCTTGGATGGGTCCTCTAAAATGCTACCTTATTACAAATCATAATAACCAAGCAGAAAAAGAACTGTTCATTAAAGGGCAAACACTCCATATGAACTAGCCTGAGACCAACAAATACAGGAGGTAACAACTTTTCTTTGCTGCTGACCTGGGTTGCTGTTTGAATGTTTTAAATATGTATCTTTCATTGCAAATACTTAAGAATATCAGATCATCAGCAGGGAGTGGCTCTCAAAGCCCAAACCTCGGCCTCTTGAGCTAAACGATTAAGCCCTTTAATTGGAAGCAGGAACAAGCTGATAGGCTCTTATGTAGTCCAGCCACTAGACGGGGACAAAGATACTCTTGGCCTGCATGTAACTCGTTTTATGTATAGCCTAGGATATATAGGTGGACTCAATTTCGTGCTGTTCTGTGTTTTCCCTGTTAGGTTATGGAGGATCTTTTCAAGACAGCGACAAGCATCGTGCTCTCCAAATGTCCTCAAGATGTCGAGCTTTTTCATAAATATGTATCTCCTGCCCAAAAGGTAATAAACATGAGAGAAAAAACTGCAACCCCCCTATATCTTGCAAACACTCTTGGCAGTGCGTAGGCCTGAATTTAACAGAGCTCTCTTGTGTTACCCATTAAGAGTAGGTTTACATTTTTATTTTTTTTTGTCTTTTGTTTTAATCAAGGGCAGGTTAGAACAGATGCTGAAGAACAAATTCATAACGTGAGTACTATTTTTGATTGCTGACATACGACATGCTGCTGTTGGATGAGCTCCTCGATAGTTATTTTCTCCCGTCCCCTTGTCATGCCACTGACTATTAATTCTGCACAATGTCTTTTAAAGGCCCTAATCGCAGTTCCCTACCTGTATTTAAGCTGTGCTCTTTGCCCCAGGAATGGTTACCGTCTCCCTGACCGCTTTGCTTGTGTGTTGCATCTGTTTCTCCTACCCTTTGTTTTTGTCTTCCCAGACGCTTTGGCACAGGGACTGTCTTCCTGATGGTGTATGTCTGTGCAGTGCCTACCCACGCTCTGGGCGCTACTGCAAAATAAATAATTGTTCATAGGCTTCAGCCATGCCCCTTTAGACTGCGATATGCTCCTCTTTCCTCGAAATCCCTGCTGTCCTGTATTAGCTCTATAGCCCTTGACTGCTTTTAGATAAGAGAGGACTTCAGTCCCCATCCTGGGCCTCCAAGCATCTCCTTTTTGCTCCACTCTCATCTGAGCGCTTGACTTCTGCCAAGCCATACCAGGACGCCCACCCACAACTCTCCCGGAGGTTGCACTTAAGCTAGCCTGCCACATCCATGCTTGATGACAATGGATTTGTGATTTATAACTTTCAATGTTGTTATTTTCATCTGCACAAGCACCACAAAACGTTGCTGAGAAGTGGTGTGTGTGTGTGTGTGTGTGTGTGTGTGTGTGTGTGTGTGTGTGTGTGTGTGTGTGTGAGAGAGAGAGAGAGAGAGAGAGAGAGAGAGAGAGAGCGAGCGCGCCATGAGTCACATTTGAGCTATGGGCCACTTTCAAAAGGCTTCAGGTAGCAAAAGTAGGTGAGTTTCCAGCCAAGTTATTGTGGAATCCCATAACCCAAGCACATGGAACAGCATATTCCTCACTGACTGTTTATTTCAGAAAGCTTTAATGTATTATTGAATCCTTGCGGATCTTCTTTAGGGAGCTTGGTCTAGAACTGGATTTAGCCAGTGATACACAGAGATTTGATTATTGTTACCAGGCTATTTTAGTTTTCCCAGTGATGGCTTGTTTACGTTGTTACAGCCTGGTATGTGGAAAATCCATCACGCAGCTTCCTTGGTTTGGTTTTGATTTCCAGTCACATTTTTGCAGGTTGCAAAGAAGACACTGGGACAGATTCTTCACTCTGTTATCCCAGTTTGCTCTGCCAATTGCTCTATTGATTTACAGTGGTGGCGAATCTTGTGCCAGAATTGCCTTTTTGGGGACACAGACATGTTGATGAAAATAAGTCTGGCATTTTACACTGTGACAATCGTAACTCTTCTATTAATGTAAGCGCTTCATGGCACGATCTGTCCTCTTGTAGAGTACTGTGTTGAGCACACGGTTGGTGCTAGGCTGATGGGAGTTCCTTTCATCCTGAAGAGCTCCCATGTACTTATACAAACTAGATTTCAACGGAATCACTTCAGTCCTAGACAATATGCAGCCACCTCTAGGGTGGAACATGAAGACTGTTTAACAGTGTGTTGTAACAATATAAAAGAAGCATCTTATGAAATGAAGGCAGGCAGAACATAATCCTCCAAACTGGAATTTGCCTGGGCCACTGGGACTAACCCTCCCTCTCCCACCCCCCACCACCACCACACACACACACACACACACCCCTCTTGAGAAGAGTATCATGTAATCTTTGATCTCTCCAGGTGCTCATTGTTAAGGCATCACGTGTGGTAAAGCAATAAGCAGCACCAAGCTGGGACCTAGGTTCAGTGACTAACTCAGTGAGAAACCTGCCATCTACTAAGTTACCATGAGCTCTTCCTGTGATATTCTAGGGTTCCTTTAGGAAAGAGGTTTCCATCCAAGGTATGTAACAGAGTTGACCTTGCTTAGCTTGAGAAATCTGAGATCACAACCCAAGGTGGCATGGCTGCAGTGTCCCTTTCATTTTCCAGTGCAATGCTTAGGAAGGGACCCTCTTGGTACTCTCATTTGCAGTGTCAAATGCTTATTTTTTTCTCTTACAGAATTTCCTATACTGAAGCAGTGGAAATTTTAAAGCGAGCTCCTCAGACATTCACTTTCCAACCAAAGGTCAGTGGGTACCCTGGCTGCGAGAGAGCCAAAGCCTGGTTCCTGCTTCTGTGTGGTGGGTCTGCACAATGCTCTCCGTTTCTAAATCCCGGGGAAGCCTCACTTCTCTCTTTCTGATGTTGCAACAGAGTTGTTAGTTCACACAGTCCTTTTGTGTCATTGCACGGTTGCAAACCAGCCATAATCCAGTGTAACCACCGTAGCTTGGAAGATGAAGCGTTGAATAATTTAGGAAACAAGTTGTTACAAGAGTGAAGTGTGCGTAGTGAAGCTAAGCAATGGCTTAAGGGAGAGAGGTGGCACCATACCAGTAGATTGTAAGCCCTTTGCAGAAGGAGCTGTCCCTGCCTGTGTGCATGGACAGTGCCTAGTGCATTGTGTATACTTCAGGAACACATCATAACCATCTAATAAGCGAGAGGAATTTAGGTCGTACCAAGGGTTTAACTAGGAATAATGAAGTAAAACTGAGTCAAAACACTGTATTGCCTAGATAGGTAAAAGGAGTCCTTTGTTCTTCTAAAAGACTATTGTAGCCAAGGAGAAAGCAGTTTACAAATTACAGTGTTCCTAAAACTCCTACTTCATCCCTGCTTCTAACAGATGCCACAGTAGGCAAAGTCCTCACTTGACCACCTACTTCTAATCCCGCAGACATAGTCATTAGTCTTAACAGTCCTCAGTCCACTGCTTTGAGGATAAGTCTGGCTGGGCCCACCTTTAGAGCAGATAGCCCAAGATCAACGGATAATTTATTCTTACAAAAATAGGCTCAGAGTTTAATAGAGAGTTGTAAATCCTCTATCCGGATACAGCTGTCTGTCACACGAGCAGTTCCACCCAACAAATCATACATGGCTCACGCTCCTGCTGCAATGGCTGCGGGTACACCTGATCGTCTCTTCCAGGGGTCATTGGGTTTTCCTAAGCGAGAGGCTGCAGAGGTGGTGTGGCATGCACCAGGGTGCATCTGGGAAGGGAGGGAAGAGACAGGGAACAGGATGGGTACAAGCAGTGCTTGGATAAATTCACCTTAGCTGGTTGCTAAAAATTGACCTGGTTTGTTGGGGGCGGGGGGAACCTTTGTCCAGGTTGTCTGTTCACTTAGACAACATAAGGATCTGCTCTAGTTCAAGCACAAGTTATTGGGAGAGATGCAGGGATTCCTGGGTGGGATTCTCTGGCCCATGTTATGCAGGAGGTCAGACGGGATGATCAACTTGATCCTGTCTGGCCTTAAAAATCTGTGAAACTTATGTTAGTGCAGTTTGCCTACTAGATCTTTCCACATTCTAGAGCAGGGGTCCCCAACGCGGTGCCCGCGGGCGCCATTGCGCCCGCCGGGGGGTGTAAGTGCGCCCGCGGAGCCCTCGGGGTTTTGTTGTTTTTGGGTTTTTTTTTGCTCTGCCGGCAGCGCTTGGCGTCCGGCGCCAGCGCTCGGGATGTTTTTTTGTTTGTTTTTTTTGCTCCGCCGGCAGCGCTCAGGTTTTTTTTTTTTTTTTTTTTTTTTTTTTTTGGCACCCGCCAGAAGAAAAAGGTTGGGGACCACTGTTCTAGAGACCCTGTGAGAGGCGGAGCCCTTCCTAGTATCCAGCCTTTGAAAATGGTGCCTCTCCACTGTGTGGAGTCTTACTGTGTCTTCTAAAGTGCACGCACTGCACTACTGCAGGGTCGAACTTCCCTTGATCTCCATGTTGTTTCTTTACAGTGGGGCAGCGATCTCCAAACTGAACATGAGAAATACCTGGTGAAGCACTGCGGCGAGGTTCCTGTGTTTGTGGTTAACTACCCGTATGCTCTCAAACCTTTCTACATGCGGGACAATGAAGATGGACCTCAACACACAGTAAGTCCGTGTGTGTGCATCTCCATACCTTTTGGTCACGCGCCCTGTCCTCCCTCATCCTACCTAGCCATAGATGATCATCATTCTGGTCTCCAGTCAGAAGCAGGAGATAAGATACATCAGTCAACTGCAACAGTTAAGCCCCAGTCCAGACCCTTTCCTTCCTTTAGAGAGAGATCCACAACGGGAGAGAATCCGATCGGTCGAGAGAAGAATGGACAGCCTAGGTCTTTGGAAGGCAGCCAGTTAGGTTTGCTGTAGTCAGTTTCTTTTTGAGGGAAGTTCAAACATAAAATAAGGTAACCAGTTTTTTTAAGAGGAGCCTCTTTAATGACAACCAATGCCCATAGTATTCCATGGCATTGTTCTCCTGCCTTCCCAGCCTAGTCTGTGGGTATTTTATCCTCCTACCAGCAGACGGGGACAGGAAATAGACTCCTTCTGGGCTTTCAGCATGGGGGTCCCTGTGCTGTGTGACTCCAGGCACTGTGTCTGGAGGAATTCCTCTGTGCCTTCGACAGTCGAGGCATATCTGCGTTTGCCTGCCTCCCCGCAGCTTGCTCTTCGTACCCCTTGGGGCTTGGGCACACACAGACTTACACCAAAATAACTGAATCGGTTTCATTTCACACGGGTTGTTATTTCAGTGCAGACACTTTTAGGTCAGCACGAAAGGGGCCGACTTTGATTTGATTTTGGTATCAGCCTGGTATTTTTTACCCTCGCTGGCAGATGGCTGCTGCCTTTAGTGACCCTGCCCCTCTGCAAAATGCATTCCGCAAGTCCGAGGTAACGAAATGAGACATTTGCTGCTGCTATAAACAATCACGGCTGGAGAAGCTCTTCTGGAGTGTGTATATATTTACATCAGTGGTATCCTAGACTCAACAGCGGAAGCTGAGTCGCAGTTGTAGTGACTGGATGGGAGAGCCCTCCCCACCTGGCAAGAGAGAGCAGCATTTGGGAAAGGGTCTGTGAGGACCCCTGTAGAAGCCCATGTTTCCTCAGTGTGCTTCTTTGTCCTCCTCTAGTAACTGGAGCACAGGAGTACATGAGTCTGCTACAGTCTTTGGCTAACAGAGCTGGGTTTTTTAGCTCAGGCAGGAGAGGCTCCTGCTTTTCTATCCAGAGGTTCTGGGTTCAATACCTTCTTCCAATGACCAGCCAGAATATGTCTTCTGTGGAAGGTGTAACTTCCAGCTCGAGGAGACATACCTACTCTGGCTTTGATCAAGTTAGCACCCATAGAAGTGTAGCCACCCCGACTATATGGTTTCAGACAGGATCATACTCAGGGTGGCTAGCTGCTTGCACCGCCATAGCTACCCTTTTATTTTTTAGCACGCTAGCTTGATCAGAATTAGTGCGGCTATGCCGTCTTGATCTGGAAATTACACCAAAGCTCCAGTGTAGACGTACCCTAGGATTCCTGATCTGTTGTACACCATATAAGCTATGCCATCTGTTACCTTGTGCTAGTCATTATGATGTCCAGCTGCCAATCGGTTAGATCACTATCTATGTGGAGCACCTCACAAACAGGAATGAATTTCTCCTCCCAGCAGCCCTGGGATTACTGTTGGACTGCACAGGTAAATGGCATGACTCAGTTTATGGTTCTTTTTCCCCTAAGGTTGCAGCTGTTGATCTTCTGGTACCAGGAATAGGGGAGTTATGTGGCGGCAGCCTGAGAGAGGAGCGACTGCATTTTCTGCAATCACGCTTAGAGAGGTATGGAGAAACCCTATGGCTGATTACTAGCAGTAGCGGAGGAACAGTCTGGCAAGGGAGTATGTCAGAGGCCACTGGAGTTTGGTGGAGGAAGGAGTAGATGTACAGACAGTAGATGTTCTGTTATGTTTATTGGCTTTGAAGAATCCGTTAATCAAATATTTATCTACTAAGCAAAATATGGCTGTATCCCCAAATGATGACTTGCTTCCGGGGTAAATATGCCAAGTGCCTCTTCGTATCATCTCACCACAGAAAAATGTTGCATGCTACTCAGAGAGGACCTCTCCTATCACATGGGCTCCAAGGAAGCTATCGGTAATTGTTAGGGCTGTCAAGCGATTAATCACGCTGTTAAACAATAATTGAATATCATTTATTTCAATATTTTGGATGTTTTCTACGTTTTCAAATATATTGATTTCAATTACAACACAGAATACAAAGTGTACAGTGCTCACTTTATATTTAGTTTTGATTACAAGTATTTGCACTGCAAAAAAACAAAAGAAATAGTATATTTCAATTCAGCTAATACAAGTACTGTAGTGCAATCGCTTTATCATGAAAGTTGAACTTACAAATGTAGAATTATGTACCAAAAAAACTGCATTAAAAAATAAAACAATGTAAAATTTTAAAGCCTGCAAGTCCACTCAGTCCTACTTCTTGTTCAGCCAGTCGGTCAGACAAACAAGTTTATTTACATTTGCAGGAGAGAATGCTGCCCACTTCTTGTTTACAATGTTACCTGAAAGTGAGAACAGGCATTCTCATGGCACTGTTGTAGCTGGTGTCACAAGATATTTACGTGCCAGATGCTCTAAAGATTTATATGTCCCTTCATGCTTCAACCACCATTCCAGGGGACATGCGTCCATGCTGATGACGGGTTCTGCTTGATAACAATCCAAAGCAGTGTGGACTGATGCATGTTCATTTTCATTATCTGAGTGAGTTGCCACCAGCAGAAGATTGATTTTTCTTTTTTGGTGGTTCGGGTTCTCTAGTTTCCGCATCGGACTGTTGCTCTTTTAAGACTTCTGAAAGCATGCTTCACACCTCATCCCTCTCAGATTTTGGAAGGCACTTCAGATTCTTAAACCTTGAGTCGAGTGCTGTAGCTATCTTTAGAAATCTCACATTAGTACCTTCTTTGCGTTTTGTGAAATCTGCAGTGAAAGGGTTCTTAAAATGAACCATATGTACTGGGTCATCATCCAAGACTGCCATAACATGAAATATATGGCAGAATGTGGGTAAAACAGAGCAGGGGACATACAATTCTCCCCCAAGGAGGTCAGTCACAAATTTAATTAATACATTATTTTTTTAACAAGTGTCATCAGCATGGAAGCATGTCCTCTGGAATGGTGGCCGAAGAATGAAGGGGCATACGAATGTT
Organism: Platysternon megacephalum; assembly: GCA_003942145.1. Taxonomy (NCBI): domain Eukaryota; kingdom Metazoa; phylum Chordata; order Testudines; family Platysternidae; genus Platysternon; species Platysternon megacephalum. Next base: position 19,226,499 of record QXTE01000012.1, read on the forward strand.
TAGCATATCTGGCACGTAAATACCTTGCAATGCCGGCTACAAAAGTGCCATGCAAATACCTGTTCTCACTTTCTGGTGACATTATAAATAAGAAGCGGGCAGCATTATCTCCCGTAAATGTAAACAAATTTGTTTGTCTTAGCAATTGGCTGAACAAGAAGTGGGACTGAGTGGACTTGTAGGCTCTGAAGTTTTACATTGTTTTGTTTTTGAGTGCAGTTACATAAAAAAAATATATACATTTGTAAGTTGCACTTTCACGACAAAGAAATTGCACTACAGTCAGTACTTGTATGAGGTGAATTGAAAAATACACCTCTACCCCGTTACAACGCGGTCCTTGGGAGCCAAAACATATCACCGCCTTATAGGCGAGACCACGTTATATTGGGTACGGTCTGGTATGGCGTAACGGGAAGAGCCGGTACGCCGTGCCGGACTGGACCGGCTTCCCTGGTGGTGATTTAAAGGGCCCAGTGCTCCAGCCGCTGCGGGGAGCCCCGGGCCCTTTAAATCACCGCCGGAGCTCTGGCCGCCGGGCTCGGGCGGGGATTTAAAGGGCCCAGGGCTCCCCGCAGTGGCCGGAGCCTCTGGCCCTTTAAATCACCGCCTGAGCCTGGCTGCCGGAGATTTAAAGGGCCCGGGGCCTGGCTGCCGGAGATTTAAAGGGCCCGGGGCTCCACACGAATTCTGATATAACGCGGTAAAGCAGTGGGGCTCGGGCGACACTTTAAAGGGCCCGGGGCTCCCCACTGCTTTACAGCGTTATATCCAAATTCGTGTTATATCGGGGTAGAGGTCTACTATTTCTTTTGTTTATCATTTTTACAGTGCAAATATTTGTAATAAAAAATAATATACACTTTGATTTCAATTACAACACAGAATACAATATATATGAAAATGTAGAAAAACATCCAAAATATTTAATAAATTTCAATTGGTATTCTATTGTTTAACAGTGCAATTAAAACTGCGATTGATCGTGATTACTCTTTTTGAGTTAATCTCATGAGTTAACTGCGATTAATCGACAGCCCTAGTAATTGTGTCTGGCACCTGGACTCCCTCCTTAGGCCTTGTCCCCACTCACCAACATGGTAATTCACCACCAGTGGTAGTAAAGGTGGAAGCTGTAGTGTAGACAGGGCGTGGGTCTCTTTGTCACAGTGTTATCTAACCCTAAGGAACCGCACTGCGGTGAATTACAGCTATGAGCTTTGCTAGTGTAGATGCAGCCTCAGTGCTGTCATTTCAGAAAGTGTTGTTCTGTGCTTAGAGATGTTGATATGTTAATTGGGAAGTGGAACCCATGTTAGTTTGTCACAGATTTCTGCTCTTTGACTCCACCCCACCCCACTCCCGTGACCTGTAGAAGTCTGTGTGATTTCAAGGTGCTTTGAAGTCAGCCTGAAGCAGCACTGTCTCCAATTATCAAAGCTGCCATTGAGGCTGCAGTCCTGTGATTCTGCAGGGGGGAAAATCCTCTTCACAGGGTTAAACTCAGATCCTCAGTGGACCCTTCGCAGAACTCAGCCCTGCCCCTTTGGGCCAGACACATACATACAGGAGGCATTTTTGGAGGGCGTTGAAATCCCAGTGTAACATTAGTTACACTTGGCAAATGCGTTTACTACTTAGAGCAGTCCCCTATTCAGCTGAAACATGTCTAGTTAATGAAGTACAGTGAAGCCCACTTCAGCATAACAAACCTAAGAAGGGCACTGACATTCCGTAGAGGTACAGGGTCTGGGTGGGGCCTTCCATTTCAGGAGAGATTAAAACCAGAACTGTTTAATTTGGAAAGCCGAGGAGTAAGAGCCCATACAACAGAGGTGTATAAATCAATGAAATGTATGTCTTCAATGGGCTTAAAGTCCAGCTCTGCTCTGAAGAGCAGCTATATAAAAATGGCATCTTCTTACTCCGGGATCTCTTCCTTTTGAGTATTCAGGGTCAGATCTGCTGACTTGATCTGCTGAGTAAAGGAATTTTCATTGGTCTTAACTCATGTTTAGCCCTGAAGAGCTATTGTAACTAAGAGAGAGTTGGATTTTATAATACAACTGTATAAAGAAACTATGGCCCCGAGCCTGCAAAGACTTGCACACATGCTTAACTTCATTCACATGAGTATCCCAGTTGAAGTCAATAGGACGATTCATATGTGTAAAGTTAAGTGTGTGCGCAAGTCTTTGCAGGATTGGGGTCTTACTGCATTAGAATTGGTACCATACATTTAAGAAGAGCAATGAAAATCTGTTCAACACCACCCAAAAAGTACTACTTTGTATTTCAGAAACCTCTGCTATTGATTATGCTTCTTTCCTCTCTTCCCCGTTTTGTATTAATTAGTAATATCCTCCCGTTTCTTACTCTGTGTATTTCCATGCACTAAACTGTGTATTTCCATGCACTAAACTGTTAACAGCTCACACAGCTGATACGGATCTGCTCCACTGATTTACTGACAAGAGTTTGTTTATTCCACAGATTAGGACTCGCAGATGCCTACCAATGGTAAGACTATATATAGCTTGGTCTACAAACAGTATCTGTTCTCTTACTACTATTACAGAAGAAGCCTTTTCATTGAGGCCCTCAGTGAGCTGCAGCCAGTCACAATGAAGTGGCCATCTCATCGAAACACAGTTTAACCACGTTACTTAAAGTTTATCCTCCCACTTGTTTAGTTGCATCTTTCATACCTTTCATTATTGCACAAAATGGATTTAACTTGCTGCTCATCAACAATTTTTAATATTAAATCCTTAAACTGTATGCAAAAACCCAGAACGTTACTGAAAAATCCCAGGTGCTGTTCCATGAGAGAAATAGGGCACAAAAACCACAAGCAATTTTTGATCTTTAGTGGCCACATGAACAACTCCACTTGCAATTGGCAGGGTAATGAGGCCAAAACACTTTCCCAACAGAGTAGTTGAAGTAGTTACAATTGTCCCCCTAAAGAAATAGAATAGCACAGTCCTTGAATTTAATAATGGGAAAATAGGCTCCCTGAGTTTTCTCCTATTAAAGTGACTGTCCAGACTCTGTCCCTTTTGAAAAATGATGAATTATTTGTATTATCATAATAATGCTTAGGATGTATCTGTTAATCATCTGGTAGAGGAGTGATGTTGCAAAGTGTTTCAAACGTAGGAGAGTTTATCAAAAAGTGCTTGAGTAGCTAGAATAGCCATTATGGAGGAGAATGTTTTTTAAACTGATAACTTGGATTAAGAGGCTGTAATGAATGCAGGATTCCCTCCTGCATCCTGAAACTGCTTGGGAATAGCACAGCACAAGGTACCATAAGCCTCTACATCAGCAATGTGTAGACAGGACAAATGAAACTTCTTCCCATCTTTCATGGATTTGTAGGCCAGAAGGACCATTATGATGTGCTAGTCTGACTTACTGCTTACCACAAGACATAGAATTTCACCCAGTAATTTCAGTGTCAAGTCCGTAAGTTCTGTTGGAACTATGGTGTATTGTGGAGGAGTTCACTCACCACAGGAGCACCTCCTAGTTGCCAGGCATGGCATAGTGGTTCTCTGCCTACTGAGTGCTGCCTTCCGATGGTCGCTCCAGTGCTGCAGTCGTCTCTTTCGCCATCATTCCGCCCTTCAGCCAGGTCATGATTTAGTCCAACCCTTCCGGGGTAATTATGGCCCAACTCAAAGAGACAAAAACTCTTCTATCCTTCCCCAAATCAATAGTCAGTACACTCCTTTTCTCCCCTCCCGTGCTCTGCAGAGTTCATCCTCCCTCTGTCAGAGAGAGCTGCTTTCTCTGGAGGCCCAGCTCCTCCCAAACCACTGACACTCAGGACTTCTGCCCTGGAGCCTGTCTTCTCCCAGGCCTGCTTTAGAAAGTCTTTCTCCCCAGCTGCCCTCTCCCTTCAGAAACAGTCTCAGAGTACTAGCTCCTTCCTGCAGGCCCCTCTATTGATCCTTTCCCTTAGTCTGGGCCTTCTTCCATTGACAGCTTTCCTAGCCTTGCCCCCTCTTTCAAAGTTCTTACCTAGACCTGCCCTTCTCTTAGGGCCCACTGCCCAGGGGTGTTCCCTTCCCCTGCAATCCAGCTTTCCTTCCCAGCCTTCCCCTCATCTAGCTAGAATCCCAGGGCTTACTCCTCACTGCCTCTCTATTGCCAGAGAATGACTGCAGACTCTTTCTCTCTCCCTCTCTCTCTCTCCCTTTCTCTCCATGGTGAAGCAGACTTAACTGAATAGTCTATAGCCACCAATTATAATTGCTAAATACTCAGCCATTTATATCCTTTCACTCTGCCCTGTGTCCATCAGGTGCCTTTCTGTTATGACCCCATTTTCGTGATATTTTTCTAAGTAACATAATATGACTTCTGTTATCTAAAGCCGGGGAGGGCAAACTATGGCCCGCGGGCCAGATCTGGCTCGTCAGGGCTTTCAGTCCGGCCCATGGGATTGTCATCCCCATGGCGCAGTAGGGCTAAGACAGGCTCCCTGCCTGCCCTGGCCCTGCCACGCTCCTGGAAGCAACCGGCACCACGTCCCTGCGGTGAGGGGCAGAGGGCTCCGTGCACTGCCCTCGCCTTCAGGCGCCGCCCCCCGCAGCACCCATTGGCCGGGAACGGGGAACTGCGGCCAGTGGGAGCTTTGGGGGTGGTACCCACAGGCGAGGGTAGCACACGGTGGAGCCACCTGCCCCACTACACCCCCAGGAGCCACTGCCAGACATGCTAGCCGCTTCCGGGAGTGGCACAGGGCCAGGGCAGGCAGGGAGCCTGCCTTAGCCCTGCTATGTGCTGCTGCCACCCCAGAGCCGCTCAAGGTAAGCAGCGCTGGGCCGGAGCCCGTACCCTGAACCCCTCCTGCACCCCGCACCCCAACCCCCTGCCCTGAGCCCCCTCCTGCACTCCGCACCGCCAACTCCTGCCCTGAGCCCCGTCGCACCCCTACCCCCTGCCCTGAGCTTCCAGCCGCACCCCTCCTGCACCCCAACCCCCTGCCCTGAGCCTCCAGCCGCACCCCTCCTGCACCCCAACCCCCTGCCCTTGGCCTCCCGCCGCCCCCCCCCTCCCCCGCCCCCCCCCGCCCGGCCTCTCCTGCCGCCCCCCCCCCCCCCCCCCCCCCCCCGCCCCCCGCCTCCACCCGCCCCCCTCCCGCCCCCCAACCCCCTGCCCTGAGCCTCCAGCCGCACCCCTCCTGCACCCCAACCCCCTGGTATTGTTAATTGGCCTCTCAGGCCCACTTTAGCCCCTTCAGGGCCAGCATCGGATACATCTTTTGGAGACATCCAGTCATGACTTAAAGATTGCGAGTGAGGGAGAATCCTCCAGGTCCGTAGGTCAGAATGCAGGCAGAGAGCAGCTCATCTGCACGGCACATGTTGTCAGAAAGCTGCCACGGGCTCAGGACGTGGAGGGTGCTCAAGTCCAACAGCCGCAGCCAGTCTCTGCTTCCTCGTTGCACCCGTAGAGCTGAGAATGGTGATTGAGACAAATCATAGGGATACAGGAGTTGTCCTAGCACATCAGATGATTGATCCAAGTAGGCTGCTCTCCTGCTCTCAGAAGTGCCGGGTGCCTCCGAGGAATGTGGCACCTAGTTTAATTGCACAAAGCTGTAGTGCGCCTGGAGAGTGGAGGGTAACTTCTTATTATTCCCCATAGGAGGTCAGCTTAAGCCCTGCAGCATTCAACCTGATTGGGCATGAATAGGGTCCTGCTGGTTGGCTGGATTTGAAACAATAGCTCTATGAAGATCCATGCTGGGAGATTGTGGCAGGCTATTTTTGTAATGGCAGGGAGTCTACCAACATTAGCAGGAAGGCTGTGCCATATCTTTCTAACTTTCATGGGGGAAGCACAAGGAGTCATTGTCAACAGCCTGTCTGTGTTGTTGCATGGGGTTTCCATCACGTTCTGGAGGCACTTTCTATTCTGTGCCCACAATCTACCCTCCCACCAACCGTACCTCCCATCAGGGAAGATGTGCCCTCCGGACACAGCATAGGGAGCAATTAACACTGTCGTAACATTCACGGCTAAGAACATAAGAATGGCCGTACTGGGTCAGACCAAAGGTCCATCCAGCCCAGTATCCTGTCTACCGACAGTGGCCAATGCCAGGTGCCCCAGAGGGAGTGAACCTAACAGGTAATGATCAAGTGATCTCTCTCCTGCCATCCATCTCCACCCTCTGACAAACAGAGGCTAGGGACACCATTCCTTACCCATCCTGGCTAATAGCCTTTAATGGACTTAACCTCCATGAATTTATCTAGTTCTCTTTTAAACCCTGTTATAGTCCTAGCCTTCACCACCTCCTCAGGCAAGGAGGAGCTATCCCTCCTCAGCAGAGGGATAGCTTCTGGTTTGGTACCTGGATTCCACAGGGGCTGGTGCGCTGGAAATGTCTGAATAGGAGTGCACAAAAGTGCTCCTAAACCCTGATCTCTAGCATCCGCCCAAAGAGCGGGCAGTTATTGAGCTGATCTGCTTCACTGTATCGACTCCTAATTATCCATCCGTATTACAGCGGGATCAGTGGCAAATCCCCGAGTTGCAGTTGCACTGAGACTTACAATTACAGCAGGACAGAACTTGCTCTTTTTACATTTTAATGATTGAATTTAGTCTCCAAATTCGACACAATAGCTCCTTGAATCGTCTATATGATTTTTAAAATAAAATATTGACTAACGTTTTCACAGGAAATGCTTTAAAATGCTCCTTTTCTGAGATCCTGCATAGAACAGAGTATCTTTGTTTGGCTCTTCCTCCCACTGATCATTGTGGGACCTCGGAAATCATAATCTGACCACTCCTCAGTGTGTTATTTAAGGAGTGGCTGGCCTCTAATGCACCCATTGTACCATTGGGAGAGGAGGGTGGAAGGAGAGATTCAGTGATCTGAAACAGACAGTGTTCCCAGTCCCATCGTTTATTCAGCTGACGAGTGGGCTTTAATAAGAAAATACAGTAAAATTCCTGAAGCCATCTTGATCTTTTTCAGTTGGATACATTGTGTGTGTGTTGTAGGTTTTCCTTTGACTGATATTGGAGAGGGTCGTTCAGCATTGGTTTGTGCAGTTAATTGAGATGATTTCCGCTGTCCTTTCTTTCACACTGTAACTAGCAAGGACCTCAGTCGCCTCATTTGAATGCTCCTGGTTATCAGATTTGGGTATAAGTCTCAGAGGGGCAGAGTGGTCCAGTTTCTAGGACACTGGACTCCAGGGGGAATCAGGAGATCTGAGTTTTCTGGCTCTGTCGTGTCTTTGTTTCCCCTCCCAGCCTTTGTCTGTCTTGCCTGTTTAGATTGTAAACTTGTTGGGGGCAAGGACTCTCTCTCTGTATTTGTACAGCGCCTAGCACAATGGGGGCCTTTAGATGCTACCATAATAATAATAGGGACACTTTGTCCCCGAGCTGCTAGTTCTTGTACCGTGCCCACCCACACTGCACGTAGCAGCCCAGATGTTCTCTAGATATTGGACTCGCTTCCTCATTCTGACTTTCATTGTGGACATAAATGTTGAAAGTAGCTTCACGCTTGTCCTTTTGGCACCTCTGCCTAGGGATCTGGATTTCCCAGCATTCGCTCAGTGGGATAGCGACAGAGCAAATGGGTACCTGTGATCTGCTCTTTGGAGGTGGAGGTTGTTCTGTCCCATTGGAATTCATTCCCTTTTTGATTGGAGAAGGGCTAGCCAAGCTGGGCCCCTCCATGTTGTAATATTCTCCTCTGAGCCTCAGTGGCAAGTATGATCTTTCTATCAATATGCCGAGTAGGGCAGAGGTGACCCTCTGTGGCAACAGAAGAAGGAAAGAAGGTAATGCCATTAGAAGTAAAAGCTATCTAGGGCCATGGCATTTTAGCTGCTTTCTCTCTTTGCGACCCACTGCCTCCTCACTGCCCCGCCCCTTCTTTATTAGACAGTGGAGAGCAGGGCAGCAGAGGTGACCTGAGATACAGCAGTGCTCACTGGCAGCGGGTGAGCTTCATCTGTTCTAGCATTTCCAACCAATGGGTAATAGCAGAAAATCAGTTTCTCCCCAGATGTGAGCAAAATCTTTTTCTTTCTGCTCTCGTCCCTCATGGGAGGGTTGGATCAGTCAACAAAGCAAGATTTCTTTGGGATTGTTGTAATTTCACTAGAACTTCTTTCAGTTTTACAAAACATTTCCCCACCTTGAATGTTCAGGAGCGTGAGGTGCCCAGACACCTCTGTTCTTTCAGGCTCACTTCTTTAACCAGCAGAGGGCAAGGAGATTTCAGTGTAATGAGGGGATTAAAAGGGATGGATTATGTTGTTTGGAAAGGAGACAGAAAAGGTAGAAATACATCCTACCGTGAATGGTAGCAAAGCTCCTTTTTGCCTTGCCCTGTAATATAGCAACAGGGCATGTGACAAAGATAAAAGGACACATGTTTGAAATGGATGAAAGGAAATGCTTTTTTAACTTGGTATATAATGAACTCCTGGAATTCACCACCCTGGGATGTTATTGCAGTACATAGTTTAGCAAGATTCAAAGGTTACACGGGCTATCAACTCTCCAGCTGCAGGGCATAAACTGATTGCCAGCTGGGGTCATGGAAAAATATTTCCCTTCATGGAATTACATTGCGCAATCATCCAGGTGCAGGGGGAGGGGTTCGCGTGCCTCTTAAGCATTGTGTGAGCCACTGCAAGAGGCAGCATGCTGGGCTAGTCCGTGGCTATTTCGTGGTGGAAGATGTGCAGCGTGCAGCTTGTTGAATAAATTGATCCTCAAGGAGCATTTTCCAGCATAAAGGAAATTTTCCATGCATCTGCCACAACCTGCTTTTTCTCTTGTCGGTGCAGTATTGAAAATGTCTCAACTCCACCACTGGTGATGCGCTGACAGGGAAAGAGCTACTCCTGTAGCAGTCATCAGAAATGGGTTAAGTGTCTGAGCCAAAGCCCGTTGAAGGCAGTGGGAGCTTTCCGTTAACTTTAATGGGCTCTAGGTCAGCCCCCAGGTCTGAATGCGTAGGTTAGCCTAGTGCAGGTGTGAGCAGCCACATTGCAAAGCCCTACCCAAACCCAAGTTGCTGTATCCTGTGTGTGTGTGTTTGTGTCTGTTGCTGCGGCTTCTGGGGATATATTCCAGGGTTGTTTGTGCTGTAGTACGCTGAGCCGCTGTATGATTCTTTCCTAGTGAATTGTGGGAGAACCTGTCTGTCCTTCCGGGCACATAGGGGAGAATTGTGGGAAGGCATTGGTCATCTGCCAGCACTTCAGTGATTTAGCCTAATAAATAATATATGGAGATATACCTATCTCATAGAACTGGAAGGGACCCCGAAGGGTCATCGAGTCCAGCCCCCTGCCTTCACTAGCAGGACCAATTTTGCCCCAGATCCCTAAGTGGCCCCCTCAAGGATTGAACTCACAACCCTGGATTTAGCAGGCCAATGCTCAAACCACTGAGCTATCCCCCCCCCCCCACTGCAAAGCGGGTGTGTTAACAGCCTGAGCGAAAACTCTAACCTGTACCCCCAGCTGGGCCAGCTAGCCTGGGTTTAAAACACCACCAACTCCAGATGTGAGAGGGTTATGTGTGTGGATGGGAGAGGAGGGGAACGAGGGGCAACACCTGAGGAAGTGCCGGAGTTAACTCTACAGTGAAGACGTACCTTTAATGCCAAGCCTTATTAGGCAACGGAATAGTGTGCCAAGGCACATGTTGAAAACCCCATCACTTAGCACATTTAAAACTGGACTTGACGGAAAATTAAAGAATCCCTGCAGGGCAAAATTCAGCATCAGTGGGGGAAGGACTAAATGAGCTAATTAGATGTCTTCCATCTCTAACTACAGATACTTTTGATGTTGCAAGAGTCTGGGTCAAGCAAAGTAATTAAGATGAAGGAAAAACTCAAAATGGAAAGAACCGCCTTCATTATCCGAGCATAACCATGTTGTGAATGTAACTATTTAAATTGCAGGTATCTAGATCTCCGGCAGTTTGGATCGGCCCCTCATGGAGGCTTCGGAATGGGGTTTGAGCGCTACCTGCAGTGCATCTTGGGAGTGGACAATATCAAAGATGTTATTCCTTTCCCGAGGTTTCCTCACTCCTGTCTTTTGTAGCTCCATGGCTGACTCACATGGACCAGTCTGCGCTGGAGTGTTTGTATGAATAATGTGTCTGCATATGACTGCTTGTGATGATATTGGGGAAAGATGGAGAGAATTTTTGTACCAAATAATCCTGTGGTAAATTTAATGGAGGGAGTTCGGGAGCAAGACTTTTCTTGGGAGATTTAGACCCTACCACTTCTTAGTATTATTTATATAGCACTTTAAATCTTCAAAGCACTTTAGGTGCATTAATGAATCTTACTTAACTAAAGGGTTAAAATCCTCATGGGAGGAACAAAAGTTAGGACTATAATGAATAAGCATTGTTGGGAGCTGATATTTTTTAATGCAAGATGTTAATAAGGGGGTATGACCCAAACACAGGGCTGGGAGACGGGAGTGCTATGAGGTTTAATTACATGTCTGTACAGTGCTTTGAAGATTGAGTGTGATAGAACTGCTCGGTGTTACCATCACTGTGACACATTTGCTTTTAAGAAATGGCTATTGTAAAGAGAGATTCCCCTGCCCTGAATTAAAAGCACGTACATGTTGAGGTTGGAAATTAGATCCTAATCAGCTGAACCTTGCCAGGAAAAATGTCTCTTATATTGTAACCTTTGGGGTGAGGGAGTTGATGGCAGTTGATTTTGTGAGTCAATAAAGATGCATAGTTGGCTTTTTCCCTCATGGTTTGTTTTTCAGTCATTAAATTTTGGTATTCATCATAATGGTGATTCCTTCAACCTGTTCAGCAACTGAATCCTTTACCTTACACCAGACGCAGAGCTCTGTAAAAGGTGATCTATGCATACTGTCTTAAAGAGAACACAAATTCATGGGATGAAAGAAATGTTCGGTTAAGTGGAAGTACATTTGAGCCTCTGAAGCCAACATGTACTTTCCCATTTTTCTTGAGAAATTATTTCACGTTCAACTGGCCAAGCAGATATACCTGCGTTTGTAAAGCCACCCTACAACCAATACACACTCCCAGCCATTGTATATCAGGTAATTATGACTCTCTTCACTGCAGGATCTGATGCAGTCTTTGATAGATTTATCCTCCTAACACCCTTGCTAGGTAGAGAAGAATTTATCCCCATTGTGCAGATGGGAACTGTGTGTAGATTAAGTGACTTGTCCAAGATCACACAGGAAAACTGTGGTTGAGTTGGGACTTAAACCCAGGCTTCCTGAGTTGCAGTCCAGTGGCCCTGTCCACAGCGCCATCCTTCTTACCTTGCACATATTGTCGTAATCCTGAACTGTGAGCTCTCTGGGGCAGGGTCTTTGTTTCTCTCATTTGTATAGTGCCTATCACGACAGACCCTAAGCACTGCTGTAGAATAAATAATATGTACAGAAAAGGACTCAGAAATAATAGGGTTATTTTTAATGACTACCATGTAAATAGCTGTATGGAGTGTGCCGGGGGTGCAGAAGAGCTGAATTAATGCTTTTCCCAAGCAGGCGATAGAGAGTGAAAAACAGTGATTAGATAATGTTATACTCTCACAGATGTCACCAGTGTTGTGGAGCAGTTTAACACTGTCAACCCTTGAGTATCCAAAAACTATTTCTCCAGGCCAATGCCAGTGCCCCTCGATGTTATCACACACATTGAGAAGTCCCTCTTGTATCTACATTCTTTTCATGTTTGATTAAACAAGTGTTCACTGGGCATTAGTTGGTGTACAGCTCCTCGTGTACTCCAGGGAATTTTCCCTCTACATTTAGGGCCTGATTCAAAGATTCCCATTGACATCAGTGGGCTTTGGGCCAGACCCTAATTTTGTAATTGCCCCTTGGTTAGCTGCAAGATGTGGAAAAACTCCTACAGTCAGACAGCTCCATACTTGCGTCATTACTAAGTAGCCTCCAGAAGTATACGGTATCCTTGCCAAAATTATCAGTAACTTAAACTCACAAAATAGCCACACTGCCACAGCTGCAATCAGTAGAGGCATGTCAACTAGTTCCCCAGCACTGAGATTAATTGTTATTGTTTAACATTTATTGGGCTGCCATAGGTGACAAGAATGAAGCGGGGAGTCGGCAGCTCAATAAGCAGGCAGATCTGAATGACAGGGCGGGCTAAATGGAGAAGGGCCTTAAAGGCAAAGGTAAAGAGTTTACAGTTGATGCAGTGGAAGACACAAAGAAGGGGGTGATGTCAGCAGCCTGACAAGCCAGGAACAATGATCCTGGCAGCATTGTTTTGAATGGGCTTAAAGAGGGCAGTGTGGTTAATACCAAGGCCAAAGAGGAGGAGATCACAATAGCATAAGATATTGATGGCCTGAGCCAAGAGAGTTGACAGTCTGGACAAACAGAAAAGGTCAAATCTTTGAAATATTATGTATGTAGAAGCAGCAAAATTTGGACATACTGTTGAGAGAGCCAGGTCGAAGTTGATGCCAGTATTAAGGGCCTGAAGGCTGGTGAGTGGTGTCCATGGTGATGGAGAAACTAGGGAGAGGTGAAGGCTTGAGATCAGGCGGGAGATTGATTGATAGATTTTATGGCCAGAAGGAACCATTAGATCATCTAGTCTGACCTCCTGCATAACACAGGCCAGTTTAATCCAATTACCTCTGTATCAAGCCCAATAACTTGTCTGACTAAAGCATATCATCCAGAAAGGCATCTGCTCTTCATTTGAAGACTTCAAGAGATTGAGAATCCACCACTTCTCTTGGCAGTTTTTCAATGATTTAGCACCCTTATTGTTAATTTTTATTTTTAATTTTTTTTTTTTTTGCCTTATTTTTCATTTGGTTTTGTCTGGCTTTGGTTCTGGTTTTGCCTTTCTCCACTAGAGAACAAGATCGAAAGCTCAGTTGACCTTGAGGGCAATCTGTATCTCTCTGTGAAAGCTGTTGAAGAGGGAGGGACATTACCAGGATTGAGGCCTATGTGGTGGTGCTGTCTGAGGGCATGTCTACACTTACCTCCGAAGCGATCGATCCAGCGGGGGTCGATTTATCGCATCTAGTGAAGACACGATAAATCGACCACTGAGCACTCTCCCATCGACTCTGGTACTCCACCGGAGCGAGAAGTGTACGTGGAGTCGACGGGGGAGCGTCAGCAGTCGACCTACCACAGTGAAGACACTGCAGTAAGTAGCTCTAAGTACGTCGACTTCAGCTACGCTATTTTCGTAGCTGAAGTTGCGTAACTTACACCGATTTAGTTCGTGCCCCTCCTTCCCCCCCCAGTGTAGACCAGGCCTGAGGTAAGTATTGTTACTGGCAGTCCTGCACATTCAAAAGTTCCTGTGAGAACTGCACTGTCCGTTAGTCCTCCTGGAACCTACTCCCTTACAGCCAGATTTCCAGGTATCTAGTGAGTATGGGAGTCCTTTCCCTTCCAAGGCTGGCATTGTTAGCCTCATGCCATGTGTACGTAATGCTAGCAGGTATTGCCAAGGAATGTGAGTTGTTTTTCCCTGGGATTTCCATTTGGTATGTCATGCATTTCCCTCAAATTTTATCTTAGAATAAAAGGAAGTTTATTTAGAGGTTTGGGGAGGCCATTCCTGTTGGATGTATAGTCAGTGAAGCATGCCAAGAATCTTGCTGGGTCTTCATTTAGAATCTGTCTTCATTTACTGGTTTCAGCAAAATAAAGACTTTCACTTTTGCAAGTAAGATCCTCTTGATTATTTACACTTAGCAATCAGTTCTTAACGTAAACATGTACTAAGGCAAGTGAAACTGGGGGCTTTTGAATGCAGTAAAGAGATTGGCTCTCATGTCTGGGCTCTCATGATTGGCTCTCATGTCTGGCCAGCCCAGACACTGCATGCAACCACAAATCACAAAATCAGTCAGCAAGCCATCTGGGGTTCAATTCCTGCAAAGCCATAGCTGCCACGTCTCAGGTTTGTCAGCAATCCAGCGGCCTGAGATTAGACTCGATGCGTTTAATAAACTGGGTTAGTTGTCCACAAAAACTGCTTGCGTAGAAACTGGCACCGAATTGTGGGAGAGGAATTTTGAAGCTAAGCAAATAATAATAAAAATAATGCTATTGATTCTGAACACTGATGTACTGAAACTCTTGCAGCCAAGAGCTTCTCCATAAGAATATTCAACATCAGGAGAGTCCAAGAAGGCTACAAACGTGAGGATACTGTGTTTCTTCCAAACTATCCAGAGAAGAGAGACTTTTAGATTCAGTTTTCACTTTTAAAAAATTAAAAAATATTTTAGCTTCCTCACCTCTAAATATTACAGGGGCCTAGTAATCAGCCTGGGAGCTGGGGCCCATCTATCATAAAGATTACCTTCTCCCATTTATTATTATTTAGTATTTGTATAATGGTAGGGCCTAGCTGCTTCAGTCATGGACCAGGATCTCATTGTGCTAGGTGCTGTACAAGCATAGGACAAAAAAGACAGCCATGTCCCCCAAATACTGACAGTCTCCCCATGCAAAACTGCCACAGTTACCATTGGCAGGAGCACCTGCACTAGTGCCCCACTAGCATATAGGGCAGCTGGCAGGGGACACGGGTTTGGAACCCACTCCCCTGCTTGGCCCATAATAGCTGTAGTTGATAGGCCATTGGGGCCCATTGGTTTTCCCCAGGAGAGAGGGGCTAGCAAAGCTCTGATCAGAGATGTTAAATGTGGGTTTGGCTGTGGGCTAGTATTAGGTGCTGTAGAAGGGGGAGGGAGGGGTTACAGAAGTGATCTGTTCCATGGGGGGTTGAGTATTGTCATGCGCAAAGGACAGACGCTTCCTTTTAATGGATGGTTGTGAGGTCTAAATAAATAATAAATGATGTTTCTGTGCCATTAAAACCCAATGACATTGGTTATTGCTGTGGTCTCTGCCTGCCCCGTAGACCAAAAGAGAATTACAGTAGAACCTCAGGGTTACACATCTTGGGATTGGAGGTTGTTCATAACTTTGAAATGTTTGTAACTATGAACAAAATGGTATCGTGGTTCTTTTAGAAATTTACAACTGAACCTTGGCTTAACTCAGTTTTGAAACTTTACTATGCAGAAGAAAAATGCTTATTTTAACCATCTTAATTTAAATGCAAGCACAGACAGTTTCCTTACCTTCAGAGTAGCAGCAGTGTTAGTCTGTATCAGCAAAAAGAACAGGAGTACTTGTGGCACCTTAGAGACTAACAAATTTATTTGAGCATAAGCTTTCGTGGGCTACAGCACACTTCTTCGGATGCATAGAATGAAACATACAGTAAGAAGATATTTATACTTACAGCGAACATGAGAAGGTGGAAGTAGCACTACCACCTGTAAGAGGATGATTAATTACGAGAAGCTATTAACAGCAGGGGAGAAAAACTTTTGAAGTGATAATCATGATGGCCCATTTCGGACAGTTGATACGAAAGTGTGAGACTGTTTCAACATGGGGAAATAGATTCAATTAGTGTAATGACCGAGCCATTCCGAGTCTCTGTTCAAACCTAAGTTGATGGTATCTAGTTTGCATATCAATTCAAGTTCAGCAGCTTCTCGTTGGCGTCTGTTTTTGAAGCCTTTTTGTTGCAAAATTGCCACCTTAACGTCTGTCACTGAGTGATTAGAGAGGTTGAAGTGTTCTCCTACTGGTTTTTGAATGTTATGATTCCTGATGTCAGATTTGTGTCCGTTTATTCTTTTGCGAAGAGACTGTCCGGTTTGGCCGATGTACATGGCAGAGGGGCATTGCTGGCACATGATGGAATATATCACATTGGTAGATGTGCAGGTGAACGAGCCCCTGATGGCATGGCTGATATGATTAGGTCCTGTGATGGTGTCACTTGAATAGATATGTGGACAGAGTTGGCAGCAGGGTTTGTTGCAAGGGTAGGTTCCTGGGTTAGTGTTTTTGTTGTAGGGTGTGTGGTTGCTGGTGAGTATTTGCTTCAGGTTGGGGGGCTGTCTGTAAGCGAGTACAGGTCTGTCTCCCAAGATCTGTGAGAGTGAGGGATCATCTTTCAGGATAGGTTGTAGATCTTTGATGATGCGCTGGAGAGGTTTTAGTTGGGGGCTAAAGGTGACGGCTAGTGGCGTTCTGTTATTTTCTTTGTTGGGCCTGTCCTGTAGTAGGTGACTTCTGGGTACTCTTCTGGCTCTGTCAATCTGTTTTTTTACTTCAGCAGGTGGGTATTGTAGTTTTAAGAATGCTTGATAGAGCTCTTGTAGGTGTTTGTCTCTGTCTGAGGGATTGGAGCAAATGCGGGTGTATCTTAGAGCTTGGCTGTAGACAATGGATCGTGTGGTGTGTCCTGGATGGAAGCTGGAGGCATGTAGGTAAGTATAGCGGTCAGTAGGTTTCCGGTATAGGGTGGTGTTTATGTGACCATCGCTTATTAGCACAGTAGTGTCTAGGGAATGGACCGCTTGTGTGGACTGGTCTAGGCTGAGGTTGATGGTGGGATGGAAATTGTTGAAATCATGGTGGAATTCCTCAAGGGCTTCTTTTCCATGGGTCCAGATGATGAAGATGTCACCAATGTAGCGCAAGTAGAGTAGGGGCGTTAGGGGACGAGAGCTAAGGAAGCGTTGTTCTAAGTCAGCCCTAAAAATGTTGGCATACTGTGGGGCCATGCGGGTACCCATAGCAGTGCCACTGACTTGAACGTATATACTGTCCCCAAATGTGAAATAGTTGTGGGTAAGGAAAAAATCACAAAGTTCAGCCACCAGGTTTGCCGTGGCATTATCGGGGATACTGTTCCTGACGGCTTGTAGTCCATCTTTGTGTGGAATGTTGGTGTAGAGGGCTTCTACAGCCATAGTGGCCAGAATGGTGTTTTCTGGAGGATCACCGATAGATTGTAGTTTCCTCAGGAAGTCAGTGGTGTCTCGAAGATAGCTGGGAGTGCTGGTAGCATAGGGGCTGAGGAGAGAGTCCACATAGCCAGACAATCCTGCGGTTAGGGTGCCAATGCCTGAGATGATGGGGCGTCCAGGATTTCCAGGTTTATGGATCTTGGGTCGCAAATAGAATAAACCTGGTCGGGGTTCTCTTAATTAATTAGCCTCTTCCAGTTGGTATGGCTACTTCCACCTTGTCATGTCCTCTGTATGTATAAATATCTTCTTACTGTATGTTCCTTTCTATGCATCCGAAGAAGTGGGCGGTAGCCCACGAAAGCTTATGCTCAAATAAATTTGTTAGTCTCTAAGGTGCCACAAGTACTCCTGTTCTTTTTCCTTACCTTGTCAACTCTTCTTTTAAACTTTCCCTTTATTTTTATAGTAGTTTACATTTAACACAGTACTGTATTTGCTTTCTTTTTCTTCTTTCTTTCTTTTTGTCTCTGCTGCTGCCTGATTGCGTACTTCCAGATCCAAATGAGGTGTGTGGTTGACTGGTCAGTTCCTAACTGAGGTTCAGCAGTACAAAATGGGACTGGAGGGAAAAAGGGAGCTATTTTATATAAAGACTGGCAGTCATAATTTCCCAGCTCTTCCCAAAGCTGTGGGGGCCACAAGAGATCGTTACTTCTCAAGGCTGAGCTTCTTGTTTTATTTCATCGCTCCTTGCAAAGCTGCACCTTTCAAAGGATCATAAAGTTTGATTTTATGATCCCGATGGGAGAAAGGTGTGTTTAATTTCACAGAAGAATTCTGTACCAGTTATTTCAGAAGCAGGCTAGACATGGGTCTGAGCAGGAGTTCAGATACTGGTTTGTGGTTGCTACTCAAAGTATTATTATAGTTATTTGTATTACAGTTGTGCCTAGATTGTGACGTTGCACTCCATATGTTTTATGGAAATATGTTTATGAGTGAATATGATGTAACTGCAATATGTTTTATGCAAAAGGTCTCTTGTAAGGTATCATTACAAAGGTTATAACCTAATGAATATATTCCTCCTATTTGTATGCATGTATCATTCTTGTATCTGAAGCTAGAAATATGAAGTATAACTCTGAGGTCCTATGTAATTATGCAAAGTGTGGGCCATTAATGGTGGTTTAGAATCTTGATGGCTCCCATTGACTAGGACAATTGGGTGTAGATGGTTTATTTACCTGCAAACCTTCCTGGGTACGTGCAGTCCAGCCCTGGAAGAATGGAGGCTGGGGTCTCACAGGACATGTGAACATGTCACCTGATACTGGAATCCATCTTAAACTTGGTGCTTTTCCTTTTAGAAGGAGGGGTGGGGACCCAGAGAGGCAAAAGATTCCTGCCTTGTGCCAAAGCTATAAAAGGGGGGTGGAACCGAACAAAGGGGGTGCCAATCATGAGAACACCCCTGCTTTCCACCTAAGATGTCTGCTGGAACTAACAAGGACTGTACAAGGGGAAAGGACTGGGCCCAGACTAGGAAGGAGTCTAGTCTGTGAAAGAAGCTTATTGTAACATCTCTGAGGGTGAGATTTTACCTGTAATCAGTTTCTGAATGTATTAGGCTTAGACTTGCGAGTTTTTGCTTTATTTTGCTTGGTGACTTACTTTGTTCTGTCTGTTATTACTTGCAACCACTTAAATCCTACTTTTTATACTAATAAAATCACTTTTGTTTATTAATTAACCCAG
Source organism: Platysternon megacephalum (assembly GCA_003942145.1). Taxonomy (NCBI): domain Eukaryota; kingdom Metazoa; phylum Chordata; order Testudines; family Platysternidae; genus Platysternon; species Platysternon megacephalum. Next base: position 19,245,136 of record QXTE01000012.1, read on the forward strand.
AGTAAGTGATTAATACCTGGGGGAGCAAATAGCTGTGCATATCTCTATCAGTGTTATAGAGGGCGGACAATTTATGAGTTTACCCTGTAGAAGCTTTATACAGAGTAAAATGGATTTATCTGGGACTTGGATCCCATTGGGTGTCTGGGTTCTGGAGATAGGAAACCTGCTGAGCAGTTTTTGGTTAAAGTCTGCAGTTTTGGGGGCATGGACCAGACCCGGGTCTGTGTTGCAGCAGGCTAGTGTGTCTGGCTTAACAAGGCAGGATTCTGGACTCCCAAGTTGGCAGGGAAAACGGGCTCAGAGGTAATCTCAGCACATCAGGTGACAGTCTCAAGGGGTTCTCTGTGACTGAACCCGTCACAGCAGGCTAGACATGGGTCTGAGCAGGAGTTCAGATACTGTTTTGTGGTTAAAAGAACAGGAGTACTTGTGACACCTTAGAGACTAACAAATTTATTTGAGCATAAGCTTTTGTGGGCTACAGCCCACTTCTTCAGATTGTGGTTGCTACTCAAAGTATTATTATAGTTATTTGTATTACAGTCATGCCTAGATGTCCTATCAGCAATTAGGGCTCCATCATGTTAGACATTGTACTAGCACATAGTAAGGAGACAGCCCTTGCGCACATAGAGCTTGCAGTCGAACTCGGCAAGGCAGACAAAGAGTAGTAGAAGGGCAAGATTAGGTGTCTTTCTAAAAGACGTGCTCTAGCTCCACCAGAAGTTATGGACTTGAGGCAGAAATTGCTGGGTGGAATTCCATGTCTGTGCTATGCAGGAGGTCAGATTAGATGAGCATAATGGTCCCTTCAGACTTTAAAATCTTTAAGTATTATTGTCCCCATTATATAGTTGGAGAACTGAGGTACATAGAGACTAAGCACCTTGCCCAAGGAGGTGTAGGAAATCAGTGGCATAGCCAGGAATTGAGCCAAAACCAGTTGATTCCAAGTCCCGTGTCTTGTCCACAAGATCATCCCTCTCCATGTACCTTTAGTTTGATTCTTCCACTAGGAGCAATGCTGAATGTTTGTAACTGATCTGGTTTAAAATGTGTTTTCTCTTATTATAATTTCTTGGCCTATGTTTTAATTATTTGTCTTGAGGATTCTTCTGGTTTCAATAAGAATGTGGTAATACGTTTAATAATTTTTTATTAATCTTACAATGAAATTTTGTTTAGAATAATTGCTGCAAAGAAAATAAAGAGTAAACTTTCATTTATTTGCTAAATCTGTTTTGTGGTTTTTGCTCTTCGGTTCACCAATAATGTTGTTGTACATTTATTTATTGCCGTTCATTCAAAACTCTCAGGCCATTTTACAAGCATTCCCGTTTGCACGGTGCTGTGAAGACGTAGGCCTACATTTTCAAAAGGCACCAGTGATTTTGGTGTCTCATTTTGTGGGCGCCCACCATCAGAACCCTCAACGTGACCTGATTTCGCAGAAAGTATTGAGTTCCGTGAGTGTTGATTAGTTGCACTTAGGAGCCCCAGAGATGGACCAGAACCCCACTGTGCCAGGCGCTGTACAAGCTCCACAAAAAGATGGGACCTGCCCCAAAGATTTTACAATCTGAGTATAAGACAAGAGACAACAGGTGGAGACTGACAGATGGAGCGAGAATAAGGAAACAATGAGACAACACTGGTGGACGCGAGAGGCAGTGGGTCTCAGTCTGCCAGCTTCCTACCCCTCAGCCCTAGCTAATTCGCCTAAATTCACACAGCAAGTCAGAGGCAGAGCCAGGAACAGAACACAGAAAACTAGTCTTTTAGGTGCAGATCCTCAAAGGTATTTAGGCTCCTAACTTCCATTGAAACTAATCACAATGAGGATCTTAAATTCCTTTGAGGATCTGGCACCTAGCCCCTTGGGCCATGTCTTCACTAGGGGAAAAGGGCACATTTTTAAAACTGTTTTAAAATCCTATGAAGACAAGGCAGTTGTAGTTATAACTTGTTCTTCTTCGAGTGTTTGCTCATATCAATTGCAGTTAAGTGTGTGCGCACGCCGCGTGCACAGCTGCCGGAAACTTTTCCCTGGCAGCTACCCGTCGGGCCGGCTGTGGAGCCCCCTGGAGTGGCGCCGGTATGGAGCTCTATATACAACCCTGCCAGCCCAACCCAGTGGTCTCTTGCTCGCAAGTGCTCCACTAATCCCTAGCTCTTCTGCTTATCTTTGTATATAGTTACCCATTCTTAGTTAATCGTTCTCTTCTAGTTGAATAAACCTATCTCCCAAACAAAACAAGGCGTCTTGATTTGGGCGTGGGCCCCTGCTGACCCTGCAGATACGGTTACAACTCGTGGTCTGCGATTCAAAAGTTCAAAGAGCTTCTCCCATCCGAGTCAAGGGCTGAACTGGGGGCCATCGCTGAGGAGGGCAGAATTGTAGCCCGGACTTCCCTCCAGGGTTCTTTGAATGCCACGGACTCAGCAGCGCGTTCCCTGGCGTTGGGTATCGCGATGAGACGCAATGCCTGGCTCCAATCCTCAGGTCTCCCTCCGGAAGCTCAGCAAACAATTCAGGACCTCCCGTTCGACGGCCAGGGCCTGTTTGCTGAGCAGACAAACTCTAGACTGCATAGCCTGAAGGACTCCAATAACACCATTAAATCCCTCGGCATGCATACCCCAGCGACCCAAAGGAAGCCTTTCAAACCGCAGACCACCCAGCAACAGTCTTTCCCTGCTAGGCGAGGCAGGACTTCTCCCGCAGGAGGAATAGATATAGTCGGCGTAGGCCATCGCACCCTCCTTCTGGGCAGGGCCTGGAACAGTCCAAGCCCCCTCCAGGCCCTAAGCGCCCCTTTTGAAGGGAGGACGGATTACCAGTCCACAACCCGGCCAGTTATCCTCCCTTCCTGAACCATCTATCCTGCTTCTACCGTGCATGGTCCCTTTTTACATCCGACCGGTGGGTGCTCCACATGGTAGAGGCTGGATATTCTATCCACTTCTGCTCCTCCCCACCTTCCCATCCCCCTTGCCCATCCCTCTTCAGGGACCCCTCTCACGAGCAACTTCTCATACAGGCGGTTCAGACCCTCCTCGCTCTAGGAGCAGTGGAGGAGGTGCCCCAGGAGCTCAAAGGCAAGGGTTTCTACTCCTGTTACTTCCTCGTCCCCAAAGCAAAGAGAGGCCTAAGGCCCATTCTGGACCTGAGGGAGCTCAACAAGTTCATCATCAGCTTGAAGTGCCGCATGGTCTCCTTGAGCACAATCATCCCTTCTCTGGATCCAGGAGACTGGTACGCCGCCCTCGATATGAAGGATTCCTATTTTCACATATCTATCACCCTGTCTCACAGACAGTTCCTCCGCTTCGTGGTAAACAAGGTGCATTATCAATTCACGGCTCTCCCATTCGGTCTATGCACAGCTCCCCGCGTCTTCACCAAATGCATGGTGGTCGTGGCAGCCTTCCTTTGCCACCATCACATGCATGTCTACCTTTACCTGGATGACTGGCTCCTCTGAGGCCGCTTTTGTCAGCAGGTGGAATCGCAGGTGCGAATGGTCAGAGACACGTTTGAACGCTTAGGCATCATTCTCAACGTCAGCAAATCCGTCCTCACCCCGACTCAAAGAATAGAGTTCATCGGGGCGGTCCTCGATGCCAATCAAGTGAGAGCGTTCCTCTCAGAGGCGCGGCGTCTGGCCCTCTCGCAGATAATCAGCAGCCTTTGCAGCTTTCCCACCACGTTGAGGCAGTGTCTCAGGCTGCTGGGCGACATGGCATCCTGCACCTACATGGTGCAGCATGTCAGATTGCGACTCAGGCCTCTGCAAGCATAGCTCGCGTCCGTATATTGCCTGGGCTGCAACAGTCTGGACATGGTGCTGACCGTTCCAAGGCATACCCTCGATTCCCTACGATGGTGGCTGGACCCCCGCATGGTGGGCGCTGGGGTTCCATTCCACCCTCCCCAGCCCACCTTGACTCTGGTAATGGACACGTCTGCGCTGGGGCACGCATCTCGGGAGCCTGGCGACTCAGGGAATGTGGCAGGTAGAGGAACTGGCTTTGCATATCAACATCAAAGAGCTCAGGGCGATCCACCTTGCGTGCCAAGCGTTTCTGTCCTGCTTGCAGGGCCACTGTGTAGCAGTGCTCACGGACAATACCACGGCCATGTTTTATATAAACAGGCGAGGTGGAGCCCGATCATCTCCTCGCTGTCAGGAAGCCTTCCTACTGTGGGAATTTTGTCTACCCCACTCCATCCTTCTCCAGGCTTCACACCTGCCGGGCATTCAGAATGTGCTGGCAGACAGCTTGAGCAGACGGTTCCTTACGCACGAGTGTTCAATTTGTCTGGACATCATCCACTCCATCTTCTGCAGTTGGGGGTTTCCCCGAATCGACCTGTTCGCCATGCGGGCCAACAGGAAGTGTCCAACCTTCTGCTCCTTCCGGGGTCACATCCCAGGCTTGATCGCAGATGCGTTCCTGATTCCATGGTCCGGTCAACTGTTATATGCCTTCCCACCATTTCCACTCATCCACAAGGTGTTTCTCAAAGTCCGCAGGGACAAGGCAGACGTCATACTGGTGGCTCCAGCTTGGTCTCGCCAGTGCTGGTATCCCACCCTCATGGACCTGTCAGTCCAGTCCCCGGTACATCTACCTCTCGCTCCCGACCTCATCTCGCAGAATCACGGCCATCTCCTTCACCCGGACCTTCAGTCGCTCCACCTCATGGCCTGGAAGATCTGTGGTTGAACCAGGCAGAGCTCACCTGTTCACAACTGGTGAGGCAGGTGCTTCGGAGAGCCGCAAGCCGTCTACCAGCACCACTTATAAAGCGAAATGGAAAAGGTTTTCTATCTGGTGTGCCCAAAGGCAGGTGCTTCCGCTCCAGGCTTCAATCCCGTGTATCCTGGATTATCTCCTGCACTTGAAGGACCAGCACCTGGCATTCGGTTCTCTCAAGGTCGATCTCGCAGCTATATCGTCTTTTCACCCGGGTGTTTCCGGGCACTCGGTGTTTGCGCACCCCAGCATGGGATGCTTCCTGAAAGTTTTGGAGAAGATTCATCCCCCGATGAAGCCCCCTGTTCCGGCCTGGGACCTTAATTTAGTCCTTTCTTGCCTCGTGGGTCCTCCCTTCGAGCCATTAGCTTCCTGTTCGCTCCTCTACCTCTCTTGGAAGGTTGCTTTTTTGGTGGCCATCACCTCGGCACGACGCATGTCTGAGCTGTGGGCTTTCACGTCTGAGCCTCCATACACTATTTTTCATAAGGACAAGTGCAGCTTAGAGCTCACCCGGCCTTCCTTTCCAAAGTCATGTCCCACTTTCATGTTAGTCAGGACATTTTTCTGCCAGTTTTCTACCCAAAACCGCACGCCAGCCCTCATGAACAGCAGCTGCATTTGCTGGACGTTAGAAAGGCGGTCGATTTCTATATAGACAGAACGAAGCCGTTCCGCAAAACAACCCAGTTGTTTGTTGCTTTAGCAGAGTGGATGAAAGGTTTGCCAGTCTCTTCCCAGCGGATCTCCTCCTGGATCATGGCATGTATTCGCGCTTGTTATGACTTGGTGAAGGTTCCTCCATCTGCCATTTACGGCTCACTCCACAAGGNCTGTCAGGAAGCCTTCCTACTGTGGGAATTTTGTCTACCCCACTCCATCCTTCTCCAGGCTTCACACCTGCCGGGCATTCAGAACGTGCTGGCAGACAGCTTGAGCAGACGGTTCCTTACGCACGAGTGGTCGNGACATGGTGCTGACCGTTCCAAGGCATACCCTCGATTCCCTACGATGGTGGCTGGACCCCCCGCATGGTGGGCGCCGGGGTTCCATTCCACCCTCCCCAGCCCACCTTGACTCTGGTAATGGACATGTCTGCGCTGGGCTGGGGCACGCATCTCGGGAGCCTGGCGACTCAGGGAATGTGGCAGGTAGAGGAACTGGCTTTGCATATCAACATCAAAGAGCTCAGGGCGATCCACCTTGCGTGCCAAGCGTTTCTGTCCTGCTTGCAGGGCCACTGTGTAGCAGTGCTCACGGACAATACCACGGCCATGTTTTATATAAACAGGCGAGGTGGAGCCCGATCATCTCCTCGCTGTCAGGAAGCCTTCCTACTGTGGGAATTTTGTCTGCCCCACTCCATCCTTCTCCAGGCTTCACACCTGCCGGGCATTCAGAACGTGCTGGCAGCCAGCTTGAGCAGACGGTTCCTTACGCACGAGTGTTCAATTTGTCTGGACATCATCCACTCCATCTTCTGCAGTTGGGGGTTTCCCCGAATCGACCTGTTCGCCATGCGGGCCAACAGGAAGTGTCCAACCTTCTGCTCCTTCCGGGGTCACATCCCAGGCTTGATCGCAGATGCGTTCCTGATTCCATGGTCCGGTCAACTGTTATATGCCTTCCCACCATTTCCACTCATCCACAAGGTGTTTCTCAAAGTCCGCAGGGACAAGGCAGACGTCATACTGGTGGCTCCAGCTTGGTCTCGCCAGTGCTGGTATCCCACCCTCATGGACCTGTCAGTCCAGTCCCCGGTACATCTACCTCTCGCTCCCGACCTCATCTCGCAGAATCACGGCCATCTCCTTCACCCGGACCTTCAGTCGCTCCACCTCATGGCCTGGAAGATCTGTGGTTGAACCAGGCAGAGCTCACCTGTTCACAACTGGTGAGGCAGGTGCTTCGGAGAGCCGCAAGCCGTCTACCAGCACCACTTATAAAGCGAAATGGAAAAGGTTTTCTATCTGGTGTGCCCAAAGGCAGGTGCTTCCGCTCCAGGCTTCAATCCCGTGTATCCTGGATTATCTCCTGCACTTGAAGGACCAGCACCTGGCATTCGGTTCTCTCAAGGTCGATCTCGCAGCTATATCGTCTTTTCACCCAGGTGTTTCCGGGCACTCGGTGTTTGCGCACCCCAGCATGGGATGCTTCCTGAAAGTTTTGGAGAAGATTCATCCCCCGATGAAGCCCCCTGTTCCGGCCTGGGACCTTAATTTAGTCCTTTCTTGCCTCGTGGGTCCTCCCTTCGAGCCATTAGCTTCCTGTTCGCTCCTCTACCTCTCTTGGAAGGTTGCTTTTTTGGTGGCCATCACCTCGGCACGACGCATGTCTGAGCTGTGGGCCTTCACGTCTGAGCCTCCATACACTATTTTTCATAAGGACAAGTGCAGCTTAGACCTCACCCGGCCTTCCTTTCCAAAGTCATGTCCCACTTTCATGTTAGTCAGGACATTTTTCTGCCAGTTTTCTACCCAAAACCGCACGCCAGCCCTCATGAACAGCAGCTGCATTTGCTGGACGTTAGAAAGGCGGTCGATTTCTATATAGACAGAACGAAGCCGTTCCGCAAAACAACCCAGTTGTTTGTTGCTTTAGCAGAGTGGATGAAAGGTTTGCCAGTCTCTTCCCAGCGGATCTCCTCCTGGATCACGGCATGTATTCGCGCTTGTTATGACTTGGTGAAGGTTCCTCCATCTGCCATTTACGGCTCACTCCACAAGGGCGCAAGCCTCGTCGACAGCCTTCCCGGCCCACATACCTCTTCAGGAGATCGGCAGGGCTGCCACGTGGTCTTCAGTGCACACCTTTACGTCGCACTACGCCATCGTCCACCAATCTCAGGACAATGCAGCCTTTGGCAGAGCGGTTCTTCGATCTGCAATATCTTGACTCCGACCCCATCTCCGAGGTAAGGCTTGGGAGTCACCTAACTGGAATTGGTATGAGCAAGCTCTCGAAGAAGAAAAAACGGTTACTCACCCTTTTTGTAATTGTTGTTCTTCGAGATGGGTTGCTCATCCCCCCCCCCCCCACACACACACCTTCCCCTCTGTCAGAGTTGCCGGCAAGAAGGAACTGAAGTGGGGGTCGGGCCGGCAGGGTCGTATATAGAGCGCCATACCAGAGCTACTCCAGGGAGCTCCACAGCTGGCCCGACGGGTAGCTGCCAGGGAAAGGTTTCCGACAGCCGTGCATACGGCGTGTGCACACACCTAATTGGAATAGATATGAGCAACACATCTCAAAGAACAACAGTTACAAAAAGGGTGAGTAACCGTTTTTTATGACTCATTGGAGTAAACCTTTGCCACCTTGGTTTCCTTTCTGTCTTGGATTATTCTTTAGAGTCCCCCATGATTCCCAAGCCACTCTGGAATTAAAGTCACAGGGAAAGTAACTACATTTTATAGAAGCGAGGGCTTTGTAATGACACCTCTCTAGTGCCTTTTGCCTTCAGAGCCCTTTGGGCATTAATTAGTTAATGTCCATGATGCTGCTTAGCCTGGTATAAGTGGTAAGTGTGGTTAGTAAGCCAGACACCCCTATGTGAAGTAGAGTTGTCATCTGTGTTTTACAGCTAAAGATATTATACACAGCTCTGCCTCACACTACCATTATTTTTCACATCTCAGACATCGCTTTAACACTGGTGCAACTCTGCTGAGGTGTAGAGATATGTTTGTGCAAGATTATAATTTAGAGGCGCTCCCTCATAAGGGGCGCAGAATATTATGAAGATAGGAATTTTGAGATGTGCCCAGCTAGCCGGGGTGGAGAACAACACAGCGGAGTTGGATACAGCAGTTCACCACAGAAGCTCTCTAGTTCGTTTTATTAGAAGTGTTATTCCTTTCTCATTCACTGGTTTGTTGTTTAACGAACCCTGGTGTCAGAAGTGCTGAGTGAAAAGGAAACTTCAGGAATTGTGAGGTTAACTCCTGTGTTTGAAACTGAAAGCAGAGGAAAGGGGAGCACATGGAGCAGCAAAGAGAGAAGAACAAAGGCTTGTGTAGGAATTTTATGAGCACAGTAGTAGCTTGACTAGCTTAAGAAGGGAGAAAAAACCCAAGCATGGATGTGTTGCAACCTCCATACAGTCTGCAACTAGGGTGACCAGACAGCAAATGTGAAAAATCGGGACAGGCGGTGGGGGGGAATAGGAGCCTATATAAGAAAAAGACCCAAAAATCGGGACTGTCCCTATAAAATTGAGGCATCTAGTCACCCTATCTGCAACTGTCATGCAATGTTTGTATTTGTATTGTATTTGGCAGCCATGGGGCAGAGGAGAAAAATGATAAAGTACAATCATCAATCTTTTTGCATGTTGTTGGTAGGCAGCATTAGATATTTATAACAACAAGGGCTGTCAATTAATCGCAGTTAACTCATGCGATTAACTCAAAAAAATTAATCACGATTTAAAAAAAATAATTGCAATTAATCGCAGTTTTAATAGCACTGTTAAACAATAGAATACCAATTGAAATTTATTAAATATTTTGAATATTTTTCTACATTTCCATATATATTGTATTCTTTGTTGTAATTGAAATCAAAAAGTGTACAAAAACAAAACAACGTAAAACTTCAGAACCTACAAGTCCACTCCGTCGTCGTCCTTGTTCAGCCAATCGCTAAGACAAACAAGTTTGTTTACATTTACAGGAGATAATGCTGCCCTCTTCTTAGAATCATAGAAGATTAGGGTTGGAAGAGACCTCAAGAGGTCATCTAGTCCAACCCCCTGCTCAAAGCAGGACCAACCCCCTCTAAATCATCCCAGCCAGGGCTTTGTCAAGCCTGACCTTAAAAACCTCCTAAGGATGGAGATTCCACCACCTCCCTAGGTAACCCATTCCAGTGCTTCACCACTCTCCTAGTGAAATAGTGTTTCCTAATATCCAACCTAGACCTCCCACACTGCAACTTGAGACCTTTGCTTCTTGTTCTGTCATCTGCCACCACCGAGAACAGCCTAGCTCCATCCTCTTTGGACCCCCTCTTCGCATAGTTGAAGGCTGCTATCAAATCCCCCCTCACTCTTCTCTTCTGCAGGCTAAATAACCCTAGTTCCCTCAGCCTCTCCTCATAAGTCATGTGCCCCAGCCCCCTAATCATTTTCGTTGCCCTCCGCTAGACTCGCTCCAATTTGTCCACATCCTTTCTGTAGTGGGGGCCCAAAACTGGACGCAATACTCCAGTTGTGGCTTCACCAGGGCCGAATAGAGGGGAATAATCACTTCCCTCAATCTGCTGGCAACACTCCTACTTTTGTAGCCGGCATTGCAAGGTATTTACGTGCCAGATATGCTTAACGTTCGTTTGCCCCTTTTTGCTTCAGCCACCATTCCAGAGGACATGCTTCCATGCTGATGACGGTTGTTAAAAAAATAATGCATTAATTAAATCTGTGACTGAACTCCTTGGGGGAGAAGTGTATGTCCCCTGCTCTGTTTTACCCACATTCTGCCATGTATTTCATGTTATAGCAGTCTCAGATGGTGACCCAGCACATGTGGTTCATTTAAGAACACTTTCACTGTAGATTTCACAAAACGGAAAGAAGGTACCAATGTGAGATTTCTAAAGATAGCTACAGCACTCAACCCAAGATTTAAGAATCTGAAATGCCTTCCAAAATCTGATCGGGACAGGGTGTGGCGCATGCTTTCAGAAGTCTTAAAAGAGCAACACTCGGTTGCAAAAACTACAGAACCCGAACCACCAAAAAGGAAAATCAACCTTCTGCTGGTGGCATCTGACTCAGATAATGAAAAGGAACATGCGTCAGTCCGCGCTGCTTTGGATTGTTATCGAATAGAGAATGCCTCTTCTCACTTTCAGGTGACATTGTAAACAAGAAGTGGGCAGCATTATCTCCTACAAATGTAAACAAACTTGTTTGTCTGAGCGATTGGCCGAACAAGAAATAGGACTGAGTGGACTTGCAGGCTCTAAAATTTTACATTGTTTTATTTTTGAATGCAGTTTATTTTGTATATATTCTACATTTATAAGTTCAGCTTTCATGATAGAGATTGCACTACAGTACCTGTATTAGGTGAATTGCAAAATACTATTTCTTTTGTTTTTTTACAGTGCAAATACTTGTAATCAAAAATAAATATTAGGTGAGCACTGTACACTTTGTATTCTGTGTTGTAATTGAAATCAATATATTTTAAAATGTAGAAAACATCCAAAAATATTTAAATAAATGGTATTCTATTATAGTTTAACAGTGCGATTAATTTTTTTAATCGCTTTACAGCCCTAATAACAACTTTAAGTTTGGAGAAGGTGAAAGCATGAAGTTAAGCAAAATACTGACTAAATTTGAGGAACATTGCATGTCAAAAAGGAATGAAACCTTTGAGAGAGACAATTTTTTACATGCATGCAAAAAACTGAAGACACCATAGAGCAATATGTCACAGAATTAAGGAGACTCAGTAAAACCTGTGACTTTGGTGAGATAAAAGATTCTCTGGTTAGAGATGGAATCATTTGTGGCATTAAAGACAATGTGTTAAAGAGAGAGATTGCTCCCTGAAGGAGGTTTAACTTTAGAAAAAGCTCTCCAGATATGCAGAGCAGAAAAAACTGTGAAAGCACAAGCCAAAGAGCTGAATTCACCAGAAGGGGGGTTTATCCATGCGCTAAGTACACAAGAATATAGCCAAAAAGGATCAAATCAAAAAGTGGAACCACTCCCTGTGAAAACCACTGCTGCGGGGGAGACTGGGTTTAAACAGTTATGTGGAAGGTGTGGATCACAGCATGGCCCCAAACCATGTTTTGCCTTTCGGAAACTGTCATAAATGCGGGGGAAATAATCATTTTGCAAAATGCTGCGGATCCCAAATGCAGGGAAGTCAAGTGCATTCAGCTGAAGGCAACATGTTGAGGAGTTTTACATAGACGTACTGGGATCAAGCCTGATAAGAGGGACTGGATACTGCCTATGACAGTGAATGGAACAATTATTCCACTGAAACTGGACACAGGAGCTCAGGTTAATATTCTGTGTGAACAAGATTATGAGAGACTGAAAATAAGAGCAAAACTGGGACGAACAAAAATAAAAGTCACTGGTTATTCTGGAACAAGTATACCAGTGAATGGGAGGTGCATTGCTAGCATCAACCATAAAAACAACATGTACAGGCTCCCGTTCATTGTAGTGCCACAGGAGGTGACACCAATTTTAGGCTTGGCTGCCTGTGAAAAACTCAATCTGGTAAAACAGGTGCTTTCACTACAAGATACTGAACCTGGCTATGAGGCCCTCATTCAGGAATATCATGACCTGTTTCAAGGGTTGGGTTGCTTGGAGGATGAACATACAATCCGGATAGCAGGTCCTTCCAGTTAGCTATCCATGTAGAAAGATGCCATTTGCACGCGGATAAACTCAAACTTGCAAGAATGGCAGCAATGCAATACAGAAAATTGAGGAGCCAGCAGAATGGGTGAGCTCCCTAGTCATTGTGGAGAAAAGTAACGGCCAGCTACACACATGTTTACATCCACAAGACCTCAGTAAGGCTATAAAAAGAGAACATTTCAAACTATCAACCAGAGACGAGAGTATGGCTCAATTTGCGAAAGCACAGTATTTCAATAAATTGGATGCAGCCTCAGGACGTTAGCAGTTAAAATTAACTGAAATAAGCTCACAGCTATGCACATTTAATACCCCATTTGGAATATAAAGATTCTTATGCTTATCCTTCAGCATAGCTTCAGCACCAGAAGTGTACCACAAAGCCGTACATATGATCTATGAACAAATTAATGGTGTCGACACCTCAGTGGATGACATCATCATCTGGAGATCAACGAAAGATGAGCGTGATTGTAGACTTCAGGAAATCCTGGATGCAACTAGAGCTGCAAACCTCAAACTGAATAGGGAGAAATGTGTTTTAGGGGTACAGAACTGACTTTTGTTGGGGATGTTATTTCCAACAAAGGTGTAAAACCTGACAAGAGGAAGGTTTCAGCCATTGAAATGATATCATGTCCCCAGTCAAAGAAAGATGTTCAACAGTTCCTAGGAATGGTTAATTATCTTGGAAAATTCATACCTAATCTACCTACCAAAGCAGTGGCTTTGAGAAAACTCCTAGAGAATAAAAACGAATGGTGTTGGAGTGCAGAACATAAGGAGTCCCGGGAAGGTTTGAAACAACAACCGATACAAGAACCAGTGTTGAAGTTCTATGCACCAGGAAGACCTATTAAAATTTCAGCAGATGCTTCACAGTCTGGGTTAGGTGCAGTGATTTTACAGAAACATGAGGATTGTTGGTAACCAGTGTCTTATGCATCCAAATCACTGACTGAGGCAGAAACCATGTACACACAGATTGAGAATGAGCTTTTAGGAATATTGTTTGCCTGTGAGAGATTCAATCAGTATATTTATGGCCAGATAGTGGATGTTGAAATGGACCACGAGCCCCTTGTATCATTAATTGGCAAACTACTGAATGACTGTACAGTAAAGATTCAAAGAATTATGATAAAGCTGCAAAAGTGTGATTTGGTTGTGACCTTACATGCCTGGTATATCCGTGTTCACTACAGATGCACTTTCCCGAGTGGTGACTCCCACTACAAAACCAGGGAGGACCTTAGAGATCGAGTTGCAAGCCTACGTGACTCTGATTGTAAAGTCAATTCCCATAGCTAACACGAAACTGCAACGAATAAGAGGTGAAATGGAGAAAGATGAATCATTGGAGATCCTTAGAGAAGTGATAATTAAAGGGTGGCCTGAAGAAATAAGCAGTTGCTGTCCAAGTATAAGAGACTATTGGAATGCAGACATGAACTTACTGGGATAGATGGAGTGATTTTCAAGGGCAGCAAGGTTGTAATTCCAATGAGCCTCCGAAAAGGAATGCTACAGAAGATCCATGAGGGTCATTTAGGTATTGAGAAGTGCAAACGATGCACACAAGAGGTGTTGTATTGGCAGCGTATCAATCCTGACATTACTCATGTGGTAGGAAACTGCTTTTCCTGCTGAAATACACAAGCCATGCCAATAGGCAGAGCTACTGAGACCTCATCCAGTTCAACCAAGGCCTTATGAGAAGGTAGGCATTGATTTATTTACCTGGCAATCAAAGGATTATTTAATAGTCACAGAGAATTATTCTCTGTATCCAGAAGTGTGCACACTGCACAGTACTAACAGTAAGTCAGTGATAGCCAACATGAAGGGAATCTTCTCCAGACGTGGAATTCCAGAGGAAGTCTTTTGCCATAATAGGTCGCAATTTTACAGTGCAGATTTTAGGCATAGATTGGGATTTTCATCACAAAATATCAAATCCAAATTACCCCAATCGAATGGAAGGGTCTATATAGACCATAAAGAACATTATGAAAAAGTCTTCAACAGTGGGGTGATTAGTATAAAGCTTTATTGGTTTACTGAAGTACACCTCTGGAGAATGGCTCTTCTCCAGCTCAGCTGTTGATGGGAGGAAGGATCAGATCTAATTTACCAATCACTGTTAATTTGCTGAAATCTCACAACAATGAAACCATATGGAAAATGAAAGAAAATCAGAAGTGGAGGCAGAAATATTATTTTGACAAAAGGGCCTGTGATCTCCCATCTCTTAACCCAGGTGAGGTATCACACATCTAATACTTGGGCCAAAGGGGTGCCCTTAAAGAACAGCTGCATCCAAGGTCTTAAATAGTCCAGACAGACCAGGGGGACACATTTCGATGTAATCGAAGGGATCTAAGAATAATCCCAGAAAGTTCCAAAACATTGACAGTAGATGTGGACTCTGACATTTCCCATCTGACTGATATTTTATCATCAACGCACAAAGGAGAAACTGTCAAGGAACAAGAGAACAACTCAGACTCTAATGAAAGGCTGGTACTGAGAAGATCAGAGCGGGAGATTAAACATCCTGGAAGACTCATAGACTTGCTAACCTGCCTAGAGAAGGGTTATTTGAGGAAAGTGAGTAGTAAAGACTCACTCCAGAGTAATGTGCTGGTAACCTCTCCTCTCTAGGTAGTTGATGCGTTGGGTTTATGGTAATGTACTAGATGAGTTGAGAATTGAATGTGTGTGTTATTAGATAGTTGTTAGCTGTTTATATAAGAGCTAATGGGGGGGGTTAGGAGGGAAGATGCAGAGATATGTTTGTTCAAGATGATAATTTAGAGACGTTCCCTCATAAGGGACAATATTATGAATATAGAATTTTGTGATGTGCCTTGGAAGCTGGGGTTGAGAACACAGCGTAGCTGTTGGCAGCCATTCACCACAGACACTGTCTAGTTTGTTGAATTAAAAGTTTTATTCCTTTCTCATTCACTGGTTTGTTGTGCAATGAACCCCAAGAATATCATATGGGGAAAACACGGCAGCGGCAAGCTGTCAATAGACTGGCTCAGAGCAAGTCTAGATGTGATGATTTAAAACACTGGTGGCCTCTATGCTAGTGATACAATTGGTCTAGCCACACTGGGCGGGAGGGGAGGGCTGAAAGCAACAGTGGGAAATCTGAAGCAAAATGCTAGTGCAGACAAGGTCAGGGACAGCTTACGTGATTTGCCTGAGGTTATGCTGGGAAGCAGAGTCACAGCAAGCTGGTGTTCCTAGCTCTCATTGCCGAGCTTAGAACACACACCAAGCTGGGAGGGGTTGCAAGTGCTTTGGAGGATAGGATTAAAATTTAAAATGATCTGGAGAAATGGTCTGAAGTAAATAGGATGAAATTCAATAAGGACAAATCCAAAGTACTCCACTTAGGAAGGAACAATGAGTTGCACACATACAAAATGGGAAATGACTGCCTAGGAGGGAGTAATGCGGAACGGGATCTGGGGGTCATAGTGGACCACAAGCTAAATCTGAGTCAACAGTGTAACTGTTGCAAAAAAAGCGAACATTATGCTGGGATGTATTAGCAGGAGTGTTGCAAGCAAGATACGAGAAGTAATTCTTCCACTCTACTCCACGCTGATTACGCCTCAACTGGAGTATTGTGTCCAGTTCTGGGCGCCACATTTCAGGAAGGATGTGGACAAATTGGAGAGAATCCAGAGAAGAGCGACAAAAATGATTTAAAGGTCTAGAAAACATGTCCTATGAGGGAAGATTGAAAAAATTGGGTTAGTCTGGAAAAGAAAACTGAGGGGGGACATAACAGTTTTCAAGTACGCAAAAGGTTGTTACAAGGAGGAGAGAGAAAATTTGTTTTTTTAACCTCTGAGGATAGGACAAGAAGCAATGGGCTTAAATTGCAGCAAGGGTGGTTTAGGTTGGACATTAGGAAAAACTTCCTAACTGTCAGGGTGGTCAAGCACTGGAATAAATTGCCTAGGGAGGTTGTGGAATCTCCATCATTGAAGGTTTTTAAGAGCAGGTTGGACAAACACCTGTCAGGGATGGTCTAGACCAGGGGTAGGCAACCTATGGCACGTGTGCCGAAGGCGGCACGCGAGCTGATTTTCAGTGGCACACACACTGCCCGGGTCCATTTTAAAAACCTTATTTACTTTACATACAACAATAGCTTAGTTATATATTATAGACTTATAGAAAGAGACCTTCTAAAAACGTTAAAAATGTATTACTGGCATGCGAAACCTTAAATCAGAGGGAATAAATGAAGACTCGGCACACCACTTCTGAAAGGTTGCCAACCCCTGGTCTAGACAATACTTAGTCCTGCCATGAGTGCAGGGGACTGGACTAGACCTCTCGAGGTCCCTTCCAGGCTTATGATTCTATGATAAATCCCTGTAAGGATCTGGGCCTAATTCCCACTGATTTACATGGGAGCTAAGCTCATCAATACCTTTGAGGATCTAGAGGCCTTACTTCCTAAGTGAAGTCAGATAAGGCCAGATCCTGAGCTGATGTAAATCAGTGTGAATCCTTAAAGCCAGGTTACACCAGCTGGCCCATAGTGTTTTTCCTTTGAAGAGACTTTGGCATGTCAATAACTGGTAACGTGCTAGTTCTTGGGTCAGAGTCTAGCAAGGGAGTAGCTCTGATGCTCAGTTTGAACAATATCACACATGCACAACAGTCTCACCGACAAATGACTCTCCTTACCAGTGGGGCTGCTCCATAACTATTTTCCATGTGGGTTCACCTGCCCACTTAGGATATATCTACACTGCCTTTTAAAACCCACACCAGCGACTCTCGGCCGGGCACTACAGACTTGGGCTCACGCTACAGCACTAAAAACAGTTAGGTAGACTGTTGGGCTTGGGCTGGAGCTAGAACCCGGGGAGGGGAAGGGGGAGAATGGGTTTCAGAGCCCGAGCTGCAGCGTTTTAGGGCTATAATGCAAGCCCCATGAACCTGAGTCTGTAAGCCCGGGCTCTAAGACTCTGCCACAGGTTTTTAAATGCAGTGTAGACGTACCCTGAGAGTCCTGGGCAGTGTTCTCTGTATAAACCTGTAGGTCGGAGCTTACCCACTCTCAAAATACCAACCACAATGCAAGTCATGTCGGAGGACCTTGTTTATAGAGGTGGCCTCAGACAAGACGGACGGTGGTTTCAAACCCTCCTCCTCTTATCTGTGGCGACTTATGGGTGCATAAGAGTTCAGCTGTTGAAACAGCAGAATGTGCACGTTTGGTAATGAACCTCTCAAAGGACTTGCATGACAGGACTAGATTGTAAGCTCTCTAGGGCTGAGAGTGACTTTGTACAGCACCTAGCACTATGGGCCGCTGATCCCTGACTGTAGCGTTTAGGGGCTACCACAGTACACACGGTGATGGTAATGAGGGATGAAGGCATATGCTAAACCCTCACAGATTCTGTATGATGAAACGCTTGTTTCGCAGAATACTAGAAACTCAAAGTGTCCATCTGGTTGAAAAGAGGTATTTATATTCAGGCCTCCCTCACTTACCACTCAGCAACCATTGTCTAGAGGCCGGAGCATAGGGCTGGGAGTCAGGAGACCTTGGCTCAATTGACCAGTTGTATTCTCTTGAGCAAGTCACTTCACCTCTTTAGGCCGCTGTAAGCCGGTCTGTAGAATGAGCGCTATGATACTAACCACACCTGAAAATCATGTTGAGATCTATGGATGAGAATTGCTATGTGTAAGGGCTGCTTTCTAGGAATGAATTATTCCAAATTGTACAGAGAAGCATCCAAAAATCTGGCTCCTTGGCCTGAGCCTGAGACACCTTCAAGGTGCCTGATTGTCAGGGAGTGCTGAGCACCCACTCAGTTTCACTTAAGGTGCGTCACGTTGGGCACCCAAAAATTGAAGCCCCCAAACTAAGATTTTAAGGTCAAAAGGAACCATTATGATGATCTAATCTGCCCTCCTGCACAGCACATGCCAGAGAATTTCACCTAGTCACTTCTACATCAAGCCCATAACTTCTGATTGAGCAAGAGCCTATCATTGAAAAAGGTATTTAGTCTTGAGTTAAAGACCGCAGGCGGTGGAGAATCGGCCACATCCCTAGGTAAATTATTCCCTCAATGTTAAAAATCAGTGCCCTATTTCTAGAATTTGTCTAGCTTCAGCTTCTAGCTGTTGGCTCTTGCTAAGCCTTGCCTCTTTGCACTTTCATGTCACTTCTGAAGGATTTGGCCGGCCATCCCATGAGAACAGGCTTTCTCACTCTAGAATGGTACTTCTGCGTCAGTGGGAGCTGAGAAGGCTCTGAAAACCAGACCGTTTAAGCCTATTATAGTTGGTTTCAGTACACGTAGTGGCAGTGCTGACTCTGAGTTACCATTAATAAAGCCCTTACCTCTGGTGTGGCTCTCTGTCTTCCTGGCTCCTGCCTGTGTTACAATGTGCCGTAGAACAGAAGATGGGACTCCTGAGACTTAATCCTGATCAACCGCTGACTCACTGTGTGAACATGGACTACTGCTTAACCTCTCGGCCTCAGTTTCCCCATTGTATGGTAAAGATAACAATGTGTACGTGCTTCAGAGCTTGTAAGCCTTAATTGATATTTGTAAACTGCCCTGATCTTCAGATGTAAGGCCTATGCATGGTTTATTATTGGAAACAAACGTAGAGAAGCATTTTCTAAATTATTTGCACTCTCTAAGAGAGGCCTGAACAGCAACTACTTCCTTTTCTAATAGAATTTTTAGTTCATTATGTGAAATGCACAGTACAACCTCATATCCTGAAGGGGTGGCATTAAAAGAAAAAAAACCTAACAAGCATCTGTTTTTATTCTGGCTTCTGTTTTGACCAGTAGATGTAATGGCACATGATCGTTGAGCTGACAGTAATCCAGTTACAAAAGTCTTCGGAGTTACAGCACCAACAAAATTAAACTTGATTAGATCCAATTATGCTGAAAAGCCAGACAACATCTCTTAGCTTGGGGTGAAGCCACTTCTCAAGATCACGTGCAGGGAGGCCTCACTGGGTGTCAGTAGGGTAAATGCTTATTTGCTCTGCCACAGAGCACCATCTGCTTCCGAAATAATGCTTAGGGATGTGAGAAATATACCGGGATCAGTTAAGAAGGCAGGAGAGACTTGCATGGATTTTCCTATCCTACTTTGTTATTATTTGTATTATATTAACACTTTAGAGGCCCAGCTGAGATCCGGCCCCCATTGTGCTAGGTGCTGTAAATGCACGTAGTCCTGTCTCAGAAGAGCGTACCGTTTAAAGAGAGATGAAGGGACCTTCATCCTTAAGGTCACGGTTAGAACTGAGACAAGCACCAACTGTTGCCTGAGTGTCCCAGGCTAGTGCTTTTATCCACTCCGCTTCTGCCTTCTAAGTGATGCTGAGAGAAACAAAATGATGCAGGCGTCGCTTCCATTTTTTTCCCTGTGGAAACAAGACAAGTGAAAATGAGATTGAATCATAGCTGCCAAGCCTGGATCTGCATCCAGTCAGGAGTGTTTGGATGGTTCCGCCCATCATAGAGAGGAGGCACAGGCTCGAAGTTCTGATGCTGAGCCAAAGTTTGAGAGCATTCGCACCCAAGGGGTTGGTTCATCTCCAGGGAAAATGATCTGAAATAAATGAACAAAAAGGCACCCTATCGAATACAGTGATGGGTGCAGGACTGAGCCCTAGACTGGACCTGCTAAATCTAGATTTACAAATAGAGCAATTCAAATAGAGTGCATGGGCCGCCCTGCATCCTGGGCCAGCTTTATCCACAGAACAGGAACAGCATCGCCGCTCAAGCATCCTTCACATACTGCCCCGCCAATGCCTGTCCTGGAGGGGACACCTCCAGTTACCATCCCAGAGACACAGGAAGTGGCCTGAGTCTGAGACCATCTGTTTACATCACAGCCATCAGCCACTGAGGGCTTCCAGTTACCAGTGCCAGCCTACATCAGGAAGCCGGTGGCAGATTTGCCAACCTGGGCCTTGAACATAAGACTGTCCTCTCTGTATGAAGTAGCCAGTGCAGCATGTGACCTATGCCACGCCTCAGGCTTTTTTAATGTACCATCATGGGATGCTTCAAGCCGTCCAATTAGCTAATGGGCACTCAGCGTTACTTTTCCTCCCAGCGCGTGGAAAATGGGCACTGGTGCTGAGAGCAGCTGCACGTCACTAGAGACGGAAGGATGGTCTCGTGGTTCAGTTCTGTTCAGGTTCTTATATGGCACCCAGCACTGCAGTATCTGAGGTGCCTTCCAGAATGTGGAAATGGATTAAACAAGGAGACTAATCGCTAGCAATGCAGCTAGGGCTTTGGCCTTGGAGTTGGTTCCTGGCTTTGTCACAGATTTGGACAAGTCATGCAGGGCCCCAGACTTGCTCCTGGGTTTGGTTGCTTTGGGCCACCTCAGCAGTGCAGTGCAGCTGGAGAGCTACCGCGAAGGGGAAGCAAGGATTGTCCCTGACACAAGAGTGTCCCTGTTTGGCACAGAGCCAGCACGGGCATCTCTGTGCTGCCCATTCCCCCGCCCCCCGCTGCATAGTGGGTGTGGATGGGGGCATGCTGGGGTGGAGCAGAGCCCATGGCATTCTGCCTGAGTCTCAGCCAAGCCTGTGGTGGTTGTGGATCTCCTGCAGCTGGTGAAGATACCGTCGCTGGAGAGCATGAGGTCCACGGGGCCTTTAGATTGTAAGCCCCTGGGGACAGGGCCCCTCTCTTTGTTCTGTGTGCGCACAGGGCCGAGCACAGCACGGTCTCGGTGCTACCGCAAGATAAATAAATAAATAAATAAATAAACAATACAGTGATGGGGGGGCGTGTGAGTAGCTTGTGAGACCCATCGCACACTCGGAATCTGAGAGGAGGGAAACAGTGTATGGCCCGACTGATTCTTATCACCTGGTTCCCCCCTGCCTTCAGCATCATCCCACAAGTAATGATCTCCACACAGGGCATTAGCGACTGCGTGGGGTTAAGAGCCCAAAGCACTGCAGCTGCCTGCTCCTTAATCTCCAGGAAATGCCCTGCGCCTCTATCCTTATTGCTTCAACAGTAATAACCCGGTGGAGAGCTAGAGGGAAGCTATTCTGCCTGAAGCATCAGCTTTCCTCCAGTAGATGGCGCAGCTCCTCATTTAAATCATTTGAAAGTACAAATTGGAAGTGTGCAAGAGTTTATGGTTCCTAGAAGTTCGGTTTTCCAGGCATGTCAGTTCCCATACGGCTAAATGCCGGGGAGTAAGATCAGGGTGATGATAATCAATAAGAAAGTCTGTGCTAGAGAGTGTCATCCCATTTCACCATTGTCTCAGCTCATTGGACCTAGCATGTGGCACCGAGAGCCTCTACCTTGGAAGCGCCTGCTGTCCAGAGTGGCCTTCCTGTTTCTCTGCAATCCACTGAGTCAAGCTCATTAGCTCGTCTCACATCTAGCCTCCCTTGCTAGTCCTGTTAGCTTCCTCTTCAACTGGATTTACTGGCAGAGACTGATTCTCCACCGCCTCGGTAACCGCCCTGATCAGTGTGGGCTGTCTGTGCCCGCTCCACAAAGGCTATGAGTCTGTTACAGCTCTCAGCCAAGGCAGCTGGCTCTTCAGCTCAAGCTCGAGAGCTTTATGTGGCCCCTCGTTCAGTCCCCTGGCTGGCTGCAAGGGCAGCTTGCACCTTCTGTAGTCAGCTCCACGTGCGGTGTGGCTGCACAGGCTACCACATCAGAACAGCCTTTGCTTTGCAAGTGTAAAGGGTAACAACGCAAGGCAGTGGGGAACCCAGGGTGAGGCCCTTATACCTGTGCTGTCTTATAACACATGCCACATACTCTCCTTTTCTCTTTAACTCTGGCAAGTGTGTTGGGATAGAGTTTGGGTCCATGGCCCTATAAACAGCTCGAAGCTTGAGTGCACGCATATTGCATCATATACGTATTGCCAAATTGCATGCCGCTCTCAGGCTTGCAATACTGAGTCACAGCAGAATCAGACAGGCATGTGCTAAGAGCCTTCCCAAGGAACATCTTTGCTTCTGACGTGTATGTGCTTACGTCTGCATGTGGCCTGTATTTCATTTTAGGGATGCTAACATGTTCAAGACAGAGAAATAGCAGTGCTTTCGGCTCTGTATATTCCACCTGGCTTGCAGATCACAGCTCTCTGAGATGTGTGCTGTCAGATTTTTCAGTAGGGATGGGCAAGAAATGGGGAAATAATTCATCAGGTATCTCATCTGGATGGATTTTGCATTGAGTTCAAATATATTTTGTGATTTAACCAGCTCAGTAAAGTGGATTAAAAAATAGGGGAGAAATGGGATAATTTATCCATAAAATGTCACCAAATTTGTTGAATAACTTATTCTATGAATATTATTCAATCCACTTTAATCCTGAGGCATCATTGTATAGGTATATGGTATATAATGGTACATATCAACACTATATATGATGGGGCTTGTTAACATAAAAATCCAGACAGGATTCTTTGTAATATCAGATTTAAGGCCAGTTACAATGCACCCATGTCAATATGGGGTATGAATGAGGTCTTAACTCATGAATCATTAGCACACACCCCGTAATGGCTCCATATATTAGCAATAAAAGACATTGTGCCAGGTTCTGATCTCACTTATGCCAGTGTAAATCTGGAGTAATTCCATCAACTTCATTAGAGTTAATCCAGAGTTATATAAACCTGTATAACTGAGGCTACGTCTACACTACCCGCCCGGATCGGCAGGTAGCCATCGATATATCGGGGATCGATATATCGCGTCTCGTCTGGACGCGATATATCGATCCCCGAACGCTCCCTTCGACTCCGGAACTCCAGTAGGGCGAGCGGAGGTAGCGGAGTCGACGTGGGAGCCGCGGCCGTCGATCCCGCGCCGCGAGGACGCGAGGTAAGTCGCGGTACTTCGAAGTAAGATACTTTGACTTCAGCTACGCTATTCTTGTAGCTGAAGTCGTGTATCTTACTTCGACATCCCCCCCTAGTGTGGACCAGGCCTGAGAGGAGAATTTGGGCCAATGCAGAGCTGTTTTCAATAAACACTCAAAGTCCCATTGAAACCAAAGAGAGATTACAGGCCAAATGCTGAACTACTATAAAACAGGGTAGATCCATGCAGGCAATAGACTACGCCAATTAACTCCAGTTGAGAATCTGGCACTACGTGTTTTCACGGCCAAGGTGCCATTATATACCATGGGTCTGATTCAAAGCCCATTGAGGTCTGTGGAAGGATTCCCATTGGCTTCAATGTGCTTTAGATCAGGACTGTAACTTGGATGCTGAGTGGGGAGAAGACCCCATTTTTAGATGCTTATGTTTCAACCGCAAAAGAAGAAAAATTGGGAGCCTGAAAACATCATTTTTTCTAGATTGCTAATAAATAGCATAGACTGCCTTGTAGGTGTTCTCCTTAAGGATTAATAGATGCAAATAGTAGCCTTTGTTAATATAGGAATTCACTTAACTGGGAAATGGGTGTCATACCTACCCCATGCAGGCATTGCAAGGTTTAATTACAGACTCTACCGTGATTGAAGATTCCTACATGAAAGGTGCTGTATAAGTGCCAAGTATTATTAGTATTTATTTGTATTACAGTCCCCAACTGAGCTCAGGGCCCTTTTGTGCAAGGTGCTGTACAAACATATGTTAAGAGACAGTCCCTGTCCATAAAGATTAGGCAGGTAGACAAAGGATGGAAAGGGAAACTGAGGCACTGAGCGGTGATATGATTTGCCTAAGCAGATCTAAGGCAGAGCCAGGACTAGAGCACAGGGCTGTTCTGCTCTATCCACTAAATCACGCTGCTGCTCTGTTAGTAACTTGGCACTGCAGGTATGTAGGACCAAGAGACCCCAGCAGCAGAGAATCAGGATCAGAGCCATTTCCATCTTTTAGCTTCTCAGTCCACGCAACCATCTTTATAACATTAAGAAATTCAGAATGGGGGGGAGGGAGTGAATGAAGATTTAGGGCCCAATCCGGCTACCACTGAGGTGAAGGGGAGTTTCAATGGGAACAGGAACAGGCCCTTGAAGGTACAATATTTCCAGATCTGACAGGGCATTGCTAATTTCAGCGAGGACATCATACACTGTAACATGAAACCCAGCGACGAGTCACCAGTAGCAGTCATATCCCCTTTCAATGGGCGCTGTGGCATTATTTAAAAATCATTAATATGACAGGTTATGGACCACCCACCCCCCATGCTAATTGCAGGGAGGCTGTCACAGGCATCCCAGGGTCCAGACTCTTTTCTTGGTCCCCCGGTTGTTTGCGATGGCTCCCTCATTTCTCTCCAGCTGTTGGGCACAAACCAACCTCTACCTATTGGGGGTGATCATTTAAGGGAATTTCCCATAGGGGCAGATTATCCCTTCGCCTCCTGCCACAGGGTGTCTGCCTCTGAAGCAGCTGGTAGTGGAGTCCATGGAGGCCAGGCTCCTGCATTCATAGAATCATAGAATCTCAGGGTTGGAAGGGACCTCAGGAGGTCATCTAGTCCAACCCCCTGCTCAAAGCAGGACCAAACCCATTAGGCAGAGCCCTGCTTCGATCCAGCCTGTCACCTGCTGGGTTAGTGGTAATCTAGCACATTGTTACTGTCGGACCGGGAATCCCTCTACCGCAGGGAGCCGTGTAAAAATCGCTGCGTGCCGGGGAGGGGGAGGGGGCTGAAACCCAGCCCCACCCGTGTCTGAGCATCCCCTCGCTGACCTTGCCTTGGAAGCTGAAGCTGCAACCCAGCCAGTCTGGTATCTTTGCAAACAGGCTGGCGGGGCGGGAGGGAGGCGTGGTGTGTGGGGAGCAAGAGGCGGTTTCCTGCTTCCCAGCTCCGAACAGCTGGCGGGGTTTGAAAGGGTGCCTGTGTCAGCCCAGCGGAGCCAGCCCAGGCTCCGACCGAGGATCTCTGGATAAGACGACAAGGAGTCCCTGGCGTGCAGCGAGCGAGGCTGGGGCGGAGGCGCTGGCTGCTGCCACCCGGCCCAGGGCAGGCTCCGGCTGAGCCGCGCCCGACCGGCGGCGCGGCGCGGCGCCCGGGGAGCTGCTCCGCGGAGGACGGGCTGGGCGCGTAGCGAGGCGGGAGCAGCCCGGGTGCATGCGGCCGGCGCCGCGGAGAGGCGGCGGGGCAGCCCGGGATGAGCGGCGGGGAAGTGGTGTGCGCCGGCTGGCTGCGCAAGTCGCCCCCGGAGAAGAAGTTGAGACGATACGTGAGTAGCCCAGGCTGCCCGGGAGCGGGGGGTGCCGGGCTGGGGGTGCTCCGGGGCAGGGCGCTCAGTGGGAGCCGACCCAGGGGGAGGGCTCGGATGCGGGGCGTCGCTGGCTCCGGGCAGCGCGGTGACCCCAGGAGCTCCGGGCTTGGCAGCCGCGGCGGGGGAGACTCCTGGCGGGGTGCGGGGAGCCCGGGCCAGCCTGGGGCTGATCCTCGGCAGTGGGATGCTCAGCCCCGAGCAGGGCGGGGCCGGGCAGTGCCGCCCCGAGCGGGACCCCAGTGCCCCGGGCTGTCCGGCCGCCCGAGGGCGATGCTGGACGGGACGGAGTCGGTGCCGCTTAGCTGGACTGACCCGCGCAGCCCCTCACCGCGGACACCCGGCTCCTGGTTTCCTGGTAGGTGAGGAGCCTACAACGCGGGTGGAGCGGAGCCGTCCCCGCACCTGCCGCCCCGGGTGCGGGGCTGGCTCCTGGCTGCAAACGCCCATGCAGGCGGCAGGGACTTGATCTGCGGTGCGGGCTGCCGCCCGGGGCTGGCCGGCGGGCGGTGCGGGCACTGGAGCTGCAGGGGCGGTGCGTGGGCTGGGGCTAGACACAGACCGGGTGGAGGCCGGTCCTGGGACACATCCGCAGGTCTCTCGGGGCCGGCGGCGGGGCGGGAGTGGCTGGAGCAATGGCCGGGGCCGGGAGGGTGACGCTGGGACCCGCCTGTTACTGTGACCCGTTCGTTGTGAAGCCTGCAAGCGGGGCCCGGGGGCTGCAGAAAGCCACGTGGACGGAGCCAGGGGCCCCGCTGACACAAAGCCCAAGCCCAGGGCTCCAGTCCCAGGGCAGCAGCTGCTCAGCTGGTGTCAGTCGGGGCAGCGCCATTCAAGTCAATGGAGCCCTGCTCTGGCAGGCGGCTTCATGCCAGAGGAGGATCGCGCCCCAGTCTTCGCTACGAGGGATGCAGGCAGGCAGCAGGGGTGGGATGTGGATGAGGCTCTGAGATCGGAGTGAGCTGGAGTGTCCATTTTGGGGCTGCTGCTCCCCCTTCCCCAAGGGGGCTGTGCCTCTGGGGAGTCCCGGACAAAGGAGGATTTAGAGCAGCTGGGAACCCCCCTCCTTGGGGGCAGGGGAAGCAGTGGCCATATAATAAGCACTATAGATGTAGATCCCTTGGCTCTTCCCACGGCTTCTGCAGGCCAGGGGAGCCCCCACCCCCCTACACACACTGCAGAGCACAGCTCCATAGCTACAGACCCTCAGATGGGATCCTGGGACAGAGCCAAATTCTCTGCTGGTGTTACTCCATGGAAGTCAGTGGAATTACGCCAGCAGAGAACTTGGCCCAAACCAAGTGCTGCAGATTATTATGTTGTCCACCAGGATGCCCTGACTGGTTAAAGAGACTCAAAACAGTGCCCGCCCCCAGTGAAGGTGCTTGGTGTTTCTGTGCCTTGCACAAGGAAACCATCTGAGCTCAGGCCCAGATTCTCAAAGGTATTTAGGCACATTAGTGTCTTTACACCTGCCAGAATGACTATACCCTCTGCAAGTGTTTGCTTCCAAGCGATGATCCTTCCAACCCGGTGGCTTTCAAGCATTACCAGAGACTCACCCGTCTCGAGTCCATCACTGGAACCAAGGAGGACTGAAGGACGAGGGGGTTACATTTCCATCCTGTCTTCTTCGGGAGGCTGGGATTTATCCCTTGGTGAGGAAGCAGCTATAGGAAAGGAACACACCAGCCAAAGGAACAAGGGTTAGTTTAGATACTTCACAGTGAATGGCTGAGTCCAGTTTAACTTTCTTCTTCCAACGTTCACTGTCTCCTGCTACACGTGTGTGTTGTCTACACAGGGAAAAAACTGTTCTTAACTCCAGTTAGCTAACACATGCTAGCTAATTTAGGGTAAAATAGCAGTGAAGACATGGCAGCTTGGGTTACCAGCTCCAGTTAAAGCCAATGCTAAAGCCTGTGGTTCAGCTCAAGCTGCTAACCCGAGTTAAAAGCAGACTTGCCATGTCTTCACTACTATTTTAACCCGAGTTAAGAACACACCTTTTTTTGCAGTGTAGACATACCCTATCTCTTCATTACCATTCACTCCTGTGTCTGTGCAAAGAGCGGCATCCTTGAAACTCTCCCTTATCTTTCTTTTTAAGAACGGCTCTGAACACCTTTGCCCTGAAGTGCAGTGATATTATATCTTGGTAGAACTGGTTTTATTTCCTAAGCTCCCCCCTTGTCATTAGCGTTAATTATTTAACGTTCGCCAAAGGCTTTGAAGACATAAAGGGCTATCGAAGTGCTATCATTAGTCGTTGAGATCAAACAGTTCCTGTAAGTTGTAAAGAATCTGAACACATTCTGGACTTATTAAAATAAATCCCATTGCTTTGTGCTCTCCGTCTGAAGATGTAACGGTGTGTCATTGCATGGCTCTGAACAGTGGGTGTGTGAAGCTGCTATCTTCTGACTCAGCAGACCCACTCCCTGGGTGAATTCAGAGTAAGATTTGCTGACTGTAGTGACAAAAATAAGTGTCTGCTGGCTTTTAGCCCTTCAGAGCCAGCGCAGTTTTGGGAGAGCAAAGTGGACTCTAGTCTGTCTTGGGCTGCATCAGCAAAACTATTCCCTAGGTTCTCATTGCTTTCACCTGGCAAACATAAAGGACCATGGGTGTCACTGGGATTTACCTTGGGCTGTAGCTCCTTTAATTACTTAAGCATCATAGCAAAGATATGAAAATAGGCAGATATTATTAGTCCCATTTTACAGAAGGGGGAACTGAGGGAATGACTCAAAATTAGCCAAGCAGTGAATGGGCGCAGCTCCATAGATTTCAGAGGTGCTGCATCTGCTTATGCTGGGGCTGAGATTAGATCTATTTAGGTTCCTGTACCATGCCTGTCACTGCAGTATGTCAGGATCAACCAGAGACAGTGTGATTTGCCCAAAGCCACTGAACAAATCCATTTCCCCCTATTCCCAGTCCCATTCTCTAACCACTAGGCATGTTACGTTAGTCTTAATATATTTAAACAATTGGATTCTTTTACATTAGACTTCTTAAAAAGACCAAACTCCTAAAACACAATGTATTTATTTAGGCTTTCGAGCAGCTGGACAGATTCATTTTATGTAATGAGCAATGGAGGCTGCCTTTAGGTTAATGGAGCAAAGCACTGTCCTCCTACAAAAATAAATTGCCAACACTGAGTCACCAGTACCTTTAACTCATCAAATGTCATTAACTGTCCAATGAAAGGGCACTCACTTAGCCCTTGTGCTCCGGCATTCCAGCAAGAGCCGAGTAAATCTTTTAAATGCTGTGCACGAGGGTGTGAAATGCTGGAGGCTAACAATAAAGATTTGTGCATATAAGGGCGCCTTTCATCCAGCAAGATCCCACAGCACTTTGCAAACCACATATGTTTTAGAAAACACCTTACCGTCCCTTGGAAATGCAGCCATCTCTGGGGTGAAATGTCTTAGCTTTTAACATTGCACAGCAATGCTTCTCAATGTGTTAAAGATGGGATGTGACGAAGGAAGCTATAAACAAATGTGACTCAAGGGGATACCATGTTCCTGGGACTGGAAGTTAGACATGGATTCTAGTCCTGTCTCTTGCATTGG
This sequence comes from Platysternon megacephalum, assembly GCA_003942145.1. Classification (NCBI taxonomy): domain Eukaryota; kingdom Metazoa; phylum Chordata; order Testudines; family Platysternidae; genus Platysternon; species Platysternon megacephalum. The sequence goes on from QXTE01000012.1 coordinate 19,274,165, forward strand.
CTTGCCCAGTATCGTGCAGAGAGTCACTTTGGCCACAGTTGGCAAAAGTGGGCACCCAAGAGTGGCAAAACAGTGGCCATCTTGAAAGCCCTGAGCACTCTCAGCTCCCACTGAAATCCAGGCCTTCAGGCCCAGATCCTAAAAGGTATTTAGGTGCCTAACTCTCATTGAAATTCATGGGTGTTAGGTGCTACCATACCTTGTGGGTCTGGGCCTCTGTGTTTCCAGACGAGTGCCCAAAAGTCAATGACTGGCTTGGAAAACATCGACCTTAGCTTTTTTTTTTTTTTTTTTTTTTTAATGCCTCAGTTTTCCAACCTGGTGAAATGGTGGTGATGATGTTTACCATACCTACCTGACAAGGGGTCTGAAAGGTGTAGCCCAATCATGCATACTCGAGATCCTCACACGGAAGGCGCTAGATCAGCACCAAGTATCATAGTTATGTGTAGAGGAGAGTGCCAGTGTGGTCAGGAATCCGAGGCTAACACTTCTATTCTTGTACAATGTGCTGTGGGCTCTGTAATGAAAACAAAGCAGTCAGGTCCTCAGTTTTCCATCTCCTCAGGAAGACAACAGCCCCAGCAACAGAGGTCCTCCCACCGCATTGGCTTCTGTACTGATTGAGAGGGAAGAGCGCCCCCTATTGAATTAGCTGCATCGTTCCCTCTATTACTGCCATGACTTGCCCTCTGAATTCAAATCCCAGGAGGACCTCTCTGACCATGAGTTGCCATTAGCTGGGATTTGGCTCATTCAGGATTTGACCATATTAACACAAGAAACTGTTCCGTAACGTTATTTTATTTTTATTGTCCAACATGATTAGAAACCCCCTAGAAGCGTGTCCCTTCCCTAGGTGTCTGGGTAAGGGCGTGTTGCTGAAGTGCAGTTAGGAGGCCTGGTGTTGCCTTGTGGAAAGTGATGCCAAACAAAGATCCTGATCTCTCTAGAGCAGGGGTAGGTNTACCTGACAAGGGGTCTGAAAGGTGTAGCCCAATCATGCATACTCGAGATCCTCACACGGAAGGCGCTAGATCAGCACCAAGTATCATAGTTATGTGTAGAGGAGAGTGCCAGTGTGGTCAGGAATCCGAGGCTAACACTTCTATTCTTGTACAATGTGCTGTGGGCTCTGTAATGAAAACAAAGCAGTCAGGTCCTCGGTTTTCCATCTCCTCAGGAAGACAACAGCCCCAGCAACAGAGGTCCTCCCACCGCATTGGCTTCTGTACTGATTGAGAGGGAAGAGCGCCCCCTATTGAATTAGCTGCATCGTTCCCTCTATTACTGCCATGACTTGCCCTCTGAATTCAAATCCCAGGAGGACCTCTCTGACCATGAGTTGCCATTAGCTGGGATTTGGCTCATTCAGGATTTGACCATATTAACACAAGAAACTGTTCCGTAACGTTATTTTATTTTTATTGTCCAACATGATTAGAAACCCCCTAGAAGCGTGTCCCTTCCCTAGGTGTCTGGGTAAGGGCGTGTTGCTGAAGTGCAGTTAGGAGGCCTGGTGTTGCCTTGTGGAAAGTGATGCCAAACAAAGATCCTGATCTCTCTAGATCAGGGGTAGGCAACCTATGGCACGTGTGCCAAAGGCAGCACGCGAGCTGATTTTCAGAGGCACTCACACTGCCAGTAGCGGCACCAGCTTTGCCGGCGCCCTAGGCGGCGGAAGGTCCCGCCCCTGAAATCCCGCCCCCAACAGCGGCGGCAGAAGGTCCCGCCCCCAAATTTCTACGGGCGGCGGGGGCGCAGGCGCCCCCAAAATAGTAGCGCCCTAGGCGACCGCCTAGGTCGCCTAATGGGAGCGCCGGCCCTGCACACTGCCCAAGTCCTGGCCACTGGTCCGGGGGGCTCTGCATTTTAATTTAATTTTAAATGATGCTTCTTAAACATTTTAAAAACCTTATTTACTTTACATACAACAATAGTTTACTTATATATTATAGACTTATAGAAAGAGACCTTCTAAAAACGTTAAAATGCATTACTGGCACGCGAAACCTTAAATTAGAGTGAATAAACGAAGACTCGGCACACCACTCCTGAAAGGTTGCCGACCCCTGCTCTAGATTCTGTGCCCCTCTGGGTAAGGGGGCGGGTGCTAAAGCCAGGGACCTATCCAAATTTCGCCTTGTACAATTTCATAACCTCCCTCCAGATTCAGAGGGGTAATGATCTGCCTCTTCACATCCTGCCCAATAGCGTGGTACGTTGGTGCTGTGCATTGTCCAGAAGCTGCTGTTTCACTTGAGAGGCAGCTGCATTTCAGCAGCGGGGGATTTGATCCTTTGTGTGTTGTTTCTTTGTAAAGTGCTTTGAGAGCCCTTTGCACAAAAGGTGCTGTATGAATATAAAAATCAGGATCAGAAGTTACAGTTCCTGTCTCCCATCCTTTGTCTTGCCTATTTAGGCTATTAGCTCTTTGGGGAGGGACTGTGCCTTACTATGTGTTTATACAGCGTTTAGCACAATCCGGGATCTGATCTCAGCTGGGGTTGATATCATAATGGTAAGAATCCTAACAATTTCAGGTCAGAGGGAGTGAAGATACAGTATGCAATTATAGAAGAGCACTTAGCCACTCCTAAAGTTACTGTGTTGCTGTGTAAATCTGGGAGTAAATGATCTCTTATCCTCCAATCACACCATTGCACTCCACCCTGCTTATCTTCATACTGCAGTGTTAATATCTGTGCTGGTTGGCTAAGCTGTCTGTTTTAAACAAAAGTATGGGGCATGAGTCTCCCCTGTCACTGGTCTTGCACCAGTTCATTTCAATGGACTTGCACTGGTGTAAATGGGAGACAAATCAGACCTTCAGTATGTAAAATGTGCATCACAGGTCACTTCTGCACCAGGGTCACAGAGTCTCACCAGATCTCCAGTAAGAAAAGGACCTGTTCTTCCTTCCTGATGCAAGCACATGAGATAAATGGGAGTGTAACAGGCTGGCAGGGTTTTCCTGAGTCACTGCAACCTGTTAGCAGAGGTTGATCCTGCTAGGAAAGGGTTAAGTGGGTTCTGTTGACTCATTGAGGCAGGTGGCTCATTTTTTTTCACCTGGGTATAAGAGAGGTGGGAGTGGCTCCCTGAAGAGAAGATCTAGGGTGTGGGCTGAGCAGCACTAAGGTAAGAAACTGGGGAGCAACCATGCCTGGGAAGAACACTTTAGCTGAACTTGATGGTATTGTTAAGGAAAGCAGTGAGTTGAGACTGCAGTTTTGTACTATGTTTCAGAGTAGACTGGGGAAGGCACCTGCTTGCATAGAGCTATGCACTTGGGGAGAAACCTCCCCTGCCCCTAACTGTGCAGCGCAACACTAAGGGCTGGTCCACACTAGGGGCGGGATCGAACTAAGGTACTTCGACTTCAGCTACGCTATTCGCGTAGCTGAAGTCGAAGTATCTTAGTTCGAATTTGGCGCGCTTACCTCGCGTCCGCGCGGCGCGCGATCGAAGTTCGCGGCTCCCACGTCGACTCCGGTAACTCCGCTCGCCCTGCAGGAGTACCGGAGTTCGAAGTAGCGCGTTCGGGGATCGATTTATCGCGTCCAGACAAGACGCGATAATTCGATCCCCGATACTTCGATGGCTACCCGCCGATTTCGGCGGGTAGTGTAGACGGGGCCTAAGAAATGGGCATCTAGCAAAATATACATTGTTTCAGGGCTTGGAGTCTTAATGGCTGCTCATGAAATTAGAGAGTGTTAGAGGTTGTAGTCTGCATGGAGGGGAATAGCAAAGGCACCTGAGAGAGACCTCAGTGGATTCTTGCCAACATGTGACCTGACTGGTGGCCATTTACACACATGTATGAAGTCCTCAGGCCCCGTGTAGGGCACCACAGACATTGTTGGCCAAACTCATCCCTGGTGAAAGAGATTCCAACCAGGGGCGGCACCAGCGCAGCAAGCGCATGCCTGGGGCAGCAAGCCGTGGGGGGCGGCCTGCTGGTTGCTGTGAGGGCGGCCGTCAGGCTGCCTTCGGCGGCGTGCCTGCGGGAGGTCCGCCGGTCCTGTGGCTTCGGCTGCAATTTGGCGGCGGGGATGCTGAAGGCGCAGCACCGGCGGATCGCCCGCAGTAATGCCGCCGAATCCGCATGGCCAGCGGGCCACCCACAGGCGTGCCGCCGAAAGCCACCTGACTGCCGTGCTTGGGGCGGCAAAAACCATAGAGCCGCCCCTGATTCCAACACCATTGACGTTGACTGAGTGTCTCCTATGTCAGCTGTGAATTTGCACTTCTATATCCAAATTGCCCCTTATGAACATATGGTTGGGATCAGAATTCTGATCCATCAAGTACTTCCAGCAGCAGCCAGCACTTGATGTTCCAGAGGAAGGAGGAACATACCTTTATAATCCTGTGTTAGAGCTGGAAAAGACCTATCAGGTCAGCAAACACAACTCCTCCACCAGCAGAGGAGTGTTCCTTATAGTGTCTGTGCTGCACCACACCGATGATGCAATAGTGTATGGCGATGTGATTCCCAAACTGGCCAGACAATGTGATGCACTACACTGGCTGTTCTGCTCCCTTCTTCTTCTACTTGTTGGTCATAAAAATACCGAGGCCTTTTTTATAGCCAGCCATAATATTTGACTGAGGAGGACTTAGGGTTATAGTCTTATTTTGTTGCACTGGAATTTACATCTATAACTCCCCATCCTTGGAGACCAGGAGTTATATTGGCTGAATTTCCTGCACAATATGTATTTGCCTCATGCTTTGGCTTTGGTAACGTTGCTTGAAAGAATTTTTCTCTCTCTATCAAGCCTGCATCATGACATCAGGACTGGCCCATGTCCCTGGCAAAGTCCACTGTGGACATAAAAGATTGATGATGGCAAAATGTAAGTTGAACTTAAGAAAGACAAACAGCACTTAAGGAAAGTATAACAGGAAGCTGGATTAATTTTTCTTTGGAAGAGACCAGAAGTGATATTAAATGGCCTTTCACAAACAAATGTCACATGCAGTGGGTGATGTAATGCTGTTTACTGGACCAAAGCAGATATTAGTGACTTAGATGCAGAGCAAATATTACAAATTATTTATTTGTATTACCGGCATACAGGGGGCTGTCAGGATTGGGGGTCCAGAGTGCAAGGTGCTGTAGAAACACACAGTGACAGACCGTCCCTGCCCTGGAGAGCTTACAGTCTAAGGGACACAATAGATAAAAGACAAAGGAAGCATTACATGCGTCTGACGAAGTGGGTATTCACCCACGAAAGCTTATGCTCCAATACGTCTGTTAGTCTATAAAGTGCCACAGGACTCTTTGTCGCTTATTACTGCCTGCGAGACACAGAGGGATCAACTGACTTGACCAAGGTCACACAGGATTGTCTGTGGCAGAGCAGGGAATTGAACTTGGATCTCCTGGGTACCAGCAGTCTACAGTGTCTTAAACACAAGGCCATCCTTCCTTTCTGAAGTCCTGCTGGTCATTTAAATCCCCCTTTAATAAAAGTAACCAATACCACTAAAAAGAACAGGAATACTTGTGGCACCTTAGCGACTAACAAATTTATTTGAGCATAAGCTTTCATGGGCTACTTTCTTAGAGTTGGTAGGACAACTCCCACTTTTTCATGTTCTCTGTATGTGTATATATATCTCCTCACTATATGTTCCATTCTGTGCATCCGATGAAGTGGGCTGTAGCCCACGAAAGCTTATGCTCAAATACATTTGTTAGTCTCTAAGGTGCCACAAGTACTCCTGTTCTTTTTGCGGATACAGACTAACATGGCTGCTACTCTGAAACCAATACGACTAAGTCATTGCATCCAGAGATCTCAAAGCATTTTATAAAGGTGGGTAAGCACCATTCTCCCCATTTTACAGAGAGGTGTATGACTTTCTCAAGGACACACACTGCAGCAGTGGTGGTACTGAGTCCTAACTTAAGCCAGGTGACATTTTTTGGATTAAAAACTTTTTTGAGCAAAAAATGCAGATTCGGTGACACCAAAATGTTTCACGAATTCATGTCGGTTTCACCAAATTGTTTCAGTTGGGGGGAAAAAAATTAAATGTTGTATTTTGACATTTTCAAAATGTTTCATTTTGATTTTTTTTTTTTTTTTTTAGTTTGATACAAATTTTGTTTCAAAATTCTCTTTTTAAAATGGTCAGAATTGGAAATGAACTATTTCAATGGTGTCAAAATGAAACATTTTGTTTGACCTGAAATGATTTTTTTTTTATTTGTTGGAATTGCCAGAGAACTGAAAAAAGTATTATTTGCACAGCTGTAGTTCTTAGAAAGACGATGGAAAAATTGGAAAGAGTTCAGAGAAAGAACATTCCTTATAGTGATCGAATCAAAGAACTCAATCTATTTAGTTTAACAAAGACAAGGTTAAGGGGTGACTTGATTACAGTTTCTAAGTACCTATACAGGGAACAAATATTTATTTGTGAGCTCTTCAATATGAGCAGAGAAAGGTGTAACACAAGCCAGTGGCTCGAAGTTGAAGCTAGACAAATTTAGACTGGAAATAAGGCAAAAATGTTTACAAGTGCAAGTAACTAACCATTGGAACAATGGTCGTGATGGATTCTCCGTCACTGATGAATTTTAAATCAATCCTGGATGTTTCTTAAAAGATCTGCTCTAGGAGTTATTTTGGGGAAGTTCTCTGGCCTCTGTTACACAAGAGGACAGGCTAGATCAGTGGTTCTTAAACTTTACTGCAGCCTGCACCCCTTCAGTTCTCAAAATATGTTCTCGCACCCCTTATCAAAAATCAAAATATGTTCTCGCACCCCTTATCAAAAATCGTTGAAGTAGGTCAGTTCTTTAAACCTAAATATATATTTTTATTTGTATATTACAGTAATCATTAAAAAATGTATAATGTTAATAAATACATAGGTTTGATGAAACAAAGTAGTTGTACTTATGTGCCTGTGCTTAATTTGTGTTTTCGATGATTTACCTTCTACAAAAATCTGGCATGTCTTGCACCCCCAGAAAGGGCGTCTCCCACCCCCAGGGGAGTGCATGCACCCCAGGTTAAGAACCACTGGGCTAGATGATCACAATGGTCCCTTCTGGCCTTGGAATCTAAGAATCTAACTCCTAGGTCCCTGCTTTGTGTACTAGGACACACAGCTCTTTCCTTCTACAATTACCCTGACTCCTAACTGTGCTTGCTATGATACTAGATACCCACCCATTCCACCTCATCCCTCCTGCCCCTGCCATGGCATATACCCGCTTTCCCCAAGCCATCAGCCGAGAAGGGGTTAAAACAAGCGTTAGAAACATGCTAGTGAATATTACACAGCACCGGGCTTTGGCTTTGTAATTTTATGGGATTTTAATTGCTGTATCGTGTGACACGCCTTGAATATCACTTGGTGGAGAGGCGTCATATAAATACAGTCTGTTGTTATTTCCTCATATGAAGCTGCAAACTAAGAGCCCATTCTGCAGCCTTTGCTGATCTCAGTCATGTTTATAAATGAAGTCCCGTCAACCTGTAAGCTCTGCTTGCCACCCAGACCCACAGCTTTGTGTCCACCTGTCTGTCAGCTTCTTGTACAGTTACCTCTCAATGGTGTATATCAGGGGTAGGCAACCTTTCAGAACTGGTGTGCCGAGTCTTCATTTATTCACTTTAATTTAAGGTTTCGCATGCCGGTATTACATTTTAACGTTTTTTAGACGGTCTCTCGCTATAAGTCTATATTATATAACTAAACTATTGTTGTATGTAAAGTAAACAAGGTTTTCAAAATGTTTAAGAAGCTTCATTTAAAATTAAATTAAAATGCTGATCTTTTAAAAGGCATGGGGCTGGCAGCTGGGACCCCAGACCTGGGGGGGAGGAGGGGGGCAGGGATGAGGGCTGGGGGTGTGTGTGTGGAGGTGCAGGGCAGAAGGCTGGGGGTGTGGGGGAGTTCAGGGGTACAGGGCAGAGGGCTGGGGGTTCAGGGGTGAGGGCTGGGGTGCTCGGCTTGTGGGGGTGCTCCCAGCCCCCTGCCCTGAGCGGCTCAGGGCAGGGGGCTGGAAGGGATATGCCCTGTTCCACCCGCTTCCCCAAGGCCCCGTCCCTACCTCTTCTCTGTCTCCTCTACGGAGCAGCGAGCACACTGCGGCTCGGCTCCGCCCCCCTTCCCCCGGAGGGAGGGGGAGGAGGAGGGGCAGGAACGCACCACGTTGGGGGAAGAAGCGGGGGAGGGGGAAGCTTGGCTGCCGCAGGACCAAGCTTCTGCCTCCTGCCCCCGCAGGGGAGAGCGTTGGGCGGGGGGGGCGAGTGGGGCTGGGACTGGCAGGCAGCGGCGTGCCACCGAAAATCGGCTCGCGTGCCATGTTTGGCACGCGTGCCGTAGGTTGCCGACCCCTGGTGTATATCCATGGCCTTATTACCATGGGGTCTGAGCAACTTCATAAGCTTCAATGGATTTATCCTCACAATACCCCTGTGATATAGGGCAGTGCTATTATCCCCTTTTTATAGATGGGGAACTGAGGCGCAGAGACACTAAGTGATCTGCCAAAGATCACACAGGGAGTCTGTGGCAGAACAGGGAATGGAGCCCAAGTCCCCTCAAGTCTTAGGCTGGTCCCCAACCACTGGACCGCATCTGTGTTGTCTTCTACATATTCCCCCTCACCACCAGGATGCATGTTGCCACCTCCCTGGATTCATCTGCAAGGCTCCTATCTATTCATATTTCAGTCCCTCTCAAAGACCCACTCCTGCATGGTACATACAGCGCATGCATGCAACTGGCTTGTATATAAACTGCCCCTTATGTTCTGCTTCCCATAAGCTCTGTCTGTCTTCACTTTATAAGTATCTCAGAGCAGGGACCATCCATGAATGTTCATGCCCTCCACTTCATGGACACTACTGTAACCTTACTGTATCACCTAGAGGCCCCAGCAGAGATCAGTGCCCCATTGTGCTAGGTGCTGTACAAATAGCTAGTAAGAGACAGTTTCCGCTCCAAAGTGCTCACCTGAATAGACAAGACAGCAGCTATGAGGGGAAATAGACACAGTCAGAGGAAGTGACATTCATGCTCACGGTCACCCAGAGGTCTGTGACAGAACTGGAAATACTGCCCAGATCTCCTGACTAGCAGTCCTGTGCTCTATAAACTAGACCACACTTCCCCAAGCCTCTTATTAATTTAATAAAAATAGATTTATGAAAGAAACACCCTATTCTTCTTCCACTGCATATCAGTGTCTTAATAAATCAATAATCTTTACAATCACTTTTTCCAAACACCAAGCAATACTTACAAGATAGCAGAATTAAAATAGGCTGAGGGCAATTTTGGGGATTAGCTTTTACAGCCTCCCGTCCCAGCTGATGACTTGTCAGCAGTGGAAATCAGCTTATTTCCAAAACGCCATTGTGCACCATTATGTTAATATCACGCTGGGGCTGGATGCATTTATGCAAAAGCTTTTTGAGTCAGAGCCCTGAAAAGGTTGATGTAAAATGTTCCAGATCTCTTTATTTGCATGACAGGGACGTGCATGGTTGCTCTCTCTCATTTATTTATTAAATCTGAGCAGGACTTTGTCTGGAGAGCATAATAAATAACTCTGATCATGCTACAAAATGAAATTAGATCCCAATTGTCATTATAACTGTAAAAAGTAGCCAGTCTGACACTGGGCAGAAGCATGAAAAGCCAGATAGAAGTGGTCATTGGTGTAATGGTCCCTTTCGTACCTTCCTCTTATAATTAAGCGGGTAGGTACAGGGGGAGGAATAGCTCTTTAAAACTGATGAACAATAATAATTTAAGGCCAAGAAGGACCATTAGATCATCCAGTCTGACTCCTGCATGACACAGGCCATAGATCATAGTATTAATTTGTACCGGGGCAGCACCTAGTTAAAAGACAGCCCCTGCACCAGAGATCTTACAATCTTTCTCTTGTCAAAGACTCTCTCCAAAGCAAGTGGCTATATGTTCCCTTTCAGCTGCATTTTCTGAGGCGGAGTGGAAAAGACATGCCCTTTAAGCAGGAACTGTGTAAATGCACATCTTGCTGTCTAGGCTGGACAAGGATGCCTGTTTCTCCGTGGGTAACAGTCCATGGGGGATTTTGTTTCTGGAGCTGCCCTTTTTTATATTTATTATCTCCTTTCTTCAGCATATTCAACGGGTGTGTGATTTCACTGGAGAACCTGGGAGCATCAGGAAATCTTTGTATCAGTCTGGTGGTTCTTTGCTTTTATTACACTAGTGCCTAGAAATGAATTTCTCTGTCCAAAATGTGGAATTTCTCACCCAGAATTACTCCCATCTAAGGCCCAGGATGGGAAGATTAACTCCTGGGCTAGTGATAGGTTTCCTACAAATAAAATTGCCTTGGCTTTAAAGTCCAATACTGCAGGGCTAAAAGCCAGAGATAAGATTTAAACAATGGCTGCCTAAATTAAGGCTCCAGGCCAAACCTTTCAGAAGTGTCTAGTGAGTCTTTGGAAAAAGACACTCTCTGAAAATGAGGCCCCTTTAAGGTGCCTCCACTTGGGCCCCTAAAAAATCATGTCAGCCATTATTTAGACTGTAAGATTGTTAGGGCAGGGACTGCCTACATCTCTGTGCCCAGACGACAGAGCCCTACGGTAATAACCATGATTAATAATCATCATCATTAGTCACTTTTGAAAATCTTGTCCTAAGTTCTTATTGAGCCACCTGTTTTTTCCAAATAGCTGAAAACTCCACAGTTCCCACTCAATGGGAGATATGCCCAATTGGGAAGGGAAGGTTCCCTGAAGTTGTGGACTGTTCCCAGTTATGACGTCACCATTCATGAATAATGGGTGCCTCCCAAATTCATGCTGATCAGCCCTTTCTACCACGTGACTCCATCAGCTATCCCGTGTGTCTGTGGATACATAAACCCTCCCACACTGGTTGCACACTCCATGTTTAGGAACGATATCTAGCACAGTGTGGGGCATACATAATATTAATTATACATGCTCATTGCCAATGGAAAATAGATTAACTGCCTTCATTCTGTCAATATCACATACAGCTTGCAGTTCTCTGGCATTTTTCAGCTGTCTAGTACGGTCCGTAAATAACTCTATCCATCTGGAAAGCCTATAGGAATATATCATTTGTTTTGATTTAAGAAGAATCAATGATTTGAGGGCCAGATGTCTTTTTTTTTTTTTTCCCCCTCCAAGTTCCTCGCATACTCTTCACTGCACATAACGTCAGATCTGAGATTCCAGTGGGAAGAACGTGCAACCACACTGCATAGAACTGTCCATTGTTCAACGGGTCAGGGATCAGAGCCGTGATGTCAGGATATAGAGAAGTGAAGTTGGCAGCTGAACTTAGTCACCACCTCCAGTGCAGCATTATAGTATCCAGAGCTATCAGCACACATGCAGACGCTGGGTGCACTCTGACTGTGGTAGGGTTGAAGTTTGTAGAATCCTTATGAGCGGGGGAGAGGGTGAACAAGCACAAACAGTGAAATGTAAGGGCTGACTTTGAATACAGGTATATGTGGCTGCATTGTAGACCTTGGAACCAACTGGCATTGCCTCGCTGTGAAAGACAACCCTGCTTACAGCTCAAATGTATGTGGTGTGGTGGTATTCAGGGCCTGATCTAATAAAGCCCATCGAAGTCAATGGAAGGGCTTACATTGATTCCAATGGTCTGGGGCTTATTTGTGTAGCATAGACCGTGTGCACAGCTGTACTTACAGACCATGTTGTTGGAAGAAAAGCTCCTTGCCATCAGTGTGGTATGTGGGGGTGGATCCTTGACACCAGTTTTTTTGGAGAAGGGCGACAAGAATGATTAGGCGCATGGGAAAACTTTCCTGGGAAGAGAGATTGAAAGGATTGGGATGGTTTTCCTTAGAAAGGAGGAGACATGATAAAAGTACCTAAACTAATGAATAGACTAGAGAAGGTAGATCAGGAACTTCTGGTCTCATTACGCAAGAACAAAGGGACATTCCGTGAAACTGAAAGGTGGCAAATTCAAAACTGATAAAAAAGAAAACACTTTCTTGCAAACTGTGTAATTAGTTTGTGAAACTCACTGCCACAGGATAAAGTGGAGGCCAAAAACTTAGCAAGATTCAAAGCAGGTTTAGACATGGTATGTGGATAACAAGAATATCCAGAGCTGGAATAACTGATTGTAACCAAGAAACAAAAACCCAAGGATGGGAAGGGAGATGAACCTTCATGTCTTGGGGGTTTAACCCCACATCTCTCACTAGTAGGGATTAGGAGGAGATCTTCTGCTACTGTGGGCGTTTCTTGGACCATGGGTCTGATCCAGTCTGGCAATTGCTATGCTCTTATGTCAAAGTGAAGACCTCCTTGAAGTCAGTGGGGCTCTGGATGGGTGCAGCCCATGTGCATCACACTGACTGACGGGGGCCAGTTACGAATTTTTGCTCATATGAATTGGGTCTCCTTGAAGTCAGCTTGGGTGAGGGTTTGCAGGCTCAAGCCCATGTGCATCAAACAGAGAAAATATGTTGGTTGAGAATCAAACATTCAGTGCAGCCAGCTGGTACAAATAAGGTCTGATGTATGAGGGTCCAGGGCTGGAAGACCCTGCAGCAGCAGTGAGATTTGAAGATAGAGCTGAATGTAGAGGAAAGTTGTTTGCAACTGCAGCTGCAGTCTCATTCGGTTCTTTGGTATATAAAAAGAGACTTCATGATGTGGCTTCTATTGTATATGTATCCATTTATCTTATTAAATAAAACAAACCTGTTTCACACACAATGACTCTAATATAACATGCTTAATCTATTGTCAGTTGTGAATATGACCTAGCATGAGCAATGAACTCATTCCTAAAAATAAACATTTCTGTACAGTGTTTTGAGGACCTACAACACTATTGTAAATACAAGGAGGTAGTTTTTGGCATGTAAACCACTGCCCTCTACTGGACAGAATCAGAACTGCTCAGCTGTGGGTCATAGCCTCTGTACTGCTAGCAGCGAGTTTCCTTTTACTGAAGTGATCTGGTCGTGTGCTGTTGGATCAGGAAAAGCTGAGTTTGATCCCTGTTGCCACCATGGAGTTCTGAGTGACTGCTATGCAGTGGCAACCATAATAGTCCTACGTGGCTGCTGACTTGCTACCATATTTTGAAGTCTGGACATGTGGAAACCAGAACCCAGCTAGTAGTTAGATGATGTGATGTCCTGTGCCACAGTCAGACAGGAGAGGTGAGGGAAGCAGGATGAAAACACTTTAAAAAAAGAAATGTTATAAATAGGATGTTTATGGGGCCACTTGGAATGTCATATAGTTCATGGCTAACTTGTAAAGATGTATGGAATATTTTCTCTGAGCCCATGTGACATCCTTCCTTCCTTCCTTCCTTCCTCAGGGAGTAGATTTCAGTCGTGCTTCATCCATAGCCCTTTTTAAACTCACAGTAGTTAAGAAAGCTAACTTGGGACCATTCCTGTGAGGTAATAAGCACCCTCAACTCCTAATGGGATTTGGCTGATTCAGCACCACCCAGAATTGGAGTCCCTAGAGATTTAGCCCTTGTAATAAAAAGCTGTAAAGTCTGTTCCTTGCATTTCTGTGTCTCTCCAGAACTCCCACTAACTGCAGGATCAGGCTCTCCTGGATGCCTAGGGCAACCCTCCAGGATTGTCCTGGAGTCTCCAGGAATTAAAAAATAATCTTTTTAATTAAAGATAACGTCATGTGATGAAACCTCCAGGAATTCATCCAACCAAAGTTGGCAACCCTAGCTGAGGCTGAGAGAGATAAGCAGTTTTGACGCATCTCATGTTCAATTGCTGGGAAGTTTATATGCTCCCATCTTCTCCTTGGTGTTCCGCCACCAACTCCAACTCAACTGCAATTCAGACAGGCCACCAGAGTTTACTCACCACCTTTACACACACAAACAATGCTATAGGTATGGCTGGTCAAAAAATTTCTGTCAAAACTGTTTGTCTACAGAAAATTGGATTTTTGGCTAAATGAGATTTTTCACAGAAAGTGTCTGTTTTCACAGGAAAATTTACACTTTCCTTGATAAACCAAAAAATGCTGATTTAGAAATGCTGTCACACTGTCTGACGGGAGTCGTAGTTTGGAGGCATCCTGCCCCCACTCTCCAGGGTCTGGGTTCCCAGCCATACTACAGCTCCCATGATGCACTTTGGTGGCTCAACAAGAAGGGAGGACGAGGTAGTCCAGCCAGGTAGCCTACCCCACAAAAGAGAATAAGGGGGATGAGTCACTCAAACTACAAATCCCATGAAGCACCATGGCAGCATTTCTGAATTTAAATTTTCAGGTTTCAGACAGAAATTGAGGGGGGGGGGGCGGCGTTATTTATTAATTTTTCACTGAAAAGCTGAAATTTTCTGTGAGGGCGTGGGATGGGGGAAGGAAATTCATTCTCTGACCAGCTCTAACCGTGGGATCTTTAATGGCCACATGTGACCAGGATGTCAGTTTTGCCCAAAAGACGTCTTAGTGCTCCTTAGCATGCCAGGACGTTGGTCCAACACTGTCTCAAAAGAAAGAGCACTATCTGTTGGATCACTAGTACTGCAGGATCCTTTGTAAAGTACCTCTCTGGAGGTCTCCCGTGCAAGTAATCAGCAGCCACGTTTATGAACTGACAAACTCCCAGCCAAGGATGGTGTTGGCAGGGTTGCAGCCATCAATGCTGCTGATGCCATAAACTTGTTACCAAAGACCCGATTTTCTCTTTGCTTCGTATCTAAACTGGCCCATTCTGTGCTTGCTCGTGAGGATAATAGTAAAGTGCCCAGTGAGGTTGATTGAGCAATGGGTCTGCCCTCTTGCAGGAACTTTCCTGGAAAGGGAAACCTACGTGCAACAGGCTTATGACTTTCTACTTTACATTATGCCTCTTCGACAGCATTGACTCTTGATTCCAAACCTTCATTGTTTTGACTGGATTCTGCCTTTGGTCAGAGTGCAGGGGCAGGGCCAAAAGACAGAGGAGGGGCTTTTTGTGTGTGTTTTCCCTCCCCCACTCCTCTCCCCAAGAGGTGTGTGTGTATTTATATAACAAAACACTAAATGCAATAACTGATTACTCTCCCTCTGAGCAGGGCGCATTGATCACCCTCCAGAGCTTTGCCAGCCTCACCTACATTACTGACCCTTTATGTCAGACGTTTGCCTTTTACCCTCT
Source organism: Platysternon megacephalum (assembly GCA_003942145.1). NCBI lineage: Eukaryota > Metazoa > Chordata > Testudines > Platysternidae > Platysternon > Platysternon megacephalum. Next base: position 19,289,357 of record QXTE01000012.1, read on the forward strand.
AATCCACCCTGTGTGTGTCTGGGAGAGCATGTGCATGGGAATGGGGAAACCAAGGCCCAAAAGCCAGCGTGTTTCTAACCCCTCTTTCCCAGTGCAGCAAGTTGGCTCCCCAGGCCGTTCTCATAAAAGATTGCCCCATTGCCCGCTAACGCTGTCTTTCATCCTCAGCAAGTATTTAATTAGCAAAGAGAAATAAAGCTCCTGATTGGGACGCCCTGATCAGGCTGGATTCCAGAATCCACCAGAGAATAACTATCCTGATTTGGCAGCTAGAAATTAGGCATTTCTCCCTTTGCTATACAGTACTCCTTTCTCTCTCCCCCTCCTCCACATGCATCTACAGGAAAGTGACTTCTCGCATGTGTGGCAAGATTGTCTCCTTTGCATGCAAACTACTACGCAGGGCAAGCACCTGTTCAGTGCTTAAGTAATAATGCTAAGAAGATCCTAATGCTCTCCCTTTATACTGTTGTCCCTTCTTACCCTCCCCTTGCAGTGGGATCCTGAGTTCCCATCCCTGAATGATATAACTCTGTTATTTAATGTGCACACCTAGCCACTATTTAATCCTGCTACATTTTTCTCTCCCTAGCCATTTACCATAACACAATGTTTTCCTATTCAGAGTCAATTATCTCAGCTTCCCAGCCCCAAACTCTACCCCTATTATTTCCCTTCAGCCTTTCTCTGATAATCTCCGGAGTTGTCTATTTAAACAAACCAAAAAGTCCAATGATATCACATCTTTTAAATGCATTGATTGAGAGACCTTAGCATATCCCTTGGCTTCATTTGTTATGACTAGTAAATGGGATGGCTAGTCATCTCTGTTTCCCCTCCCACACCACCCCTCTATACAAAGCATTACAGCAAAGTCTGGATTTTTTTACTGTTCTCTGTCCTCCTTCTCCAGCTACATGTGTCATTAATACTCATCTCTCTACTTAGGTATTCCTGTCACCATAGCATTATACAAATACTAACAAATTTACTCTGGCACCATGGGTTAGGTAGTTATTATCTGGGCCCCTCTTGCTGCAGGATGGTGATCCAAAAACTGACCTCTCATTTAAAGAAAATATTATGTTTCTAGCACTTATGGTTGCAGAGAGAACTTCAAAAATGTGAATGAAGCATAAACTGAAGCAGTGCTGTCTGCAGAAAACCTGCTACAATACCTCTGAGAGGTGTTGACCTGCCCTGTTCCTTTCAAGGAGAGCTTCTGCAATTGATAACAACTTCTTATCCCCATTTTACAGCTGGTGAACTGAGGCATAGGGAGATTGAATGACTTGCCCAGGAAGTTTATAGCATAGCCAGGAATTTAACCCCAGATTTCTTCAAGCTTCATTCATTGCCTTAGCCACAAGCCGAACCTTCATCCAGTCCTTCTAATGTCTGTCCTGGAATGATCCATCCTGCGGTCCTGTATCAGAAAACGTTAAAGTTTTATGAGCCAAATTCACCCTAGTGTAGCTTCACTGAAGTCAAGGGGGTAATGCCAGGAATGAATTTGGCCTAGTGTGTGTGTTTAAAGATTTCAGTCTGGTTGCCAAACAGGAAAATATGATGACTGGAAAGTCAATCACACATGGGAAAGGAGGGGGAAAGCGGAGCAGCTGGCACCAGTGTGTTCAGTATAGTGCTGGTGATGGGCTACTGCCACATGGAGCATGTCAGCAGAGGGGGGCCAGTCCAAGATTTCGCGTGCTGCGCTGCATATGTGTTTTGCTTGAGACAGCAGAAGCCTAGATTTAGCTGCATAACAAAAGTAAATCTGCTGCTGCTCTGTTTCAGTGCAGGGATATCCAGAACACTGTAGAATAGGGATGAATATATTTGTATGGTAGCTTGGTAGTTGACAAGGATGTTTTGGCCATTAGAGCAACCATTCGAGGCTGTTAAGGTAATTTACTGTAGGTTTGTGGTTGTAAATACATTTCCATTGTGACTAAGGATTCTAATAGATGTTAAGTCCTGCCATTAAGAGTGTGATGGAGCAAGTTATGGGATGCGCATTGTTTTGCCTTTATAAAATGGGCATTACAAAGGAAGGAATGAGATTGGCTGATCAATCCAGTATAGCAGTATGGATTGGGACTCATTCACCCATTTGCCCTTAGGTGTTCCAAGATGACCTGTACTTCAGCGATGCTTTGAGGCAGCAATTTGAAGCTGAAAGCCACTAATATTTGTTGCTGTGCTTGGGATTGCAGTGCTTGTAATGCTAGGAGGTGATTGGTGCATGTGATGCAAAAAGGGGCCTTAACATAATTGTATGTTGCTTTGCAGTGCTCTTTTTTTGCTTTCACTTAATTGCTTTCAAACAAACACAATTCTTTTATTGAAAGACAACAACCAGAGGAGAGAGTCAAACGAAAAAAATCATCAGCAGGGAGGGGGATGGGGGAAGGGAAGGTCTCAAGAGGAGGAGGGTTCCCAGGATGGCTATAGATCAGGGGTAGGCAACCTATGGCACGTGTGCCGAAGGCGGCACGCGAGCTGATTTTCAGTGGCACTCACACTGCCCGGGTCCTGGCCACCGGTCCGGGGGGGCTCTGCATTTTAATATAATTTTAAATGAAGCTTCTTAAACATTTTAAAAACCTTATTTGCTTTACATAAAACAATAGTTTAGTTATATATTATAGACTTATAGAAAGAGACCTTCTAAGAAGGTTAACATGTATTACTGGCACGCGAAACCTTAAATTAGAGTCAATCAATGAAGACTCGGCACACCGCTTCTGAAAGGTTGCCGACCCCTGCTATAGATTGTGTATGTCCAGGGATCATACCCAACCTTCTCCTTTGGAGTACGATGCAGCGGGTGCTGTATTTCAGTAGGACCAAACTGCAGAGGGATTGGTGTTGAGTGCAGTGGGTAGTGGGAGTCCACACTGCTGGACTCTGAGGAGGGAGGAGTGGAATGCTGCGGGTAGAGAGTGGAAGCCAGGAGGTTGATCACAGTGTGTTGGCGGTGTGTGTGGGGGCGCATGGGAAAGAGTTTTGTGACAGCGGCTGCAGGAGAGGGCGGGCGCGGAGCTGCTCGGTTTGAAGAGCTAGTATTGCCTGGAGCATGTCAGCTTGGCGCTCCATAACTGTTAGGAGCCACTCCATGGCCTCTTTCTGGTGTGCTGTGTTCTCCTTTCGATCCCTCTTCTCGCTGTCCCGCCACTCCTTCAATTCTTTTTTCTCGGTGGCGGAGTGCATCATAACCTCACGCATAAAGTCCTCCTTAGTTCTTCTTGGATGCTTTCTAATTCTGCACAGCCATTCCATGTCTAGTTGGCAGCCGGTATCAAGCGGAGTGCCCCAAGGGTCGGTCCTGGGGCCGGTTTTGTTCAATATCTTCATTAATGATCTGGAGGATGGCGTGGATTGCACCCTCAGCAAGTTTGTAGATGACACGAAACTGGGAGGAGTGGTAGATACGCTGGAGGGTAGGGATAGGGTACAGAGGGACCTAGACAAATTAGGGGATTGGGCAAAAAGAAATCTGATGAGGTTCAACAAGGACAAGAGCAGAGTCCTGCACTTAGGACGGAAGAATCCCATGCACTGCTACAGACTAGGGACCGAGTGGCTAGGCAGCAGTTCTGCAGAAAAGGACCTAGGGGTTACAGTGGATGAGAAGCTGGATATGAGTCAACAATGTGCCCTTGTTGCCAAGAAGGCTAACAGCATTTTGGGCTGTATAAGTAGGAGCATTGCCAGCAGATCGAGGGACGTGATCGTTCCCCTCTATTTGGCATTGGTGAGGCCTCACCTGGAGTACTGTGTCCAGTTTTGGGCCCCACAGTACAAGAAGGATGTGGAAAAATTGGAAGGAGTCCAGCAGAGGGCAACAAAAATTATTAGGGTGCTGGAGCACATGATTTAGGAGGAGATGCATAGGGAACTGGGATTATTTAGTCTGCAGAAGAGAAGAATGAANGTGATCGTTCCCCTCTATTCGACATTGGTGAGGCCTCACCTGGAGTACTGTGTCCAGTTTTGGGCCCCACACTACAAGAAGGATGTGGAAAAATTGGAAAGAGTCCAGCGGAGGGCAACAAAAATGATTAGGGGGCTGGAGCACATGAGTTATGAGGAGAGGCTGAGGGAACTGGGATTGTTTAGTCTGCAGAAGAGAAGAATGAGGGGGGATTTGATAGCTGCTTTCAACTACCTGAAAGGGGGTTCCAAAGAGGATGGATCTAGACTGTTCTCAGTGGTAGCAGATGACAGAACAAGGAGTAATGGTCTCAAGTTGCAGTGGGGGAGGTTTAGGTTGGATATTAGGAAAAACTTTTTCACTAGGAGGGTGGTGAAGCACTGGAATGGGTTACCTAGGGAGGTGGTGGAATCTCCTTCCTTAGAGATTTTTAAGGCCCGGCTTGACAAAGCCCTGGCTGGGATGATTTAGTTGGGGATTGGTCCTGCTTTGAGCAGGGGGTTGGACTAGATGACCTCCTGAGGTCCCTTCCAACCCTGATATTCTATGATTCTATGATGGTAAGTGTAATACCCTTATCTTGGATGCACCCATTGGAAAAAACATACATTGACTGGAGAAGAGAAGAATGAGGGGGGACATGATAACAGTCTTCAAGTACATAAGCAGATGTTATAAAGAGGAGGATGATAAATTGTTCTTCTTATCCACTGAGGATAGGAGAAGAAGCAATGGTTTTAAATTGCAGCAAGGGCAATTTAGGGTAGACATTAGGAAAAACTTCCTAACTGTCAAGGTAGTTAAATAAGGTACTGGAACAAGTTACATAGGTTGTGGAATTTCTGTCATTGGAGGTTTGGAGGTTTTTAAGAGCAGGTTAGACAAACACCGGTCAGCCATGGTAGATAATACTTAGTCCTGCCTCAGTGCGGGGGACTATACTAGATGACCCATTGAGGCCCCTTCCAGTCCTACATTTCTATGAATGTTATTGATATTGCAGTAATGCCCAGAGGGCAAAAGTGCTCATGATACGAGGTGGCCATGGTCTAGTTCAGGGCAGCTGCCTGGGATTCAGGAGACCTGGATTCTACTCCTGGTTCTGCCACTGATGTGGCCTTGAGCAAGTCACTTTGCCTTTCTGTGCCTCTGTTTTCCCCTACCACCCTTAGACCGTGAAAGGACTGTCTCTTGGTACGTGTCTGCACCAGGGCCAGCTTTAGGCCGATTCGCCCAATTCCCTGGAATCGGGCCCCGTGCCTAAGAGGGCCCCGCGCTCCAGCTGGAGCGCGGCAAGCCCCGCTCCCCCGGCTGCAGCTCCGGCGCAGCAAGCCCCATGGCCCCGCTCCCCCGGCCGGAGCGCGGCAAGCCCCGTGGCCCCGCTCCCCCGGCCGGAGCGCGGCAAGCCCCGTGGCCCCGCTCCCCCGGCCGGAGCGCGGCAAGCCCCGCGGCCCCGCTCCCCCGGCCGGAGCTCCGGCTCTGGCGGGGCAAGCCCCGCGGCCCCGCTCCCCTGGCTGGAGCTCCGGCTCTGGCGGGGCAAGCCCCACGGCCCCGCTCCCCCGGCTGGAGCTCCGGCCGGAGCGCAGCAAGCCCCGTGGCCCCCCGCTTCCCTGGCCGGAGCGCCGCCAAAGACTCGAGTGCCGCCCACCCGGTGAGTACAAGTCCCGCCCCCACAAATCGGGCCCCGCACTTTGTAAAGCCGGCCCTGGTCTGCACAGCACCTAGCACAATGGGGCTCCACTACAGGTCTCTGAAATACAAATGATAATACATGTTTGGAAGCTTATCCAGCCTACCCAAAACTGAGCAGATCTCATGGAAATACCTCTCCTATGAGATTTCTATTATTTCCTGCTGGGCTGGAATTACTGTCCTAACAGCCTCTCTCATAGAATTTGGGCATTTCCTAGAACCCTGAAGCATTTGTAAATGAAAAATAATGATAGAAAAGCAGCCAAGAGAACTTATTCAAACCTCAAAAAGGCTTTGATTTGTGTTTCAGGTGGTTTTGTGCTTTATTGTAGCTGGTTGACCCATCCCTAGTGGTGGTGCTGATGTAACATGAGGTACCCATACATTTTTATCCTACCACTATTAAATAGAGAGTTTTGAACCAAAAGGCAACATGCAAATGCCCCTGAACTTTATGATCTGCGTCTGGTCTTCAAGGTTAGATCCTATTTCTTTAGTGGATGAAACAACCACTGCTGTTCCAACACCAAACACCCACCAAATGTCTGGAAAGTTTGGACCTGAACCAAACTCTTGTGTCTCAGGTCCACATCTGTTGTAAAGCTGCTGCTATCACTTCCTGAATGTAAATTTGACTTGCTGCCTTTAAATAACTTCTGGCATGTTAACAGGGATGCCCAGGGGGAGGAGGGGGAAAAGGGGCAGTTTGCTCCAGGCCCCTCATTTGAGAGGACCCCAAACCAAGAACATAAGAATGGCCATACTGGGTCAGACCAAAGGTCCATCTAGCCCAGTATCCTGTCTACCGACAGTGGCCAATGCCAGGTGCCCCAGGTAATCATCAAGTGATCCATTCCTTGTTGCCCATTCCCAGCTTCTTGCAAACAGAGGCTAGGGACACCATCCCTCCCCATCCTGTCTAATAGCTAGTGATGGACCTATCCTCCATGAACTTATCTAGTTCTTTTTTTGAATCCTCTTATAGTCTTGGCCTTCACAACATCCTCTGGCAAGGAGTTCCACAGGTTGACTGTGTGTTGTGTGAAAAAATACTTGCTTTTGTTTATTTTAAACCTGCTGCCTATTACTTTCATTTGGTGACCCCTAGTACTTGTGTTATGAGAAGGAGTAAATAACACTTTCTTATTTACTTTGTCCACACCAGTCATGATTTTATAGATCTCTATCATATCCCCCCTTAGTCATTTATTTTCCAAGCTGAAAAGTCTTATTAATCTCTCTTCATAAGGCAGCCATTCCATACCCTTAATCATTTTTGTTGCCCTTTTCTGAACCTTTTCCAATTCCAGTATATCTTTTTTGAGATGGGACAACCACATCTGCACGCAGTATTCAAGATGTGGGCATACCAGGGATTTATATAGAGGCAATATGACATTTTCTGTCTTATTATTTATCCCTTTCTTAATGATTCCCAACATTCTGTTCGCTTTGTTGACTGCCGCTGCACATTGAGTGGATGTTTTCAGAGAACTATCCACAGTGACGCCAAGATCTCTTTCTTGAGTGGTAACAGCTAATTTAGACCCCATCATTTTATCTGTATAGTTGGGATTATATTTTCCAATGTGCATTACTTCGCATTTATCAACATTGTATTTCATCTGCCATTTTGTTGCCCAATCACCCAGTTTTGAGAGATCCTTTTGGACCTCTTTGCAGTCTGCCTGGGACTTAACTATCTTGAGTAGTTTTGTATTGTCTGCAAATTTTGCCACCTCATTGTTTACCCCTTTTTCCAGATCATTTAGGAATATGTTGAATAGGACTGGGCCCAGTACAGACCCCTGGGGGACACCACTATTTACCTGTCTCCATTTTGAAAACTGACCATTTATTCCTACCCTTTGTTTCCAATCTTTTAACCAGTTATCAGTCCATGAGAGGACCTTCCCTCCTATCCCATGACAGCTTACTTTGCTTAAGAGCCTTTGGTGAACGACTTTGTCAAAGGTTTTCAGAAAATCTAAATACACTATATCCACTGGATCCCCCTTGTTCACATGCTTGTTGACCCCCTCAAAGAATTCTAGTAGATTGGTGAGGCATGATTTCTCTTTACAAAAACCATATTGACTCTTCCCCAACAAATTATGTTCCTCTATGTGTCTGACAGTTTTGTTCTTTACTATCGTTTCAACCAGTTTGCCTGGTACTGAAGTTAGGCTTCATCATCATGTTCCCATTACGCCTGTGGCATTTAGGGCAGCGACGAAACTTCTCTACTCCTGTCTGTTTTTGGCAAGTCTTTCAATGGTTCCCCAGCTGTGCCCCAGGTTTTTCAGCTCAGCTTCCACAGCTCTTCGCCATGTGGTTTTTGGGCGGCCTCGTTTTCACTTGCCTTCAGGTGTCCATCTTGTTGCTACTCTGATGATGAAATCAGTTTCGATACGAAGCACATGGCCAATCCATCTCCAACGTCTCCTGGCAATGATGGTGCTGAGATCCTCTTGGCTGCACTGTGTCAATAGATCTTGGTTTGAGATTGTTCTGGGCCAAAAGATACAGAGGATTTTTCTGAGGTAGGTTGTATGGAATGAAGATTGTTTGGACATGTCATACTTTCTCATTCCCCAGCATTCTGCACTATAAAGTAGTGTTGAAAGTATGCAGCTTTGATAAATCTTGAGTTTTGTTTTGTATGTTGATGATTTCCAGACTGTATTTAAGCTCCTGAAGGTGTTCCTGGCTTTATTGATTTTTGTTCCGGATGTCCTGGCTTGTTCCACCGTCCTGGCTGATGGTGCTGCCCAAGTATGTGAATGTTTCTACATTAGTGACAACATAATCCTCTATACGTACTGGTGATGGCGAGGCAATATTAAAGGTCATGATATCTGTCTTATTGTGGTTGATTTTCAGTCCAATTTGCTGGCTGAATACGTTGAGTCAGTTTGTTTTTTCTTGTATATGGTGTTGGGTATGTGATAGGAGAGCGAGATCATCTGCGAAGTCCAGGTCTTCAATGGATGAGAAGGGTGTCCATTTAATGTCTCTTGGCATGTCTTCTGTTATACACTGCATTACCCAGTCGATGGCAATGTTGAAGAAGATTGCAGACATGACACACCCCTGACGTACTCCTGTTTTGACTTCAAAACTGAGCTCACTGTGATCAACACTGCATGTAAAGTTGAAATAGAAGCTTTTGATGATGTTGATTATACAGAAAGGGATTCCATATGCCTGCAGAATGCGCCATAGGCTGGTCTTGTGAATGCTATCAAAAGCCTTCTCAAAGTCTATGAAATTTATTTAGAGTTGCCATTGCATTCTAAGCATTGTTCTATTATGTTTCGTAGAGTGAAGATCTGGTCTGTGCATCCACGCCCTTTCTGAAATCCGGCTTGCTCTTTTCCGAGAATGCTATCAACTGCCTCTGATATATACTGGACTATGATGCTACACAATGCTTTGCTTGGCACAGATAGAAGTGTGATACCACACCAGTTATTACAATCACTTAGAGTTCCTTTCTTTGGTATCTTCACTATAATCCCATTGGTCCACTCATCTGGCACTTTTTCCCTTTCCCGGACTGATGTAAATAGAGGGGCCAGGATGGATATTGCTAACTCAGGATTTACCTTGGACAATTCTGCATTCAAGTTATCCTTGCCAGGAGCTTTCCCATTTTTTAAGGATTTGATGGCCTCACTGGTTGTTTAGCAGGCTTCCTGCTTCTGATGTATTTTTTTTAAAAATTGCTATTTTTTTTTGAGTCGTTGGCTAGCTGTTCTTCAAATTCTTTTTTGGCCTTCCTAATTATATTTTTACACTTCATTTGCCAGAGTTTAAGCTCCTTTCTATTTTCCTCACTAGGCTTTAACTTCCACTTTTTAAAAGACGCCTTTTTGTCTCTCGCTGCTTCTCTTACTTTGCTGTTTAGCCACGGTGGCTGTTTTTTGGTTCTCTTACTATGTTTTTTAATTTGGGGTGTACATTTAAGTTGAGTCTCTATTATGGTGTCTTTAAAAAGTTTCCATGCAGCTTGCAGGGATTTTACTTTTGGTGCTGTACCTTTTAAATTTCTGTTTAACCTCCTCATTTTTGTGTAGTTTCCCTTTCTGAAATGAAATGCTACAGTGTTGGGCCTCTGTGGTGTTTTCCCTGCCACAGGGATGTTAAATTTAATTATATTATGGTCCCTATTACCAAGTGGTCCAGCTATATTCACCTCTTGGACCTGATCCTGTGCTCCACTTAGGACTAAATCAAGAATTGCCTCCCCTCTGGTGGGTTCCAGGACTAGCTGCTCCAAGAAGCAGTCATTTAAGGTGTCAAGAAACTTTATCTCTGCATCCCGTCCTGAGGTGACATGTACCCAGTCAGCATGGGGATAGTTGAAATCCCCCATTATTATTGATTTTTTTATTTTAATAGCCTCTCTAATCTCCCTGAGCATTTCACAGTCACTGTCACCATCCTGGTCAGGTGGTCGGTAATATATCCCTACTGCTATATTCTTCTTATTTGAGCATGGAATTACTATCCAGAGAGATTCTATGGCACAGTTTGGTTCATTTAAGATTTTTACTTCATTGGATTCTACACTTTCTTTCACATACAGTGCCATTCCCTCACCAGCACGACCTGTTCTCTCCTTCCAATATATTTTGTACCCTGATATTACTGTGTCCCATCGATTATCCTCATTCCACCAAGTTTCTGTGATGCCTATTATATCAACATCCTCATTTAATACAAGGCACTCTAGTTCACCCATCTTATTATTTAGACTTCTAGCATTTGTATATAAGCACTTTAAAAACATGTCACTTTTTAGCTGTCTCCCATTACATGAGGTAATTGAATGAGACTTTTTTTCATTTGACTGTTTCTCATCAGATCCTACCTGTATTTTATCATCTTGCATTCTCTCCTCCTTACTAGGACATAGAGAATCTCCATGAGTAGATCCTCCCCTAAGGAATGTCTCTGCCCAAACCATGTGCTCCTCCACACCTGTCAGCTTTCCCCCAGCCCTTAGTTTAAAAACTGCTCTGCGACCTTTTTAATTTTAAGCGCCAGCAATCTGGTTCTATTTTGGTTTAGGTGGAGTCCATCCTTCCTGTATAGGCTCCCCCTTTCCCAAAAGTTTCCCCAGTTTCTAATAAATCTAAACTCCTCCTCCCTACACCATCATCTCATCCACGCATTGAGACCCTGAAGTTCTGCCTGTCTAACTGGCCCTGTGCATGGAACTGGAAGCATTTCAGAGAATGCTACCATGGAGGTCCTGGACTTCAATCTCTTACCTAGCAACCTAAATGTGGCCTCCAGGACCTCTCTCCTATCCTTCCCTGTGTCATTGGTACCTACATGTACCATGACCACCAGCTGCTCCCCAGCACTACACAGAAGTCTATCTAGATGTCTCGAGTGATCCGCAACCTTTGCACCAGGCAGGCAAGTCACCATGCAGTTCTCCCAGTCATCGCAAACACAGCTATCTATGTTAATAATGGGCAATTTGATCATTAGAAATACCTGTCTCTTCCTAATAACTGGAGTTCTCTCCCTCGGAGAGGTATCCTCAGTGCGAGAGGTTACCACGACATCATCTGGAAGGAGGGTCCCAACTATGGGATTGTTTCCCTTTGCTCCAGTTGGATGTTCTTCTTCTCTGAGACTTTCATCCTTTTCAACAGCACAGAGGCTGTCAGACCGGGACTGGGACCGTTCTACTGTGTCCCGGAAAGTCTCATCTATGTACCTCTCTGTCTCCCTTAGCTCCTCCAGTTCAGCCACTCTGGTCTCCAAAGCCTGTACACGGTCTCTGAGGGCCAGGAGCTCCTTGCACCGAATGCACACATACACAACCTGCCCATAGGGCAGGTAATCATACATGCTACATTGGGTGCAATGCAGGAGTATTGCAACCTGGCATGCAGGGTCATAGTGCCACTCGGGTTTGTCCTGCCAGCTCCTCTGTCATGATGGAGGAGTGGCCAGGCCAAACCTGAATGGCTTTGTGAAGCTGCACACCAGGTCACAATGCCCAGAGCGGGGAGCCAGGCCAGCTCCATAGGATGGGACCCACCACTGCTGGGTGAGTTTGGGGTGAGCTTGCTCTCTAAGTCTCCCACCCCCTGGACCTCCCCTCAACAGTAATTTTTTAGAAGCATGGGAGAATCTCAATTTCAGATTTTTCCCGTCCCCCCAAAAGCCTCTGTATGGCTCTGCGTATTAGAGATCTTTGACAAAATCAAGTCGCTGGTGATGCCATCTGTTGAATCTGAGAGCCTTTCATCAGAAGTTGTGCCTCTCTCCGGTGATTCTAAAGGCAGTGGGTTCTGTGCTCAGAAGGAAAGGAGAATCATTCTCTAATTCTCACTCTGTGTAGGCTGTCTTCCATTTTGTTTCCTTGGGGTTTTTTAATGTGCTTGGCCTTCCATTTCTCGTCTCCTGTATGGTTCATGTCCTAGTTTTAGCTTTCACACTCTTGTCATCAGGAATCTAGATTTCCTGGTGTGAAAAAAAACCACACTGCTAAGAGGTTCAAGGTCAGAAGATTATTGTATTTTACCTGCTGGGGTCTAGGAAGTGTACTTGCTTTACAGGTCTCCACACTAGTTCACTGCAGGGTATGTTGTGCTAGTAGCACAGAATGGTGTTTAACAGTTCTGTTACTTATACTGCATTATCACGGAGAGGCCCCGACCTAAATCAGTGCCTGACTGCGCATCTGCTTAGTCAGAAACAGCTGCTGCCCAAAGACCTTACAATCCAAATAGGTGAGCCAGGCGAAAGGATTATTATCCACATTTTACAGCTTAAATGACTAACCCGAGGTCACACACTTGTCTTCACATACAGCGCTAAGGTGGCACAGCTGCACCGGTGCCGCACTTTAGTGAAGACACTGCTACGCCCATGGGAGAGCTTCTCCGGTCAGCACAGTTAATCCACCTTCCCCGAGAGGTGGCAGCTGTGTTGGCGGGAGGAGCTCTCCCTAGTGCTGCCTACACAGTGGGGCTAGGTCGGTATAAATGCGTCGCTCAGGGGTGTGGATATTTCACACCCCTGAGTGACCGATACAAGTCTGTAGCATAGACCTGGCCTCAGTCTGTGCCAGAGCTGGGAACTGAATCCACATTTGCTAAGTCTTTTGTCTAGTGCCTTAACCGCAAAACCATCCTTCCACTCCGAATGGCTTCTCCGTCTGACGCCCCTCCCAGTATCCACCATGATACTGTAGGTGTTCTCTACCCCTCCTTTGCCATTACGTCTGCATTCCAAAGCTCCATGTTAGTGACAGAAGTACAGGAACAAAGAATACCTTCCACTTTTCCTAACTTTCAGTTATCCGCTCTGCTCTGAGCAGCATTTTTCCTACCATTTGGATCTATCTGTTTTGTTTTCTAGGCCTTGTGAGCTTTGGTAAAATATTACATCTTCAGGCTATAAGGGAAGGTTGGGGGTGGGGGGCTGTTTATTTGTTTTGTTTTTTAGTTCTGTGAAAGAAAATCTCCTTCTTTTTTTTTTTTTTGCCAATGCAAACAAAGTCTGCCCCGTCTCCTCTGCGGTAGCTCAAGATGCCACCCACACCCAGTCTCGCTGTGGAATGTAGACACAATTATTCCAACAGTAGCAAGTCCCACAGGGATTATCCTTGGTTGACTTCTCTGTGATCATCTTAAAACAAAACAAACATTGGTTGTTTTTCTTGTGCTTCTCTAGCGTTCTGCTAATATAAGCCAGGTACTGAAGGACTTACTCAGGCAGAGCTCCCACTGAAGTCAATGAGAGTTTTGCAATTTGGTATTTCTGAGGTGCCTAACAAGGGCCCAGGTAAAACACTGGCAAAGACATTGGGCTTTGGTCCATTGATGCGATTCTTTAATTATAGCCGTGCCTGTCTTTTACCATGAGTGGCTTATACTGCTTAAAGAGATGCTCTAGCACGACATTCAGATCTAGGTATGAATTTCCCTAAATTCAGGGTGTCTGGAAACAGGATTGTGTTTCGGGTCTATCTCTCTAGTTTGAAGCTCCTCCTAACTACTGCTTATATCTCTTACCCTCTCCCCAAGGCCCACCTCGGCTGTAACACCTTTAAGAAATCAGCAACTTTGTGACAGAGTTCGGAGACCTTGGTTCTGTTCCTACTGGCATGAGCTCAATGGGTGACTCCAGGAAAGTCATTTAAGTGCTTTCTTTTTTGCTGTCCCTATATGTAAAATGCTGGAGCAGGGTGAGATCCTACGATTGAAAGAGCTAAATAGGTGCACAACATTATTATTTGCTGGGACTCTGCAGTCAGCCAACCTTCTTCAGAAATGCTCGGTGAGTGTTCAGATGTGAGTAATGGGGCTTCGTGGACCTTTATTCAGCCTGCCCTGCCTGGAATCTTTTTGTGCAGTGAGGCTTTCTGAGAGCAGATGTTCCAGTCCTGCTCCTGGCTCCGGGGTGTAGAACATGCAGTAAACTTTCTGCAGAGCTCAGTGAGGTTCATAGTCATTAAGTTAAACTGAATTTCAGTCGCATTCCTGACTCTGGAGGATAACTCCAGCACCTGAAACGGCTATAACAGTGACACAGTGAGGCCCAGCCTTTCTGTCCTAGTGAAACCAGTTAGGAGTGGAGATAGACCCCAAACACAAACACGCACCTACTCTAGGAGGATTCAGTCCTGAACTTTGCTGTGCTCATTGGTACATATAACAGGTTGGATCAGAACAATCTCCAGCTGTGGAGAAGGGTGAGGGCCGGATCCTCAGCTGCTATAAACTGGCTTAGCTCCATTGAAGTCACTGGAGCGTCACAAACTTACACCCCAGCTGAGCAACTGTCCCAGGGTCCTGAATCCATTNAAAAAAAAAAAAAAAAAAAAAGCCGCGATCGCGATCGCGATCTGCGGCGGCAATTCGGCGGGAGGTCCTTCGCTCCGAGCGGGAGTGAGGGACCCTCCGCCGAATTGCCGCCGAATCGCTGGACGTGCCGCCCCTCTCCCGAGGGGCCGCCCCAAGCACCTGCTTGGTCAGCTGGTGCCTGGAGCCGGCCCTGCTGGAGCGTCACAAACTTACACCCCAGCTGAGCAACTGCNGGTGAGGGCCGGATCCTCAGCTGCTATAAACTGGCTTAGCTCCATTGAAGTCACTGGAGCGTCACAAACTTACACCCCAGCTGAGCAACTGTCCCAGGGTCCTGAATCCATTTCCTTCCTACCCCCAGGTTGCTCTACAAAAGAATAGCTGAGAAGGTCATCTCCGCGGTGCATGCGGATGCAGTCACCCAGTGTGGGATCTGTCCCCTATCTGCCACCCACCCATGGAAATATTTTGGGCTTGATGTGAGTATAGAAGCAGGCTCAGCATCTGGCCCTATAACAGTAATATTAACGAATGAAATCAAGAGTATCACTGTTTAATTAGGAACTCTTGTTAATTTTGGGCTAAAGTCATGGGGACTTGATGGTTGTGTTGCTGCCTTTAACATTGGTCATCCTTTCTTTGGGAAAGGAAAAAGCTTTCCCTCTTAGGCAAGTGGCAGACACTGACTCAGTCACTTTAACGTACCCTCTCTACACATAGGCACATCATACATCATTTGAAAGCTTATTATGTCTACTTTAAGATGAAGTACGATGTGGAGTCATCAAGTGGTGTTGTTACCATAGATACAGGGATAAACAATTACACCATCAACACATTAAAATGACCACTTTGAAATATTTGCATTAGTTTCTGTTAGTTTAATGACTCCATGTATTATTTCAAGGCATCAGTTTGGATTTCTTTCTGATCTTAAAGCATCATAACAATCCAAAGGGTAAAATAAAATCTAATAATAAATTTGTACAGGTATGATTGAAATGTAATAACACTGGTGACATTTCTAGTCAACATCATTATCATTTTGTTCTTTCTTATGATCTCTGTCAAGAGTGCCTGGGTTACCACAGTCTTCATTGTCTTGGCATGTACACAGTTCTGTGCAGGGAAGATTGTTCTGACTACATCCGAAGAAGTGGGTATTCACCCACGAAAGCTCACGCTGCAAAACGTCTGTTAGTCTATAAGGTGCCGCAGGATTCTTTGCTGCTTTTACAGATCCAGACTAACACGGCTACCCCTCTGATACAGACATAGTTGGACTGTGCAGTGACCCTACTGGTACAGGCACAAATAAGGTCTTGTAGAACTCAGATGTGATTGGGCCCTTGAGGAATACAGGAAATAGTTCAACATCCACATTTTTCCATCATCCGTGTTGCTATGGTGATCCAATATCTGGTTTACCTATATGCAAAGACCTCCAAATTGTTGTTTGCCAAGACGACTATTTTACCTCCTCTTCAAAACTGTCCTCATATGGTGGGAATTTGGCCAGTGACTTGTTCTTTCTTATGGCTAGATTGAGGTGCAAGCAATTTGGGTCTCGGTGGTCTCCTTTTCTTTATCACTCCAGTCATATAGCACTGCTACCAACTTCCTAGCTGCAGAAATTGCAGCTTGTCCATCACTCTCTCCCAGTTTGGCAAGCTCTCTGGAGCAGTAAGCGCCCTTTGTTTTGACAACATTAAACACAAATTTCTCCCCAATACCAAATCGGGATGGCCCAGAGACACATCCTGTTAACCGGTATACAGGAAGAAGTATGTTGCAGAAGTCAGGAGTGAGTGCGTCACAAATTGCATGCATGAGTATGAAGCAATGCTTGTTGGTGCTGCTAATGTTGCCTGTTTCAATCCACGTGTTATCTATGTGTTCCATTATTGGAAAGTAAGTGATCAGCAAGGACCCAAACATCTGTATCAAATGACCTAATCACTATGGTTCCTTTGACACCAAGAGACTCAAAAGCCATATTGACGCACACAGCATTCAGAAGCCTCTTTGTGTAGCTTCCTCTTGAGTACTGTATTAGTTTGGGGCAAGGAGAGTTTGTGTTGGGTACGCTCCTTTACTCAGGTGCATTTTGAACCATATATTCACAGAGGAATTTTACAAGTGACTGCATATTGGATGCCACAGTTAGAAACTTTTTCCATGGAGGCAAAAGGTGTCCATCCAATCACCTGGTATTTCTTGCATCCAACCTTAGATCCTTTCCAGCGCTGTCTCTCTGCAGTTTTCACAGTTACTGTTGTCATATCCATCAACGACTTCAGTTACAGAATTAGCTTTGTCAAATCCTTTTAGGACCTGCCTCAAGTACTCAGCAATCAATCCATTTAATGTGTGGAATTTGTCACCAGCCTTCATTTGTGTGACGGCCATGGCATCTCTGACGTACAGGGTGGTTTCTTTGTTGCATGCCCTTAGCTCATGGATTCTTGATCTTCCAGCTGATCCCCCTAATTCAGCTTTGTCTGTTCTTCTCATGGTCCCTCTTCCATGCTGATGGAACAGAGGTGCAGGTCCTCTTGGGTGATTAAGAACAGTTACCATTGAAACATCATCTCTGCATCTTGATAAGGCTGGGGCTCTGTGGAAAACAGTTTCTGGATGGATAGCTGCTGTGATTGTCCCTCCCTGGCCAAACTTAAATTGGGTCTTCTTGGCCATGACAGCAAATGTTTTGATGCTGGATTTCTTCACTGGGCTGAAGAAGTTGTCTCTTCAAAATCAAAGGCACCTCTCACAGATCTCTCCATTGTTCTTCACTAACATCTGCTATTTTCAGTGGACACTCCTGTAAATCTGATGTTACATGCAGTCCAGTAGATATGTTGACAAGCACCTCTCATTGTGATTGAGTCAAATGGGTTTGCCTTATTGTTGATGACATGGCTGGCAAGAGCTGTAACATGTTCTTCATCCCTTGTCCATGCAGAGGCAAAGACTTGTTTGTGGACTTTTATCTCCACTACTTCTTGTTAAGCCACCTCTTTCTCTCATAACTGTTGCATATTCACTCAGGACACGTCTTGTGAGGGTCCATCAGACAAGGGCTGGCTTCTTTCTGGTCAGTCCTACAATCCCACTTTTGTCCTTTGAGTCTTTAGCTATAAAAGCAGGTCTGCATGATGAACTCTGATCAGATTCAGAACCTGTTTTCTTTCCTGGGTTCAGTACAACTCTGACATGTGCCAAATTCCACTTGCTTGTGTATTTCTGAAAGCAATCCCTATTAGAGCACTGGTAGCACATCATCTAAATGAGAGAACTCATCCAGTCTCCGCCAGTTCAATTAATCACTCATTGCATCTGCTGACAGAATCACAGAGTTCTGTCTAGCAGTGGTGGCTTTTGATAATTTTTTTTTTTTTTTTTTTTTTTTTTCAAAAAATCATTTTTTTTAGTTTTGTGGAATTTTTTTTTTTTTTTTTTTTACAAATAATCCATTTTTCAGAGTTTGTGGAAAGTCTTTTTCTCTTTGATGTAAGCTTCACATCTTCTGTCTTCATATACTGTAACTTCCCTGTAGAGGTAAAATTCCCAAAGTATATTGTAAGCACCACTATCACCATTTTTCATTTAGTGCAATATGTAGACTTGTGCTAAATTAGATATAAATTAGATCTATATGTTAGTATCAAAATTGCCATTTTTTAGAGAACACTTTGATTGAAACCCAGTATGAAGCAGTGTATTGTTATCTTTAACACTAATATTGACCTGTGTGTGTAACTGAATTAAAAAGCTAGTTTCTAAAATATTTCAAAGGCAAGCACTGCATGCATAGACAATTACCAATTAAAACCTACCAGGCAGACTAGATGTTACCATTGTATGTACAAAAGCTTACAAATGGAGAAGGAATTCACATGCAGTATAAACTATGAGCATGCAACCTTCAGTGTGAGACTGACCTGGTCAGCAAATATCAACTGAAAATATAGAAAACGATTATAATCGCTTGTGAGACACCTTGATAATTAAGAATTTGCAATGTGAAAACGTTTCTTGCTAATATTGCCAAATGTTGATATTTGCCATTTTTGCCACATGCTAAACAGCTTCATTGCTGAGGGGAAAAAAATACGTGCCCATGCAAAACCAATAAAAATCTGTTAAAATATTGTTGCTTGGCAGCTTTGACCAATAAACCCCACATTAAGGTGTTGAAATTAACGTAAACAGTAAAAACTGTACTCAGTCTTGTTGCAGTGTTTCTGGAACTGTGCAAAATGTGACACTTGCATTTCGGGTGCTATTGTTTCACCTCACCTACAGGTTTACGTCACCATGCAACAGCTCCACATCCAATCTCATCTGAACATACATAAAATTAGCTTTCAAATGATGTATGATGTGGGGGTATGTCGGCTGGATATCTTAAACTCCAATAATATGGCCCTTCTTTGAGAATTGCTGCATGCCTGTCTCCTTAAAATCTTTTCCCAAAACCCATGTGCTCCATACTCCCTGCCCGCTATAGTGCCCACACAACAGTTACATCTACTGGACCTATGTATACATCAAGTTCTCCAGAGTAGAGACTTCATTTCGTGGTGTTTTTGCATAATTCTCCATAGAAATCACCATGTCCTCCTACAACACTGTGGAAATAATAACAAATGTCCTCCCGCATTGATGCAATGTCATTGGGTTGTGCCAAATAAATTTCCATTTCTGATTTCATCCTGCAAGTGGGCCAAATCCACCCTGACTTACAACATACATGGGGATTTCATGGGATGTACAGCAGGGAGAAGGCAGGCTCTAGATGTTCTCCAGACAACCCCCTGAAATTCAAGACTGGCCCAGGAAATTCAGGCTAGATGGCAACTTTACAGGTATCCACATGACACAAGGCTAAGGTGGGATTTGTTTTATTGTTGCATTAAGTAATTTTGTTCAACGGCAGAAGTTGCACAAAGGTAACTGAAAGAATCCATCAGTAAAAAGGAATGGACAACAACACAGACAGCACTGACTGTAGAAAAGGCTGTATGTGCTCCTAAGTGAAATCCCCCGTCAATAGTTAATTAGCGCAAAACGTACACGTTGTCCCGAATTCTGAACTGGAGAATAGAAAGGAATAACAGAGCAGACAACAACAGACAGTAGTCTTAGCCAGAGGGGCGTGTTGGACGGTGGGAGTCATTGAGATGGCCTTTAAGGATTTATTTTTGACATTAGGAGTGCCTGCTTTGCAGACTTGCAAGCTGGAAATATGTTTAATCAATATCGGCTTGAGGTTCTAACCCTGGCTCCACTGTTTGTGGGTGTGATTGATGTGCATTGTGCTGCATGGGAATCATTTCCAAGTGATGGCTTACAAATGTTAATCTTCGTGGGGTATGTGTGGAGGGAAAAATTTACAGTTCCCCAGCCTGTGCAGTCTGGATGAAATTCACCACTTGGTCCCACGTCAGCCTTATTTTCAGAACATAAGTGGGATGTAAGTAGCGTTTAAGCCTCACGCTGACTCAATGCACAGGGGTGAATTTCACCTTCTGTGTTTTAAGTTAAAAGCAAAAAATGAACTCTTGTTGTTTCTGATGGTCAGCTGAGACCTGGTGAGCTGGTGGATCAGGACAGTTCTGAATTACTTCTAATTACATAACAAATTACTCTGATTCCTAAAATGGCAGCACCTCTTAGATTTCCATGTGTTACAAACACATTCATGCTTGCTGGGTGAGGATATCTGAGTGAGATATTCATACATTTTTAGCAGTGCCCATTAGATCATCTAGCTTGACCTCAACTTATTAATCAGTGTTTTTGATTCAATTTCTATTCTCATTCTGCTGCTCCTGTTTGCTTGTTTATTTAAGATGTGTCCTTTCAGGATCTGTAGTGTTATATATTCATTGCTATTAATTAGCAGGTACATAGCAAATTTCATCCAGGAACCACAGAGCCCATTACTAAGGAGAGTACAGCATAATTATTCCTATTTTACAGATGGGATAACTGAGGCACAGCAACCAAATAAGTTGCCCAAGGTCACACAGGAAGATAGTGGTAGAGCAGGGACTTGATCCCAGGTCTCCTACGTCCTAAAACAGGGCCCGAACTGTTGGACAATCCTGACTCTCCAGGTGCAACCATTCTTGTTTGCCCCACCCAGGCTGTCTTAGCTCTGCCTACCCCTATATATCCTCTCCTGTCTCTTAGTGTGCAGCCAACTATAGCAGCCTTGGGCTTTCTCCCATGCTGCCCCTGATGTTGAGGCTTCCGTGAACGAATAATGCCACCACTCTCTCCTCTTCCAAATGTCTTCTCAAGACACACTTCACCTCTGGTGCCTATAAGGAATTGGTTGGTGCCCATAACAGGAATATCAGTACAGGGTGGACCTCAATAGCTTATTGTGAGTATGGAGCAGACGAGTTTTTGCCATGCTGGGGTGCCTTGCCTGAGTTGACCATAATTCCCCCAGGAGATGCACACTCTAGCTCTAACGACTCCTAGGGCATGGCTGAAACCCACTGGGCAGGCGTGCGCTCCTGCCTGTGCCATACCCACGGCTACGATTTAATCACGGGTACTTTTAGTAAAAGTCATGGACAGGCCATGGGCAATAAACAAAAATTCACGNGTTTTTTTTTTTTGCTCAGCCGGAGCCGGGGCAGGACTCGCTCGGCTTTTTTTTTTTTTTTTGCTCAGCTCGGCGCTTTTTTTCCCCCTCAGCTTCCCCCCCCCTCCCCCCCGTGTCCTGATATCTTCTTCCCCTCATCTGGCACCCTAATCCCAGGTCTCCTACATCCTAAAACAGGGCCCCAACTGTTGGACAATCCTGACTCTCCAGGTGCAACCGCCCCACCCAGGCTGTCTTAGCTCTGCCTACCCCTATATATCCTCTCCTGTCTCTTAGTGTGCAGCCAACTATAGCAGCCTTGGGCTTTCTCCCATGCTGCCCCTGATGTTGAGGCTTCCGTGAACGAATAATGCCACCACTCTCTCCTCTTCCAAATGTCTTCTCAAGACACACTTCACCTCTGGTGCCTATAAGGAATTGGTTGGTGCCCATAACAGGAATATCAGTACAGGGTGGACCTCAATAGCTTATTGTGAGTATGGAGCAGACGAGTTTTTGCCATGCTGGGGTGCCTTGCCTGAGTTGACCATAATTCCCCCAGGAGATGCACACTCTAGCTCTAACGACTCCTAGGGCATGGCTGAAACCCACTGGGCAGGCGGGCGCTCCTGCCTGTGCCATACCCACGGCTACGATTTAATCACAGGTACTTTTAGTAAAAGTCATGGACAGGTCATGGGCAATAAACAAAAATTCACAGCCCCATGACCTGTCCATGACTTATACCATAAATACCCCTAACTAAATCTTAGCGGGGGGGGCTGCTCTGCTGCTGGGGGGGGGGGCGGGCTGGTGAGCCGCTGCGGGGGGATCCAAGGAGGGCCTGCTGCTCAGGAGGCCCAAGGGGTCGCTGCCTGGGGGACAGCGGCACCAGCTACCAGGGACCGCCAATCAGCAGCTGCTCTAGCCGCCCCCTGGGACTGCTGCTCAGGGGATCCCCAGGGCCAGCTGCATTGGTCACTGCTTGGGCGGTCCCTGGGGGCCAGCTGCCCGGGGCCGCCTGAGCAGAGCCACTCCAGGAGCAGCTGGTGCAGCCGGCCCTGGGGTCAGCCACACCGGGCGCTGCAGAAGTCACGGAGCCCGCGACCTCCGCGACAGGCACGGAGCCCTAGCTATACCTACTCTGTATAGTATAGTAGGTATAGCTTGTGTTTCCAGAGCTGTCAGTCTGGTGCGTCTCATGACCATTGGTAATAGTGCTGGCACAATGACGCAAGCTGACACCACTGACTTAGAAGATAAAAGGGCTGCTGCTCCCCCTTCCTAGGCAGGCAAAGAGGAAGCCACCGATGTCCTTTAAGCCTTGATTTATATTCTCCCATGTGAAGCTGCAGAGAAGCCTTTAAATATCGACTGGATACAATAGACGCTTGTTTCCAGTAAGTGCCCCACAGAAGTCGGCACACATCTCAGAGGGGATTTAAAGGCACTTCCAAAAGGGAAGGCAAAGCTTGTCAGATCTCCGGATCGCTTCTGACGCCTTCCCTTTCCCAGCTGAGCTGGGGGAGTTTATTTTTCCAAAGTTCCTACCCAGAAACATTTGGCAAAAGGGAAATTTGTGGAGGAGGTTTAGCTCAAATGAGCACAAAAACATGTGTCCCTGTAGTATATGGATGCTGTGTTTTGTAAAGCAGAGCTGAGAGCTTGGGTATTGGGAAGGGGGAGGGGGGAGAGATCTATTTACATAGATTTGAAAAGCAGGGGAGGAAATTATTTTCCGGTAGAAAATTCTCCCAAGTGTTGGTGGGAAGTCTCAGGTTTTTGGATGAACAGGTAGGAAGCGGAGCGGGGCTCTCGTGGGAGGGAGGTCCTTTAATAGCACAGTCTGAATCCCGATGCTTTGAAACACCTTTGAATTCTCACAGCTTTCAGAGCCTCCACCCACTCGTTTCCCAACCACACCCACATGTCTCTTAACTCGCTGGACCAGAAGGCTGAGTGGAGTCCTCTCTGCTCCAGCGCCAATGGGAAAGGGCAGGACACAGGGAGAGCAGAGCTGGATTTTTGCTTTTCAATGAGAAGCAAACATAGACTCTCTCATCTCCATTTTCTTTCTCACACACACAGTTTCTTTCCCCCTTCCCCCCCCCCCCCCCCCTCCCACATACTGCTGTATTCATGATTGTAGTACACCAGGATGCTGAGCCGACAGGCTGTGGAGTTTCTGCGCGCTAATTCCTTATGCTTTTTCCCACGACCTTTCTTCATGGCATGGGGCTGGTGCATGG
Source organism: Platysternon megacephalum (assembly GCA_003942145.1). Lineage (NCBI taxonomy): Eukaryota > Metazoa > Chordata > Testudines > Platysternidae > Platysternon > Platysternon megacephalum. The sequence continues at coordinate 19,312,676 of QXTE01000012.1, forward strand.
ACTGTCCAGCCCCCAGCACAAAAATACGCGATCCTGCAGATGTGAGCTGTATTTGGCAGGCTGAGTATTTGCATGTGGAATGGATTTAAAATATGGACAGAGAGATTCCACCCTCCTAACTTGAGATATGTCATATATAGTGAGGGTGGCCAAACTTTTCTTTTCACAGCGATTACAAAGGGTGCCTCACTTGTCCCAGGGCTGCCTCCATCTCTCTTTCTTTTTCATTCTATTTTTCTGCCATCTCCAGCTCCAGACTCCCGTCTAAGCAACCCCCTTCTTCTTTCCCACCATGTGACACAGCTGATTGTTCCAGCCTCTAGGCAGGGGATGGGAAATGGACTCAACTGAGATAGAGCCAGAGATGTGTAACTTGCATATAAATCCCTCTGCTGCTTTGATTCTCCTCTTGTTTCAAGGGTCCAGGGCAATGAGGTACTCTGTGTTCACCCAGCACTGCAAAAAGAGGGGTGGCCTTTGGGGAGGAGGGTGAGGTCAGTTGAAACCTCCTCACACCTGTGTGCTGGCAGCAGGGTGTGATGGAAATCATCCTTTAACTTATGCATGAACCTATATGCATTGCTGCTGCCATTGGGGCATACAGCTGCTGAGGGTATGTCTACATTTAAAAAAAACAACAACCCAGAGCAGCAAGTCTCCGAGCCCGGGTCTGCAGTGCTGGGCTCACACTGCGGCTCTAAAAATAGCAGTGAAGATGTTCCCGCTCAGGCTGGAGCTTGGGCTTTGAAACCCAGGGAAGGGGGTGAGTTTCAGAGCCCGAGTCACAACATCTACATTGAAGAATCCTGTGGCACCTTATAGTCTATAAGGTGCCACAGGATTCTTTGCTGCTTTTACAGATCCAGACTAACACGGCTACCCCTCTGATACTTAACATCTACATTGCCATTTCTAGTGCCATAGCGTGAGCCTTAGTCTGTAGACCTGGGCTCTGAGACTTGCTGCCTGTGGGGGTTTTTTTCTGCTGCAGTGTGGACATACCCTTAGTGGCCAGCAGCAAGAGACCATTGATGGGAGAAGCTGACCCACAAGGATCAGGAAAAACAAAGAGCAGAAAAATTTGTTGTGATCATAAAGTGATGCTAAATTGGGACCAAGGGGCAGGAGACTGGCCCAAGGCAAGTGTTAGAAGGGGCAAGAGGAGAGGATGGTTACCCCCAAAAGTACCTGGCCTTATCCTTCCACCTAGCATGCACAAAGCAGTACCCAGAAGTCACCTACTACAGGACAGGCCCAACAAAGAAAATAACAGAACGCCACTAGCCGTCACCTTCAGCCCCCAACTAAAACCTCTCCAGTGCATCATCAAAGATCTACAACCTATCCTGAAAGATGATCCCTCACTCTCACAGATCTTGGGAGACAGACCAGTCCTCGCTTACAGACAGCCCCCCAACCTGAAGCAAATACTCACCAGCAACCACACAACAAAAACACTAACCCAGGAACCTATCCTTGCAACAAAGCCCGATGCCCACTCTGTCCACTTATCTATTCAAGTGACACCATCATAGGACCTAACCACATCAGCCATGCTATCAGGGGCTCATTCACCTGCACATCTACCAATGTGATATATGCCATCATGTGCCAGCAATGCCCCTCTGCCATGTACATTGGCCAAACCGGACAGTCTCTACGCAGAAGAATAAACGGACACAAATCTGACATCAGGAATCATAACATTCAAAAACCAGTAGGAGAACACGTCAACCTCTCTGGTCACTCAGTAACAGACTTAATGGTGGCAATTTTGCAACAGAAAAGCTTCAAAAACGGACTCCAATGAGAAACTGCTGAATTTGAATTAATATGCAAACTAGATACCATTAACTTAGGCTTGAATAGAGACTGGGAATGGCTGAGTCATTACACAGGTTGAATCTATTTCCCCATGTTAAGTATCCTCACACCTCTTGTCAACCGTCTGAAATGGGCCATCTTGATTATCACTACAAAAGTTTTTTTTTCTCCTGCTGATTATAGCTCATCTTAATTAATTAGCCTCTTAGAGTTGATATGGCTACTTCCACCTTTTCATGTTCTGTATGTATATATATATCTCCTTACTATATGTTCCATTCTATGCATCTGAAGAAGTGGACTGTAGCCCACGAAAGCTTATGCTCAAATAAATGTGTTAGTTTCTAAGGTACAACAAGTACTCCTGTTCTTCTTACAAAGCAGTAGAGTGATTCAGTCGGTGGTGAGTCGGTACCAAACCAATACCTCTAGGGGACACGCTGCTGCAGGCACTATCATACAGAAGAGACGACAAACCAAAATTCTGATAATTTCTAGCTGTCGACAGTCTCATGATCAGAATAGGGGCGTTGACTCTCATGACCTAGCCAAATCCCAGGCCTCCAGTTTACCTTCCTAAATTCTCACTGCAATTTGAAACTAGTGTACAGCCTTTCCAATGCATCATTCCTCCCTCTCCATTCGGGGCTCTGTCTCACTTGTTTGGATAGGATCATTCCTTCCCATATGCATCTTATCCAAAGTCCTTTTCCCCAGCTTGAGAACTTCCATGCCTGCATAGGCACGAAGCAATGAGTGGGCCCCAGTAGAGCCTTGAGGTGCTTACTGGGTGAACACGGGAGCTCCTTCTGCTTCTCTCCTGGGCAGCAGTGGAATTCCTGTGCTTTCAAACACCACTAAGTTCTGCTGATGTAGGACAGTGATTTCACCACTTCTGGCCCTTCTCACTCATCATGGAGCAACTGGACAATGAATACATGGCATTACTATGAAAGCCACACTAACTGAGACCCTGGTGGGACTGGCAATGGGATGTATGGAGCTCTTTAAGTCACTGGGTCTAGCCCAGGGCTCCACCCACCAGGCTGGGTGAAAGGAATCAGTGGACTTAGAGCAGTTCCAAGGGGACACATGTTACACAGCCCCCACCACAGCTGGAATTAACTGGCAGCCACACAGGCAGGGTCTGTGAAGAAGCCCCAAGATTGAACAGAGATTGAGACAAACTGCCTCACTCTAGAGGTTGTCACTCCAGGGCAGAATTGAGGCACTGTATAGGTAAGAAACAACCAGAGGGCTTCTGAGAGAGCCTTGAGATGTCATTCCTGGAGGAATTGCATTGGTGCCGTGGCTGAATGAGTCCGTGCAGTGCATTGTGGTGGAAGCATGTATGGTGCTGGTACCCATGCTGTACCTGTTCTCTATGCAGAGGATTCCATTCCCCTGTGTCATCACTTTCTCCAGCACTCCATTCATTTGAAAAATCCAATGTCATGTGGGGAAAATTGCACTCTTAACTCATGAGGCTCCCTATCTATTTGCAAATCTCTAGCTGGCTTTTCCCATGCAGCAGAACTGAATGGATTCCTTTTCAGGATTCACTGACCGTCAAGCTCCATGACTCAGGTGCCACAACTTGGCATCATAAAAAGCTCATGGTCCACGTGGGCACAGGGGGTGAAATCAGGGCACAGAAATTCCATTGAAATTTGGCACAAAAGCTGAAAGTCCCTACCGAGGTCTTGCTCAAATATGTTCTCTGGCACCTTTGTTAAAGTGCCGCCCTTGGGGGTAGAATCATAGAATATCTGGGTTGGAAGGGACCTCAGGAGGTCATCTAGTCCAACCCCCTGCTCAAAGTAGGACCAATCCCCAGACAGATTTTTGCCCCTGATTCCTAAATGGTCCCCTCAAGGATTGAACTCACAACCCTGGGTTTAGCAGGCTATCCCTCCCCCCAATATTCAGAGCTGGCTTCCATGTTTGGTTAGAACCTTCTCCCAGAATTACACTGCAGTAGTATCCATCTCACCTAGGCGGTAAGCTCCTTGGGGAGGGTCTGTAGCTTTTCCTTCTCTCTCTCTCTCTCTCTGGTTCCATGCCCTTCTCTATACCGCACCAAGCACAAGGGGGCCTTGATCCCTGATTGGGGTTTTCAGGCACTGCTGTAATAACAGGGTACAATATACAAATTATATGCTATAATAATGCCTGTCTGCATTTCTAATATGCTCATTGGTGTGGTATCTAGGTGACAAATGTAATTTAATTACCTACAGTGCACACCCCAATCCTGTATGCGCTCTCCCCTTTTGGAATTAGTAGTGCTCCTGGTATAATGTAAATTATTTTAGGACTTTGGAACAAAGAACTTAGGCCCCAGTTCAGCAAAGCATTGAACTTTGAAGTCAATGACACTTAAGCATGTGCTCCATTTCTGGCTCTATAGCTGCAGTGTCCTCAGCTGTGTCGTCCATGCCTTGGGCCTATCATGTGCTATTGGATTAGGTTATTTGTTTGTTTCAAGTCAAACCGTAAATTACAACACAGCAGGGAACTAGGCCACCTGATCCGATCTTATTACAAGTGAGCAGATAGTGATCTGAGCATGTTTGTAGGGTCTGCTGCACTTGCATCTCTGTTTCCTTGTCCTGGCCATGGGTTATTGGCTGTGATGGAGCCGAGTGCTACATCATCACACTAACACAGAGCCCTAGAATGTCGGGGCTGCTAGCCAGAACTCTCAGTTGTCACCGTTTGCTTTGGTTGCCTCGCTTTCTGGGTACCTCTGTTTGAGCTGCCCTAAGGCTTGATCCTCACCGGTTCTGAACACACACAACTCCAGCAAGTCAGTGGGAGCTGTGGGGTTTCAGGTTCAAAGTGTCTAAAGTTGCACACCCAAGGATTGAGGCCCTTTTTTGAAAATACAGGCCTAAGGAATGCTTCATGTCCACTTGCAATGAGCTCTAAAATGGGAGAAAGTGTGAACGAGTAGGTCGTGCATTGTACTAGGAATTTTGAGGCCTGGGTTCTAGGCCTTGCTCTGCCCAGTGATGTTGGGCAAGTCATTGGGGCGAGGGATAGCTCAGTGGTTTGAGCATTGGCCTGCTAAACCCAGGGTTGTGAGTTCAATCCTTAATGGGGTCATTTAGGAATCTGGGGCAAAAATCTGTCTCAGGATTGGTTCTGCTTTGAGCAGAGGGGTTGGACTAGATGCCCTCCTGAGGTCCCTTCTAACCCTGATATTCTATGATTTCACCTCTTGGTTCTCTCAACCTATGTGCAATGCCTGGCCTCAGTGGGCCTTTCTGAGCACTAGCATAGTGCACACGGTTTAATAATAAGGGAGCCCTGCAACCGTCTCTTCAGATAATATTTATTCATATTGCAATAGCCACTAAGAGCCCCAGTCATGAACCAGGACCCTGTTGTGCTGGGGTGCTGTATGAACACAGAACAAAAAGACAGTCTCCATCCCAAAGAGCTGTCGTCTATGTATTGAAAAGTCTCTCTATTTCAATCTGGGGGTCAATCATCTCCTTTCTTCGTTTAGTCTTCCCCATGGCTAAAAGCTGTTCTCATAGGTTGCGGCTCAAGCCTAAGTATAGAAACTGAGCATTTCTGCCTGCCCAGTGTGACATGTTTTTCCCTAAGAAGGTGCTTGATGGAAAGTTGCTATTTGTACCCCCCAAAAAAGATTATGGAAATGAAAATAAAACAAAATAGATGGGAAGTAGAAAGAGAAAAGCATAGTATTGTGTACAGTTTCGATAGTGCAACTAAGTTTGCACATCTGCATGTAAACAAACCAGAAGTTTGGATCTAAACATGAGATGAAAGACTTGAACTGATACTATCAACTGAAAAGACAGAAGAGGATGAGGAAAAGTAGAGAAGCCTCAACCACAATCTGATCAATATCACCAAGTGAAAGTGACTGCTTGCAAGGCTTATCAGTAGGGACTTCCATAGACCAGTTAATGATTGTGCATTTGTGTAAAATACTAAGCTTATCTCTGTTTAAGTTGTAGAACAAGTTTTATAAGATTTTTGTTACAAAAGAATGTCTCTGTTAACATTTATATATGGGAATGAGAGACACGTTCCGTGAGGACCAGATCCTCCAGTTCTTACTCAGGCCAGACTCCGGGAGCTTAAATGCAGAACTGGGTTCTACATGAATGAATGGTGACATTAGAATCTGGTCTGAGTAAGTCTGAGAGCTGATTCTTAGCTGGAATATTTTTTTTATTTTTTTTTTGAAAACTTTGATCTCACTTAAGAGAGTAAAAACCCTGATACATGGGATGTCGGTCCCAGAAGCTGGAGGTGAAAAAGATCTATTAGAGTGCCATCCAGCACATCCTCAGCCCATGTAGGATTGCTCCGTACAATACAGTCAGTATATTTTCTAGTGCTTTGTCCAGTCCAATTTAAATGTCTTGGGTAATGGGACTTTACCAGTCTAACAGATCTAGGAAGGGATTTTCAAATACCTTCAGGGAGTTAGGAGGCTGAATTTAAAATCCCACCCACAGCAGTTAGGAAGATTTTTCCCTGTTGTCGCTGTAGATTTTCCTTCCCAGAATCGCACCCATTACAATGAGGTGTATCCCCTTGTCACCCTAAATGCTTCCTCTCCAGCCTTGGTGTTTATAATAATACCTAGCTCTTACATTGCACTTTCTATCTATAGAACTCCAAGTGCTTGGCAATCTTTTAATGGATTTATCCTCACAACTCGGCTATGAGGCAGGGAAGTGCTATTTTCCCCATTTTAAAGGTGGAGGGTTGGCTCTAGCTCTGCTCACAGCTTCTGAAATACAGACACAAGTGATGTCTGATTTTAATGGCATGGCCTTTCGAGTGGGGAAGATTTTGGCAGAATATCAAGAAGAATTTCCTGATTGATCAGAATGTGGAAGGGACCGAGGAAAGTGATGAAAATCTGAACACTTCAGCCATTTAATCCCGCCGTGGCAGGGGCATGGCTCCTGCGTTCTAACAGGTCTTTCGCCAAGAGTCTATGATACAAATAGTGGGAAGATAAAAGCTAGGCTTACTCTACAGATATCAGTTACTTCACTGCTACAAAGCTGTTGACTCATAAATATCTCCTGGGGTGACTAAGCTCAAAAGAGTTTCTTTGGGCAGCCCAAATATGCAGCATCTGTGCAACTTCTCTTTGAGAGGCTGATGTGCCGATCACACAGGAGGCTTTACCTCTTGGGAGCTGTTCGGGTCCCTCTTTTCTCTCTCTACCCAGTAGCTGGGGTGGGAGGGAAATGTTGCCACTTGTTCCACGGTCGGTTTTGTGAGCAGAGATGAATGTTTTCCGCACTGACCTCTCTGCCGGAGGATTTGAAGATGTAGAGTGGGGAGGGAGGGTTTGTGCAGAAGTTCTTATTTATCAGGCCTTTTCCATGCTCTCCCTCTGGTTTGCCAATGCCATGGCAGCAGCTGCGTCGGGGCACCTCCCTGTCTGGAAACGTTTAGGAAGAAATAAACATGTCTGCGGTGATAATGGTGTGACATCCCAGCCACAACTTAAAGGGATCCCAGTGAACAGCGGATGCGCTGCTGACCCAGTCCAGGCAGCTTTGGGGAGCTGTCCATGGAGATAGAGTCCAAGTGTGAAATCCTGTCCCCAGTGACTTCCGGGGGGCCAGGATTCTACCCCAGGTCTTTTCACTGTTGGTGCTAAGCTCTGCCACTGAGCTACCGGGCGCTTGCACACACAACCTTCTCTGTGCATGCCACAGAAACAACAACACAACAAAACGAAAAGGAGAAAAACTCCATTTTCTGGTCCTTTGCTTATTTCCCTAGACTGTTCAAGCTAGCAAGTTACTGCTCCAAGAGGAAGAGAGAAGAAAATGGGACAAGACAAGCTGAGAGCTACTCATCTTTATCCACCCTCCACATGCTCACAGGGAATGGAGAACATGGACTATCCCGATCTTATCCTAACAGATGTTACCTGTTCAGTGCTTCAGACCTTGCCCATGCAAGTCCCTCCCAGTATACTCTGGGCAGACTGCAGTCCAGTGGTTATGGCAAGGGAATGGGAATCCAGACTTCTGTGCCTTACTCTGCCACTCACCCGTTGTGTGTCCTTGCATAAGGCATGCAAATCAATCTGTGCCTCAGTTTCCCTATCTCTAAAATATGGATCATAATTAGAGTTGGTTAATATTTTTAATGAAACATGTCTTGTATATCAAAAGAGAAATTTCTGCAGGAATTGTCCCACTTTAAATTGTTTTTGGCTCTTGGCTGAAATTTTACTTGTTTTGGATGCCAAAATTCTGGATTTCTGTGTTTTACAAAATCAAAAACCTTTGAAAGAAAAATTTGATGAAAACAAAAACTTTTTCCAGTCTTCACTGAAATTTTTCACAGGAGAAAAAACCATTTTGTGGCCAACTTTAATAATAATGCAGTATTATCAACTTCTCAGACATCTTGTCATTTATGTTCATAAAGTGTTTTGAGATCCTGGGTTGAAAGGTAACTTATAAGTGCAATTTAGCATTATAAAATTTCCTTCCTCACCCCAAATTTGATTAGTTTAACCCTGAAGCTGTGAAAAAAGGCATCTGATCTCATTTACTACCCTGAGACACCCTTAAATATTTTCTTGCCTGCATTTTTCCCCCTGAGTTTACTTTTCAATAAATTTTTCTTCAAGGAAGGATTATATACTTGGGCTTCCCCTGTAAAGACTAAAGCAATAGCAGAATCAGAAAAATCTATTTCCAATGATTCCATAGCCAGGTACCTACATCTAACATAACACAGCTAGTCTCTCAAAACCTTGGATTCCTGTCTAATGCTCCCACACTGACCTCAGCACCAGCTATAATCACTGTCTAAGAATGAGAAGTAATTTAGTTCCTAAGCAACCTCTCTCCTGGACTCCTGCTAAATTGTGACTTAGCATTTTCCAAAGGAAAAAGGAGACATTGATAGTGATGTGTCAAAGTAGGTTCCTTTTATTAATACACTTAACCCTTAGGAATCTGGGCTAATACCCAACTACCCACTGTCAGCCAACTGGCTACCATCCTAGGGCTTTTTTATGGGTGGTGCTGTGTCATGGAGTGGGGAGGGGAGAGGGTTTCTGGGCTAATATGTAAATTGAGGTAAACCCACATTCCTTTGTCCAGGACAGACCTATCACCTTTACCTAGGCTAGGCTGTCTGGTCTTAAACATGTTCTAGTAACATTAAAGAGAGGGAATTCAGAACTTCACATCTAAGGTGAACACATGCATTTTACACAGATAGTAGGGTGACCAGATGTCCCGATTTTATAGGGACAGTCCCGATATTTGGGGCTTTTTTTTGTATGGGCTTCTATTCCCCCCCACCCCCCCACCCCCCCCCACCACCACCACCACCACGTGTCCCGATTTTTCACACTTGCTATCTGGTCACCCTAAAAGATAGTAATGACTAGAGTGCTATGAATTTTCACGATACCTTGCAAGGCATATTTTGTGCACACCTCATTGCGTGTAGGATGTGGATACAGGGGTGCATACGGACACACCTCCCTTATGGCCTGATCCAAAACCCATTGGAGTCTGAGGGAACCTTTCCAGTTTGGATCAGGTCCTTAGTGTGTGTGGTGACTGCCCGTTTTCATGAAAAGCCCGGCTGCCAGCACTTAACCTGCAGAAGGGATTGTAGGATGGGGTCGCCCGTGATCGCAGGGGACTGGACATGACCCAGGAGGTCCCTTCCAATCCTATGTTCCTAAAAGGAGCAAGCCCCAAACTACCCATGTTCTACCAAACGTACTTATATGGCCACCATTACTGTAGTACTTGACCACATCACCGTCTTTCAGGTATTGGTCTTCACAGCATCCCTGGGAGGTGCAGATATCCCCGTTTTACAAATGAGAAACTGAGCCACAGACAGACCACAGGACTTGCCCAACATCACGCAGGAAGTTTGTGGCAGAATAGGGTCTCCAGTGTCCCAGATTAGTACCTTTCACCCGGAACACACAGGCTCCCTGCTTTCCTGTTCTGTCCTGTCTCTCCCGGTCGCTGGCTCTCGATCCCTCCCTCAAGCTGGGAAGTGTCAGGGGAGGAAATGTGTTGCATCTTTTGGTCAGGCCACCGCCAGGGAGTTGGCAGGTTGGAGATGCAGGTAGTGATTGAGGATTGATTGGCGATCCCTCGATTTGAGGATGATCTCTACCATGAATTTACCTTATGGGTCCTGAGATGACTCAGGAGTCCGATCCTGGAACCACAAATCCACCCACAGTAGGTACAGACGTTTTGTGGCAGGCCAGCAGCCTGCTGGGAGAAAGTTATTTTTTTCCCTTCCTCCTCTCTCTCTTTTCAGCTTCAAGGACAAGGTGCTTCTCCTTGAATCGGGCCACTGCCTGTTGGAGGATATGGCGCCATTGGGGTTGGCTGATGGCTTGCTCTTCCCAGCTTGTGATGTCCACATCAGTTCCTCTGCAGATTTTCCTTTCCAGAAAAAGGGGGAGCCTCCACCTTCTTCTCTCAGTTGACCTTCATCTGGGCACCTTATCTCAATCAGGGCAGCAACGTCGATGTTATATCTTGCAAGTTCCCTGGCGACGATAGCAGTTCTTCTTTCCGGACGTACATTATCTTTGTTATCCATCAGGGTGCGAACATTCCACGTAGCAAAAGCCACTGTCTTTTTATAGCTTGGACCGCAGGCAGAGTGATCCCACTGGATGCGGTAATCCAGCCAGGAGTGTATGAGAGACCCTAGGTTTAGGGCACCTTTTCTAGCCCTCTCACCATGCGGGGTGAGCTGAGGGGATCCTGAAGAGGATTTCTCAGTCACGATAGTAGCTGCCAAATTGCACCTCTGTCTCAGGTAGATGCAGGTAGTGACGGAGAGAGGTATGGTCTGTCCACTGGAGCTGGAGGCTTTTCCTGATAGGGAAACTGAGACTTGGAGAAATTTGTGTTTTGTCCAGGGTCACATAATGAGGCAGTGGCAGCTGGGACTAAACCCAGACATACAGGCTCTATTCGGAGCCCTGCCCTCTGTTGGTGTATGGAGTATTGATAGGGTGTCCATCACTATGGTATCCAGGCACTAGGAATGTTATTTAAAGCAAATCACAGTGTGAAGGACTGGTCCCCTGGCGCATTCTTGCCTGTTTGCTGTTACTCATTTCGGTGGCTTTCATCTGAGCAACCCGGGCTCTGTTTGAATGAAGGCTGTTTGTTGCAAGTGAGTGGGGCAAAACCAGGTGGCGGGAGAGGAGCAGGCGTGGCCTCAGGGCATGACTCCTGCCTCCGGCTCTTGAGTGAGACTGGGCGGTGGTGCTGACAAAGCGACTTGCTCTCAGAACAAGCTGAACTGAAGCTCTCCCTTCGTACGCCGTCCCCATGGACATCGAGAGCCAAGGTAACAAACTCATTCTCTGGTGGAACTGCCTAAGGAATCCGTGGAGCTGCACCAGAAAGGCCCAATGTCTTGTTTATTTGCCTCTGCAACCGAATCGTCAGGAACCATATATCTCCTATTACACAGACACCATCAAGTCAAACGGGCTTTTCTGTCCATTTTACCATATCCCATGCTATCCCTGCATACATATCCCTGCATACTGTGCCCACCATTTCCTAGGGATAGATGACCAGACTGCATGCAAACTACCTTCAGGAGGCCATATAACTTTCACTGAATATGCAGGATAGAATCTGTTCCTTCTCTATTGGCTCTGCAGGGCTAACAGGAATAAAAACCCTTACTATGACCATTAAAGCCTGCAGGTCTGACTCAGCGTTCACAACAGGAGCAGTTCTGTTGAGTGAGATGCCATTTTTACTTAGTGTAGCACAGATGGATGTAAGCAAGTGCTTTGCTGAATCGGGGCCTTGGTATTTAGCTGCTTTGAGACCACAATGGCAGAGCTGGGAATAGAAATCTAGAGTGACCTAACAATAAATAACCTCTCACCTTTCCCCTCTAGCTACGGTAAGTTGCCCATCCTTGTTAGGAAGTGCAAACACTTCATTTTTGTTCCTCTTTATCTTAAAAAAAATAAAATAAATAAAATACACTGGTAAAGATTCAATGTGCCATAAAATGGCAGGCACACTGCTTCATTTGTTGGAAGTAGTTATACAGATTAAATTAGGGCTTTAAAAAAAGAGAGAGAGAACATGCATTTTCTATGGACAGAGTTCATTCACAAGTCAGTCATTTCTCTTGCTCCTCGGGGAGTAATATTAGGCAATTAGCTAATTGGTTTTGGGAGGTGACCTGTCAGTGCCTCAAGGAGGAAATGTCTGCTGTGCAGTTTGACATAAAGAATATATTTTAAGCCTATCGTGACAGCTGCAAGTACCCCCTCTATTAAAATCGAACATGTAATGGCAGTAATAAATGCAAACTAGGAATCCATTGTACTGAGTGAAAAGCAATGAAAAACCTGATAATACATACTAAATTGCAATCGCAGCCGGCATGTTATTGTATCGTGTTTGAAATATTTCTGAATTATCTTATCATTAGCACCACATAACCATCTGAGGCATTTCTGAGGGTGAAATCTGTCCCCAATCGCCTTTTTATACTCTCTTAATCTGGTAGCTCCAAGCTGTGTGTCTAAAGTTATTTTTAAGACAGATGGGTCCAGATCTGATATTTGTCTAAGTATAGGAGATTTAAGTCCAGGTGTTTGGGCTGGTGCATCTTAAAAATAAGGGCCAGATGCAAAGCTTTGCTCCATTTCTGTATGCAAAACATTGCAGTTTTTTGAATGTTTTCCATGGCTCTGGAGAATGTTCCCACAAGCCTGCCCCTTTGGTGAGGGGGTGTTAAGCATTGTTCTGTTCACCAGTCCTGAGCACACCTGGTGAACAGAGAGGAAGCAGTGAAAGGAGAAAGAGACCAGCAAAAAAGACACATTTTGACCCCAAAGCTCCTAACACTGGCACCCCTAGCATGGCTTTGTGGTAATAACCTAGCCCTTGTGCTAATGCCAGGCGGCGGTGATGTGATGCAAATAAACATCAGTCTTTTAGGAAACCTTGACTGGGGAAAGCAGGAAGCCTCTTCACCATGATTTCTAATCTGCCAAAACATTCACAAACACTTTCCCCCTCTGTTTACCCATGTTTCCTGATCCTGTGCTCTGAGTTACGTTGTTGGTCCATGCGAGTCAGTTATAATACTGAAAGTGACAAACAGCCTTATGTAGTGGAGAACATCTGCAGTTCAGGTATTGTATTATTTGGGCACTGAGAGAAGCTGAGTGTCCACATCTTCCATTGTAATCAACAATGGTTGATAGTGCTCAGCTCCTCCCAGGATCAGGTCCACAGCTTGGTCTGTGTAGGATGCTGTACTGAATCCGTCTAGCACTTCTGAGTAACTCCACTGAGGTCAATAGAGTTATTGCCACTTATGCCAGTGTAGCAGAGCAGAATTTGACCTTTATCCAAACTGTTGTGTCTGCAGGGCTGGTTGTGTCTGATAGGGTGGGCAGGTGGTTGCTTAGGGCAGCAAAATATTTATGCTGGTGACAGTTTAATTTGCAAGTAGCTGCTGTCTGTGAAGGGCCATGCATTGTCCAGTTCATTTAGAGCAGCAAAATTCCCTGAAGTGTTGCTACGTTGCCTTGGGTTTGTTGGTCTGTGTTCTCCACAACAGCCTTAAAGGTAAAATATATCCAGAGCGCCGCAAGAGCCAGTTTACCCAAAATGATAACCATCAATAAAAGTCCTCCAAGGTTTTTAATAAAGTCAGTTGTGGTTTAAGTCACAAGTGGGATTTTAAAACATATGGGCTTACTGCTAGTCCTGGAAACAAAGCAAGATCTAAGTATACGCTGGCTGTCTTGAGGATGTCAGCTGATTGACACAGGGAAATGAAAGGATTTCTTCCCATCCCACAACTCTATGTACAAGAGTGCAGTATTGGGGTCTGCTGGGAGAGAGAAGGGCATGGCAGGGGGATCAGTGAGTGCAGCGTATATTCGATTGGATGGACTTGCAAGGCAAACGGTGTGTTTTCAGAAATCCAAGCTCCCAACTTACAAGACAAATTGCCATTGATGATAATATTTTCATCTTTATTGACCTTTTAGCCCAACAAACTTGACCAAAAACAACAACAACCCTCTCACTGAAATGCAGCCACCTGTGGAGTAGGATGTGGCAGCAAAGGGTACTGAAGGTTTAACAGTGTTGCCAATTTGCATGATGCATGGTGTTTTTTCTTAAATCTCCAGTTTCTGGAGTCATGTGATTATGTGAGACTCTCAGCTTTCATTGAAAAATAAAAGGTAGTTTCTAGCCCCAATGGTTGCAGAGAAAAAGCTTGAAAGCATGAGTTCTTAAGGCTCCAGGGCCAGAAGACATAAAAAGACCCAAAATACAAGATTTTTTTAATTTAAAAAAACAACCTTGTGATATTTTTTAAGCCAATGTCATGATTTTTGGGGGCCAGACTCATAATTGGTAAATGCTTAGGGTTGTAATTTAACATGTGCAAAGTACTTTTAAAGGTATCAAACCCTTAGTTGGGGATTGGTCCTGCTTTGAGCAGGGGGTTGGACTAGATGACCTCCTGAGATCCCTTCCAACCCTGACAGTCTATGATTCTATGATTCTGTGGATGGGTCTAGACTTGGATTTTTCAGCACATATTTCCCACCATTGCTAATGCCCCCACAGCTCCACTTGTGGTTGCAACAGCACTAGTGTAGATGGGCCTCCCAGGGCCACCAGTAAACTTCACACCATGTCATTTAACCCTGCCCAGAGCAGGCACATGTGGTATGGTGCTTTAAACACCAGTGGCCACCTGGAGCCCTGTCTACCCCAGCGCTGTTGCTACTATAGTGGAGCTGTGGGGGAGCTAGCAATGGTGGGAAGAGGTGGCCGCATTTCAGAAACAAAGGCAGGGCAATGATTTCCCTCCTCCCCACATAGCTAATCCCTTTCCAGGGTTTGGAGGCAGGCACTGTGCAGGGAAAGTGTGGTTCTAGCCATTGTGCAGAGCCAGTCCTGACCTCGCCCATGTTACCCCTACTGCCTTGTGGGAAATCTCTTTATTTCTCAGCTAGGAGCTGGTTAGAAATTTTCCAATGGTGCCATTTTCCACTGGAAGATGTCGGTTCACTGAAACCTTTTGCAGGAACATATCCATTTTGTCAACGTTTTCACTAGGCATTAGCAAAACATTTTGTTTCGACTTCATCATTTTGACTTGGTATATTATAAATTATGATATATAATAAAAGTCAAAACAACTTTTCACCCCAATTCGATTTCTAAAAGCTTTGCTCTAGTTCTAACAGGAATTGTTTCAGGGACGTCCTCTGGCCTGTGCTATGCAGGAGGTCAGTGAGATATTCACAGTGGTCCCTGCTGGCCTTAGAATGTAGAAGCTATTAAACCAAATTTTGAAATATCAGAATTTCCCATGGGACAGAAATTCCAAATTTCAACCAGTTCTACTCCCAGCCTTCACCCCTGAGGTGCCCGCTTCTCCCAGAGAGGCGTAAGGAGCTGAAGCCGGGTGCATGGAAGCACCCATGTGGAGTTGGTAATGTGCAAGAGCAGGGGGTCAGGGCTGATGGCAGAGAGGTGGGGTGTGCTGGAAGCGATCTGGGCAGTCAGGGCCAGGGCATGTTAGTGCCGTAAGGGTAATAGAACGGGTATTTCTCAGCCTTTTCACGTTGGCCAACCCCATTCAAAGTCAAAAGTTCTCACAAACCCTGCCCCTTACATTTACTGTAAGAGTAATGCTAACAATGCAATGCCTATGTCATTTGTTTGTGTGTGTGCTTAGAGAGGCTGACAGAGAATATTGAAGGCTAAGGATGCGTGGGGAGTGAGATTTTCTTTCTTTAGATTGCAATAACCTTTTCAATGCCCCATTGCCTTTCATTTACCCCACCGCCCCCGGGGGAGGTGTGACTCATCAGGTGAGAAACATTGTTATAGCTCTACAGGTCAGGCACTAGTCTTCCACCTGCCCAGGAACGCAGTCACCCAGTGCAACAGCTTTTGAACCTGTACGTGTCTACAACATTTTTGTCTCTCACTGGAGTCTTCCCATGGAAGAATCTCCAAAACAGGTTGCCATGCTCCAGTGCCCTGCATGTGGCACAGTCACCCACAGCCCGATGGGGATATTTCTGTGCAGCACAGCAAAGCTCTGCTTAGCTTTCTGGGCAGAGTCTAACCACTGCCACTTTGCATCCATTCCATGAGCGAGTCAGCCCTTCCCTTCTTCATTCAGAATCTAGGCAGACAGCCTCTTCATCTCATCGCTCGTATTAATCTATCAAATCATACTGCCTAATGGATCTGTCTCCGGCCATGCAGAAGAGCCAGGATGGGGGCGGGGGGAGGGGGAGCGTGCTGAAGGGGCAATGAAATAAGAATGCTGTGCAGGAACAAGTCTACCTTCGGTGCTGTACCGCCCATCTCGACTCTTTGTGCTTTTCAGAGAGGAGGGGAAGAGAGTGAAGTCCCCGAGTAATTCTGCTGCACTTTCCCACTTTACACAGCATGTAGATGTAGTTAACCTGGGGAGACCATTTTACTGGGATGACTGCCACGCAGCCAGCCTTAGCGTAATGAGTGACGGGAAACGAGTGCTGCTTCAGCATCCTTGCTATGAAATGTTTGTATTCAGTAACACCTAGAGGCTTCCACCTAGATCAGGGCCTGGTGTGTTAGGGCAACCTGGTGGCCAACCTGAGCCTGAGAAGGAGCCAGAATTTACCAATGTACATTGCCAAAGAGCCACAGTAATGCGTCAGCAGCCCCCCATCTGCTCCCTCCTCCCCGCTCTCAGCGCCTCCCGCCCACCGGCAGCCCCACCGATCAGCGCCTCCCCCTCCGTACTCGCACCTCCCAATCAGCTGTTTTGTGGCGTGCAGGAGGCTCTGGGGGGGAGGGAGAGAAGCAAGGGCATGGCAGGATCAGGGGAGGGGGCGGGAAGGGGTGGAGTAGGGGCAGGGCCTGTGGCAGAGCCAGGGTTGAGCAGTGAGCACCCCCCGGCACATTGGAAAGTTGGTGCCTGTACAAGGAGCCACATATTAACTTCTGAAGAGCCGCATGTGGCTCTGTGTTAGGTCAGAGTAGCTCTGGTGGTCCCTTCTGGCCTTCAACCCTCTGACTACATGACTCTATCCTAAGAGGCCAGACCAGGAGCGCCGCCAGCTTTTTTTGCTGCCCTAGGCGGCGGAAGGTCCCACCCCCGAAATACCGCCCCCGACAGAGGCGGCAGAAGGTCCCGCCCCCGAAATGCCGCCCCCCGACAGAGGCGGCAGAAGGTCCCGCCCCCGAAATGCCGCCCCCGACAGAAGGTCCCGCCCCCAAAATGCCGCCCCCGACAGAGGCGGCCGAAGGTCCCGCCGCCGAAATACCGCCCCCGACAGAGGCGGCCGAAGATCCGGCCGCCGCGGTCGCCGCCCTCCAAATGTTAGCGCCCTAGGCAACCGCCTAGGTCACCTAATGGGTTGCACCGGCCCTGGGCCAGACCCTGCCCCAAAGAGTTTGCTGTCCAAACAGACTTGGCAACGGCTGAGCCAGCTGCCAGGAGGTGGGTTGCTTGGAGACCATATGCTGGGCACCTGGGAAGGTTCCCAGCATCAGGAAGACTGATCAGGGAGGGACCTGCTATGAACATGAATTCCAACCCACCTTCCTGTTTGGGGAAACTCTCCCTCTGTCCCAAGACTATTGCCCTTACCCCCACTGGCCACCCAAACCTATAAAATGGCAGGTTCCCAGGGTGCCACCCATCTGGAATCTAGTCAGCACTCTAAGGGTTAATAATTCATACTCCCATTTCTGGTTTGGCCAGTTCATACGCTATGGGCTGATCTACCCTGAAAAGTGACATCAGCCTAGCTATGTCTCCTGGGGTGTGAAAAATCCACACCCCTGAGCGGCGTTGGTAAGATGACCTAAACCCTGGTGTAGACAGCACTAGGTCGACAGAAGAATTCAGCCTAGCTTCTGCCTCTTGGGGAGGTGGATTACCTACAGTGACAGGAGAATCCCGCCCATCACTGCACTAAGGGTACGTCTGCATTACCCGCCTGGATCGGCGGGTAGCAATCGAATTATCGGGGATCGATCTATCGCGTCTCGTCTGGACGCGATAGATCGATCCCCGAACGCACTCCCATCGATTCTGGAACTCCACCAGGGCGAGCGGCGGTAGCGGAGTCGACGGGGGAGCCGCGGCCGTCGATCCTGCGCCGTGAGGACGGGAGGTAAATGTCTACTCTGAAGCGCTACAGTGGCGCAGACTCAGCACTGCAGCTGTGCTGCAGTAGCGTTTTCAGTGTAGACGTACCCTATGTACTTTCCTACCCACCCCAGTACCAGAACTTCCCCCTTTGCAGAACTATACAGAGACCCTGGTAGCTCACTCGTCGGGCTTGATCCGCTTACCTCATTTTACACCGGTGTAACTCCACTGAAGTCAGCAGAGTTACGCTGATGTGAGATCAGAATTGGACCCACTGGGTTTCTTTTCTTTCTTTTATTATAAAGTCTAGTGGGAAATGGCTGGAAGTCTATGGAGAATAGCCATCAAAACTGCACCCCAGGGAATCTGGGTGTACAGCATGTGGTGGCAGCTCTGGGACTGAAGCCCAGATGGATCGCTGTGTCTGATGGCCAGTGTTTTCATTGGCAGAATTTTAAGTGCTTGAATAAATACTCCCTACTGGAAATCCTGGTTGGAAATTATTTTTAATCTGACTACTCCTGGTTCTATCTGGCACCTAAGGTTTTTGAAAAAACATAATGGGCTACTGCAGGGGTTCTCAAACTGGGGGTTGTGACCCCTCAGGGGGTCACAAGGTGGTCACATGCGGGTCGCGAGCTGTCAGCTTTGTGAGGCTGATAGCCCTGAGCCCCCATTAAATTACCTTCCCCCCGTTTTTAATTTATAAGGAGGGTCACACTCAGAGGCTTGCTGTGTGAAAGGGGTCACCAATACAAAAAGTTGAAAACCACTGGTCTACTGTTTCCTGGGACTACTGATCCTTTAATAGAGACCAGTAGAAACCAATTAGAGATTGGTATAAATGAGCAGAGACCAGTCTAATGAGTTATTTCTAATACAGTACAACCCACTGGAATTTCTAGGAGGGTTACTTGTTCAGCATCCATGTTATTAAGCCTTGTAAGGAAAAGGCACTGCAGGATGCAGTGCTGGTATCTAGCAGGCCGTGCTCCTACCGAGCCAATGCCCAGTGTGGTGTTCTTGGTCAACGTACAGGTGGAGGTGCTGTTTTTCAGGTAATGAGTAAAACCACTCCAGATCATTACAGATCCCAGTGTCACTTTTCACACAAGGTGTTAAATCTGGGATCCTGACCAAATTTCAGCATAGGCAATTCTGTCCTGTGGTCTCATTCAGACTAGTGTTCTTCACTTCTTATCTTAAATGGTTCATTGTTACTGTGCCCTGTTAAACAGCTGATGTGTTCCACACAAGTAATGGTAGCATTTCAACACTTAGTGAAGTGGTCTCTGAAGATAGTTGCGAAGCTTTGGTAATCTTCACAATGAAAGGTGCTAAATAAATGTAAAGTTATAATAATCCCTAAACCTTAGATAGGCAGAAAACCAAACTCTATCATCCAAAGTGTAATTTATTTCTTCCCCACACACTATATTCTTGGGTGCTCTAAGTGATATTTATATTCAGATTCTGTGTTTCCCCAGTCACTCAGAGCTTTTTTCAGTTGACACCTAACTCATTTGTAAAATAGATTTTCAACTCTTTCATAATGGACTGCAGAGGAAACAGGGACTTAAATGGCTCCTGTCTAGCCTATAAATATTCAGGTTGAGAAGTTCTTTATGCCACTCGGAGGAACATCTATCATACAAGGTGGCAGAACTTAAATAGACTAGAGGGTCAGGAAAGGGACAAACTTAAAAAAAGAGAGAGTTGCATCTGCAAAGTTTGAGGTGAAATGATTTGCCCAAGGTCACAAAGGAGTCTGTAGCAGACCTGGGAATGAATCCCAGGCTCCCGACTCCCAGTCCCATGCTTTGACCTTAAACAGAGGGCTCTGGTCTTAAGGGTTGCCAGTGTGGGACCCTACTCAATTCAGTGCAAAGAATATTAAAGAAGGGGGGAAAAGCAGATTTTGTGTTTCTGCTCTGGTTAACTTTGACCCGGATCCTGCAATGGGACCCACGCTGAGATCTGCTGATTTCAGCGAGACTCGGGGACACCGCATAGCTGTACAGCTCCACCCATGTGGATCTCACTGCAGGATCAGTAATTATGGTTAATGAGGGAGCATCTGCCCCATTAGTCAGAGAATCAGGCTTAGTTGTTTACAATCTCCCTTCACAACCCACTGGAATTTCCAGGAGGGCTACTTGTTCAGCATCCACGTTATTAAGCCTCGTAAGGAAAAGGCACTGCAGGATGCACCGCTGGTATCCAGCAGGCCGTGCTCTGACGAAGTGGGTATTCACCCATGAAAGCTTATGCTCCAATACATCTGTTAGTCTTAAAGGTGCCACAGGACTCTCTGTTGCTTTTTACAATCTCCCTTCAGTTACTCAATTCCTGTCACTGGGTTTGGCTCTGTTTGATCCTGAGGTCTCCAGGGGCCAAATAATTCACACTATTGGTTCAGAGCCATTTAGACTTTTTGCAGAAGTGCAGTGCTAACAGGAGAGTCTCTATACATGCTGTTGCAAAGGCCTGGGAGGAACACCTCCGTGTTGGCCATCGCTCCTGACAAGCCAGTCAAAGAGAGCAGCTATAAGGGCAAACATCCTGAGAGGAAGAGGAAACGCTTCCTCTTGGCTCCCAGTCACCGGATCACTTGCCTTCATATAGAAAGAAAATGTTGTGTTTCCTGCGGGAGGGCTGGAGCATGTGTATTGGCCAGAGAGAGGAGACCATGTGTTCCCTAGTTGTGCAGTGAAGGACTGATCCAAAGCCCACTGCAGTCAATGGAAAGACTTCTGATTTCAATGGTCAAGCCAAGCTTAAAGAAACTTCTGACATGTACATTGTGTTAGGTGTCTTTAGGTATCCTGCTTGTTAAAAGGGGACACTAGCAAGAGAAAAATCATAGCTCAAACTAGTCAATATACTATAATACCTGCGTGACTGCCAATGCGAGCAAAGGTCTGTTTTGCTCACACAAAAGGAGGTAGAGGCTGGCAGAAGTATTGCAGGGGGGTGGAAGATGAGGACCCGAAGCTTGAACCCAGTACAGAAGGCTGTTAGGTTATCTCCATAGAGCAAGAGCAGACCTGGCCTCTCAGTCTGGATGACGTTGAGTGAGTTTTCCGGTGGCAGCAAATTCAAATATCAAGTCTCCAGAAGAGAGAGCACAGTGTGTGTGACTCACTCTGTAACAGCACCACCTAGAGCTAAAGCAGGCAGCATCCTGCAGGAAGGCAAGGGTCCCACTTTACTTTTAAAAGAGCCCCACATTCCCACATCGCTGCATTTGCCACAAAGATGGGGGGAGGGAGGGACGCTTGGCTAATGCAATGCCATGGCCTGTGCAGAGGGAAGGGAAAGTTTTTGTCAAGCGGACAATGAACAAAAGAGCTAACGCTGCATTGCTTCTAGATCAGCCTGTTCTCTGGCTCTGCAATGTTTACAGCATCTGCTGGGGCAAGCGGGGTGGGGTGAGGGGATACAAAAAGGATATTTGTATTCTGCTCCGGAACTTGTGATGAGACTGAGCTACACACACACACGCACACAAACTCAGTGTTGTGGTCAGTTAGCAGCAGCAGCAAGCTCTGCCTCTGTATAAAGAGAGACAGAGTGAAAACTGCTGACTGGATCCCTCAGAAGACACAATACAGAGAGGAAGACTCCAGGAAATGAGAGTGGTGGGTGGTGTGGTGGGTTTTTTTTTTTAAATGTCCAAGAAAAGATTTCCTGCAGCACTAAAAGGGCAACAGAGGCGGGAAGCTCTTCCCCAAAATAAATAGGCAGCTGGATGTAGACAGCTCCGCCGTGGGACTGTCTGACTTAACAGGGAATGGATCAGGGCAGCTCCCCTTCCAGACCCCATCTCCTCCTCACATTATAGGTAGATCCAAAACATACCATCCTTCCTCCTCCCCCATTTGGTGATTGTATCTGGCTGTCCCTGGAAAGGAAGGAGGGGGGAATCTGCCAATTGATAGGACTCAGAAAGCCACAGGTTCCTTTCAGAACCATGCAGGGAGGGTGCAAATAAAGACCATGAAGCTGATTCTTTTGGATATTGTGCTCCCAGGGTAGCTGGGAGCAGGACCCAGAGATGCCCAAGCAAAACTGCCATGACTTAAGTGCAATGACCATAATATTGGAGCTACTGCAAGAAATATCGGGGGAGGGGTAGCGTACAAGGGCAGGTTTATTGCCATTAGCTGGCGCAGATCAGGTGTGACAGTGTATGGCACAGAAGGCCTGATTCTCCTCTCGCACGCACTGGTGTAAATAAGGAGTCACTCCACTGGAGTCCTGGCCTCATAATACTGGGGTAAGGGAGACCAGAATTGAGCCCTCACTCTCAGATCCCGTCTGACCCACAGGCTCCCACCTAGGCTTGCCAGGAACACCCGGTCGAAAAGGGACCCTGGCGGCTCGGGCCGTTAAAAGTCTGGGTGGCGGTGCCGCAGGGCTAAGGCAGGCTAGTCCCTACCTGTCCTGGCACCGCGCTGCACCCCGGAAGCGGCCAGCAGGTCCGGCTCTTAGGCAGGGGGGCCACGGGACTCCGAGCGCTGCCCCCACCCTGAGCACCAGCTTCGCACTCCCATTGGCTGGGAACTGCAGCCAATGGGAGCTGGGGGGGCAGTGCCTGCGGGCAAGAGCCTTACCTGAGGTAAGCTCGTGCCTCAACCCCAAGCCCCAAGTCCCCGCCCCAGCCTGGAACCCTCCCAACCTGGAGCCCCCTCCTGCACCACAAACCCCTCATCCCCAGCCCCACCTCAGAGCCCGCACCCCCAGCCCAGAGCCCCCTCCCCCCCCCTGCACCCCTCATCCCCCGCCCCACCTCAGAGCCCGCACCCCCAGCTGCAGCGTTCCCCCCCCCTGTACCCTGCCCCCCAGCCCGGAGCCCCCTCCCACACCCAAGCTCCCTGCCCCAGCCCAGCGCAAGTGAGGGAGGGGGGGGGCGAGCGAGTGACGGAGGGAGGGGGAATGTAGTGACCAGGGGGCGGGGCCTCAGGGAAGGGACGGGGCTAGGGTGACCAGACCTGCCGATCTTCTCAGGACGGTCGCGATAAGTCGGTCTCTGTCCCGCGTCCCGACCGATCTTAGGTCGGGACATATTTTGTCCCAATATCCGCAGGCAGCACTGTGTTTTTTGTTTTTTTTTAAACTCAGCCGGGACTCGCTCGGCTGGTTGTTTTTTTTTTGCTCAGCCCCACCCCATGTGTCCCAATATTTTCTTCCCCTCATCTGGTCACCCTAGACAGGGCTAGGGTGTTCGGTTTTGTGCGGTTAGAAAGTTGGCAACCCTACTCCCACCTACCCCCTGCTGTTCATTCCAAACACTTTGTGGCAGAGACTGTGTCTGGCTGACACAGCCACTTTCACTCTTACTAACCTGGTGTTGTTCCTGGGGGCTGGCAGAAACGAAAGGCCCTCCAGCAACGTAACACAGGGCAGAAGCTGAAGCTGTTTCTCTAGCAGCAGCTACTGCAAAGGTTCATTTGGGTGGGGGGTTTTTTTTGGGGGGGGGGGGGTTGTTTGTTTATTTTTCATTTTCCACCCCAAGGTTCCAAAACACTAATGACAAAGGGGCAAAATAAGGAGAGGGAGGAAAACAGACCAGCAATCGCTTCTTCCATGGCCACGCAACACTGGGCATGTCGAAAGAACCACGGTCAGTGTGTTAGTCTCTCGGGACTAGATACCCAAACAGACAAATTGCAGGCAAGTCATTAGGGGCCCATCTGTAGCCTGAACCGAATGCCTGTGCACGGGCATATGGGGGAACAAGGCTCTGCTCTTATGCGGCTGCATGGTCTTAGAATCATAGACTATCAGGGTTGGAAGGGCCCTCGGGAGGTCATCTAGTCCCACCCCCTGCTCAAAGCACGACCAATTCCCAACTAAATCATCCCAGCCAGGGCTTTGTCAAGCCGGAGCTTAAAAACCTCTAAGGAAGGAGATTCCACCACCTCCCTAGGTAAGCCATTCCAGTGCTTCACCACCCTCCTAGTGAAAAAGTTTTTCCTAATATCCAACCTAAACCTCCCCCACTGCAACTTGAGACCCTTACTCCTTGTTCTGTCCACTGCTACCACTGAGAACAGTCTAGATCCATCCTTTTTGGAACCCCCTTTCAGGTAGTTGAAAGCAGCTAGCAAATCTCCCCTCATTCTTCTCTTCTGCAGACTAAACAATCCCAGGACCAGGGCCGGCTCCAGGTACCAGCGCAGCAAGCAGGTGCTTGGGGCGGCCACCGGAAAGGGGCGGCACGTCTGGGTCTTCGGTGGAAATTCGGCGGCGGGTCCCTCAGTCCCTCTCGGAGGGAAGGACCCACCGCCAAATTGCCACCGAAGAATGAAGCGGCGTGGTAGAGGTGCTGCCGATCGCGATCGCGGCTTTTTTTTTTTTTTTTTCCCGACGCTTGGGGCGGCCAAAACCCTGGAGCCAGCCCTGCCCAGGACTAAACAATCTTCCTAGGTCCAAACTCACAGGGGTAAGAGATTTTGCCTTCGTTAGTGCCCCCTGCCTCCCAAGCTGGCAAAAGCAATAATATTATTAGGGGAGGTGATCAAGTATGAGTTGAAATGTGTGTGCGGGGGGAGCGGGGGGGCGGAGGGGTGCCATTCTAGGGCAGTCAGAGAGCGCTAGATCAGTTAGTTTTCTGGGTCTGCAGATGGCGTAGCAAAACCCTGCACCATAGACACTTCCCATTGCTAGATAATCTCATAACTCCACCACTTGGATTAAAGCTGGTCTCCCTCAGCTGGCTCTGGTAGTAAGTCCTTTATCCTCTCTATGCTGCAACACCACTTGCCCATACACCCAGTGCAGTAAGAAGCTGAGTTGCAGTATCTTCCTCTTCAGCTCGTCCTCGTAATTTATAAAGTCAAGTCTACTTTTCTTCGGTGCCCTAAGGGTTAATGATTCATGCTTTCCTAAAATGACATAAGTGGGTGTAGTAGTTTTGCTCAAGTGCCATCCTGAGAATGCGATCTACACTGGCAATTGTTGAACCAAAGACACTTAATGAGGGAAGCACATACCCCCAGTAGGGAACCTACATGCCTCAATTTAATGCATCAGCCACAAGTACATTAGATGGATATAAATAGTAGAAGGGATATAAAACCTCATGCTTCAGGGCCCGAGTAAACCATTCCCCGGGGTTAGGATAAAACGTCCCCCATAGGCAGGGTACTCCACCATTGTCCATTATGGGGTTTCTTGCACCTTCTCTGAAACACCTGGTGCTGGCTTTTGTCAGAGATAAGATCCTGGACTGGATGGAGTTGGGTCTGATCCAGTCTGGCAGCTCCTGTGTAATCCTAGATCTGAACGTTCTGAACTTTGGGAAGTTTGCAATCCAGATCAGGGTCTGATTTTTGCAGCTTGAACCCGAGTCTACTTCAGTAAACTCTTGTTTATTTCAAATATGGATAAAGCAAACACAAGAGACCTACATGTTTCAAAGTCAAAGCCTCTTTGACTGTGGCAAGTTGCCAAATCTGTCCCTTCTTATCTAGCCCCCAACCACTACTGTAACTGAGTGTCCAAGAAACGTTGGTTTGCAACCGGGTCCGGGCTGCCATTCAAGAAGCAGCATTTATCCACAGTTAAACATTGGCATTTGAGTTAGTGGTGTTATTTCCTAGTCCAATGACAGGGGAATTCTGCAGTCTCTATGTAGACTCCTATGTGATGACTGTGCATAACTGACAGCTTTTCAGTGACCATCACTGTAAGGGCCAGATTCTGATCTGAGTTCATAGAGTCATAGATTCCAAGGCCATTGTGATCATCTTGTCTGACCTCCTATGTAACAAGGCCACGGAATTTCCCCAAAATAATTTCTAGAGCAGATCCGCTAGAAAAACATCCCATCTTCATTTTAACTTTGCCAGTGATGTAGAATCCACCGTGACTGTTGGTAGATTGTTCCAATGGCTAATTGCTCTTGCTGTTAAAAATGTATCCCTTATTTCCAGTCGGAATTGATCGAGCTTCAATTTCCAGCCATTACAGTTACAGTGGTGAAAATCTGGAGTAACTCCAGTGCTATCAGAATTCAGCCAGAAATCTTCCCCCTCATCCTTTGTGTATTTAGCTGTATTATAGTTGGGCCCTAATCAGGACCCCGGGACCCATCATGCTAGGTGCTGAGTAAACAAGTAGAACAAAGATAATCCCTGCTCCAGAGAGATCACAATTTAGGATGGTGACAAGAGGCAACAGGTGGACAAAGCGAATGGGGACAAGGGACAAGTAACAGTAAAGATGAGTGTGTTTGCATAAATAACTAGCCTCACTGGTTGGTCGTAGTAGTCATAAGCAGCCGCCAGCTTAGCCAACCCCAGATAATAGTAGTCTGTAGGCATCACAGCAGAAGTAGTTCTTAGAGGGATTTATACCTGTGGGGATGTGTTTGAAATAAACTCTAGTTACAATATATAAAGCATGTGGGGCATGCGTTTTTATGTGCATTCCTCCAATGTCTTTGTTTTTTAAGTACCTGAGCCAGCTCCTCAGCTGGTGTAACTTGGTGTGGCAGAGGTGTGGCCTTCTAATTTGATTCCTGCTTGGTGTTAAACACCATTGATGCTTTTTTCTTTTCTTTTTTTCCCCCTTTTTTGGCTGGGTAGTTATATGGTGGTTGCTACCATTTATATTGATAACTGTGAACCTCAGTGTAATATCACAGTCAAATATTCCCTTTCAACTTTTCCAGTTAAACAATATCTTTCCTTTTTTTAAAATCACTGGTAAATTTTATTTACCCAAATATTCCAACTCACATGCTGTATCTAGACCAGGGGTCGGCAACCTTTCAGAAGTGGTGTGCCGAGTCTTCATTTATTCACTCTCATTTAAGGTTTCGCGTGCCAGTAACACATTTTAACGTTTTTAGAAGGTCTCTTTCTATAAGTCTATAATATATAACTAAACTATTGTTGTATGTAAAGTAAATAAGGTTTTTAAAATGTTTAATAAGCTTCGTTTAAAATTAAATTAAAATGCAGAGCCCCCGGACTGGTGGCCAGGACCCAGGCAGTGTGAGTGCCACTGAAAGTCAGCTTGCGTGCCACCTTCGGCATGGGTGCCATAGGTTGCCTACCCCTGATCTAGACAAATAACAGACCCACACATGAAAAGGCCCCATCCCTTCATACAGCAACTGAACTCAAGGGAAGAAGTGTGAACAGAATAAGATTATTCAGCAATTCCTTCTCCTCTTCTAAGGTGGACTGGGCATCCCTTAGATCCAGTATAGGTTTCACATTTAAAAGCACACTCCATTCCACCCATCATGCATGGAAAGTGCAAGTGTGTTCTTAACTAGGTATGATCTTTGTATGTTTGCATGTAACCCTGTAGATGCCTTGCATCATCCATGCCTGATCCTATAGAGCAGCGGTTCTCAAACTGTGGATCGGGATCCCAAAGTGGGGCACGACCCCGTTTTAATGGGGTCACCAGGGCTGACTTAGACTTGCTGGGGCCAAAGCCCGAGCCCCACTGCCCAGGGCCAAAGCCAAAGCCCAACGGCTTCAGCGCTGGGCAGCGGGGCTCAGGTTACAGGCCCCCTGCCTGAGGCTGAAGCCCTTGGATTTCAGCTTTGCCCCTCCCCCCACCTGGGGCAGTGGGGCTCGGGCTTTGGCCCCCACCCCACCCCAGGGCAGCAGGCTTGGGCAAGCTCAGTCCCCCTTCCTGGGGTCGTGTAGTAATTTTTGTTGTCAGAAGGGGGTCGTGGTGCAATGAAGTTTGAGAAACCCTGCTATAGAGTGTAAGTTCTTGGTGGCAGAGGCTGTCTCTTACTAGGCATAGGGAGACCCCCATATCTGTGGGGGCTTCTAGGTGCTAAAGTAATGTAAAATAATAAATCAAATAATCTTTGCATTGCTGCCCGTGTGGGTACTAAACCTCACTGTGACATGCTGAGGCAAACTTTCTTGGATGATGTATATGGATGGGAAACATGGAATAGGTAGAGTTGGGCTTTGAAATTGTCAAGCAACACTGTGAGATCTGATGTGTGTTAAATAGGGCTGTGCATTTGGAAGAAGTATGATTTAAAGAGGGAGTCTGAATGGGGATCTCCCAGAATGAAAGCAGAAACTTCCACGCACCTATGACTAGAATCTGCCACTCACAGACCCAGCGCTTGCTGAAAATCAGAATTGCCTTTGAGGGAATTCAGCTTGGGCACCCAAATCACACATCACCTTTGAGAACTGAGTTCCCAGTGACTTCAGTAAACTCATAACCTTTCTGTGCCTCAGATTTGCCTGTAGCACTGCGTATGTGCCGTACAGCAGTGTTGTGAGGCGTGATTAATATTTGCAAATTGCACTGAGATCAGGTGAAAAAATGTCTAATTATGATGTGTGCCCTCCTCTGCTTTGCAAGCAGATATAGCCAGGGGCACACAGGCAAGGCTGGTGATGGAATTAGGAGATCAGTTCTGAGAAAACGACTGCTATTCAGTACAAATGTTTATGCTCGTCTCTTACAGTTACACACAACTGCTTTTAAATGCATCTCTAATCAGAGGATGCAATTAGATAATGGAAGCAATTTACTATTTGCCAGTGCCATGCAGCTAAGAGAGCTGTACCAGTAAATATCAATATTCCATCCAAAGCAACCACACATTTTGAAACCAGTGATGCACCAATTGCAGGGAATTTTAATGCAAATAAGGAAAATCCAAGAGCTAAAATATCTTCCTTGTTGTTTTTACTTTGCATAAGGCAGAGGAACCTTAAAGAGGCTAGTGCTTTAGAGCCTCATTAGCTCCTGACACAAGAGCATACCACCCATTCAAAGGCTCTTTCACAGCCCAAGAAGGCCTTGGAACTCCCGGGAACCATCTCATGAATAGCATCACATTGTGCAAAGTTGGATGGAGGGGGAGAGAAAGCCATTGTGGAGGGACAGATTCCATGTGACGATGATGGGCTCGGGAGTGCTATTCTCCATTCTCCATTGTAGTGTTTGCAGAGATGCGTCACCATGAGCACATCAAGTAAGGGGTGGGAATACGCTGTATCTGCTCAACCACAGTCCATGGGTGGTGTTTTCAAATGCACTTAAGTAACAAAGGGCTTGTCTATAGGAATACTTAGTTTATGGCAAGCTGGGGTGTAAATCTACCCTGCACTAGCCTGCCACTCACTATGTGCTCGTGTGGACCTTGCTGCTGCGCACTAAAAGTTCACTCGTGTGCTCTAAATCTACACCCATTTCAAAGCAGGGTAGATCAAAGTGCACTAGTGCACGGCAGCAGGGTCCACACGGACACTTAGTGAGCAGCAGGTTAGGGCAAGGTAGATTTACACCTCAGCTTGCCGCAAACTAAGTACTCCTATAGACAAGCCCTTAGGAGCACCTGCCCCACTGAAGGTCAACGGAACTTGTGCTGCTTATGTCATTTAGGGTGGGATTTTCATCGCACCAGACCTGGCAATTACAGCCAAATTTTCCAAAGTGGACACTTTTGGATCCCTCCAGTGTTGGGTAGCCAGCCTCCTCCTTTTAGATGCTGAACATCTGGGATTTTCAAAGGGGCCTAAAGAAGTTGGGCACTCCACTCTCTTAGACCACTTTGAATATTTCAGCCTCACTCTGGATTTGGATGCCAAATGTTAGACACTTAATTTTTCAAGTTTGAGCCCCAAGGGGTAAAAATGTAGCTTTAGTGGTTAGAGCAGGATTCCTGCTGGGCTCCATTCTTGACTCTGCCACTGGCTCCCTGTGGGACTGTGGGTAAATTGCTCCATTTCTTTGCATTTCAGAATTCCCACCTGCAAAGACCGTCCTAATACTTCCCTACCCATTCAGGTATGCTGTGAGGCTGTAGAGTGCTTCGAGCCCCACCTCTGAGATAAAAGGAACTATACACAGACAAAGTGTTGTTGTATTTAACAAGAGCTAAGTGGAATTTTTTTTAATTACATCTCTGTGAGAATCAGACAGGAAAGGTTTCACTTCCCCCTGTTTTCTGAGCACTTGAAAAGCCAAATTCTCTTTTCTTCTGGTTCTCATCATATTCTACCTGAGCCCTCTCGCCTATGTGCTCAGGGCTCTCCATTGAGATGCATGCATCTGACAGCAGCATCTGGGCCTAGAATGTCTCCCTTTCTAGAGCAAGCATTGGCTGAAATGGAGAAGCAGGGAATTTAGTCCTCCTGCCTTTCATGTGTGGCTGCCTTCCAAATCCATTACTCTTTATTACTTGTATTACAGTAGCACCTGGAGATGCCAGCTGAAATTGGGACCCCATTGTGCCAGGCATTGTACAAACACATACAGGTCTGTCTCATCTTACGCGCATTTAACATGCGCGATTTCGGCTTTGCGCGGTCGGCAAAAACAAAAAAGAGAAAAATAGCAATTTATGTACTGTTCCTGTAGTGCGGGCGATTCCGCCTGCCATTAAAGTCAATGGGATTTTGACTATACACGGTTTTCGCTTTACGTGCTAACCGCGGAACGTAACCCCAGCGTAAGATGAGACAGACCTGTAGTGAGAGACAGTCCCCACCCCACAGAGTTCATAATCTAAGTACATGAGACAAAGGGGGAGGGAAATTGAGGCACAGAGAGTGACACAACTTACCCAAGGTCAATGGCAGTGCTAGGAATAGATGTAAGAGCTCCTGTCATCTGCTCCAGTCCCACCAAACCATGCTGCCTTCCGTATAATCACGTCAGGCCTCAAGTGAAATGAGTTTTAATCTAATCTTGGATTGCTAATATTCTGGGTCAAATTCGATGTTGGGCTATTGCACGGCACACAGCTCCCATTGATCTCCGTGAGCACCGAGCACACACATCGAAGGGTCAGATGTGGCCTTTTGCATAAGTAAGGTTTTGTCTGGTTAGCCTGTGCAATAGCCCCAGTGAAGGAAGGAAATTACACTGTAGATGATGTGAATGTAACAGGGGAATGAGGTGGACCCCCCTTTGTCAGTATCTGACTTCATCATGTGANGGATTGGTCCCCCTTTACTCTGCAGTTTGCACAGTCAGAGATCCACTGAAGATTCAGCTGTGGATAATTCAATGCCCGTTCACATCACCCGGGTCAAAACGTCCTTAAAGTGTGAGTCATGCAGAAACCTTTCCCCTCCCCTCCTTGGGGCAATTTAATTAATAATAATAATTGGAGATATACCAATCTCCTAGAACTGGAAGGGACCTTGAAAGGTCATCAGGTCCAGCCCCCTGCCTTCACTAGCAGGACCAATTTTTGCCCCAGATTCCTAAGTGGCCCCCTCAAGGATTGAACTCACAACCCTGGGTTTAGGAGGCCAATGCTCAAACCACTGAGCTATCCCTCTCCCCAATTGAAGACTCAACATTCCACATCCAAACTAAACTGAATTCCAGCCTGTTTGTGTATGTAAGATAACACATATAAAGCAAAGGAGGAGTCATGTCGTATGTCACATTTCTCTATTCAAGACTATAGGGTGAGTGCCTGTAGGCCCTCGCCTACAGCTGGCAGCGGTTCTCAAACTTTAGCAACCCGACGACCCCCATTTTGATATAAAATTTTTCACGGACCCCCAAGCCCCTCGCTCAGCCCCATGCCCCGCCCCCACTCCACCCCTTCCCCCAAGGACCCACCCCCACCTCATCTCTTCCCGTTCCCGCTCCACCCTGACTCTCCTCTTCCCCGCCTCTTTCCGCTCCCTCTCCCTAACGCACCCCATCCCCACTCCTCCCCCTCCCTCTCAGCGCCTCCTGCACGCCGCTGAACAGCTGTTCCGTGGCGTGCAGGAGGCACTGAGAGGGAGGGGGAGGAGTTGATCAGCGGGGCCGGCGGCCCCAGACATGACTCGTGGACCCTGGGGGTCTGCGGATCCCAGTTTGAGAAACCCTATTCTAGGCCTTTAAAGGCTGATACAAGAATCTTCCTGTTGTAATCTTGCCATTATTTTTTCATTTCCCATGCTATTCGCCATACCCCATGCTATGATATATGGCTACAGAAGAGCCCTCTGGTTCAGCAGAGCCCTCTCTCTTTGGCACAAAATAGCAACTACCTGTCCTGGCTGGCATGAGTCCATCCCATCAGAGATAGAGACCTTACAACAGTGATCTACTCCTCTCTCCCAGCTAGGGCCCTACCAAATTCATGGTCCATTTTGGTCAATTTCACGGTCAGGAGATTTTTAAAATAATACATTTCATGGTTTCAGAGATTTAAATCTGAAATTTCACGGTATTGTAACCGTGCGGGGTCCCGACCCAAAACAGGGTTCATGGGGAGGGGGTCACAAGGCTATTGTAGGGGGGGTTACAGAATTGCCACCCTTACTTCTGTACTGCTGCCTTCAGTGTTGGGCAGCCAGAGAGCAACGGCTGCTGGCTGGGCACCCAGTCCTGAAGGCAGTGCCACCAGCAGCCGAGAAGTAAGGGTGGCAATACCATACCAAACCACCCTTACTCCCGCGCTGCTGCTGGCAGCAGCGCTGCTTTCAGAGCAGGGCTCCTGGCCAGCAGCCACCACCACCACTCTCCAGCCGCCCAACTCTGTGAAATCTGGTCTCCCCTACAATAGCCAGATTTCATGGGGAAGATCAGATTTCATGGTCGGTGACGCGTTTTTCACTGCCGTGTATTTGGTAGGGCCCTACTCCTAGCCGTCCCCTTGACATGGCAATTTTCTGTCTGCATTTGGATTAATAACAAATTAAGGGTCCCAAACTGGCTTCACAAAGAAGCTCAATTCAACAACATGAGCAGGACGTCTTTGCAGAATACTGAGTGATGGGCAACACAGTCAGCCAATGAAACACGAGCTAGAAACCTGACATCAGAAGTCTGGCATTGGCTGAACAAGCCTGAAGAGCAGGCTGCTGTTACACAGAGAGCTGATTTCTTGGGTTTGTCTTGCACCAAACTTGCTTCCACCTGTATCTGCATTTCTGTCCCTAAATCCCCCCACCTTGGAGCGCTGATGGAATTCAAACCTGCCTTAGTTCTTGCAGGCGTCATTTCATTAATTTAAAATAAATTCTAAATGGATGGGAAGAATCATACCATGCAAAGCCATACAGGTTGCCTTTCATTTCCTTCTTCCTCCAGGGATCATGGGTGAACGTTGTCTAGGGACTGAGGTCTGATTTATTAAGCTATGGGTAATAGGGCTTTACTGAGCGCTGCTGTCAGAAAGATGAAGAGGCCCTTTGAAGGCAAGTTCCTGGGAGATTGATGTTGCTGTTCTACTTTGTATAAAGCAGTTTAGACTCTCCTTAGAGCAGGGGCAGTTCTGCGGTCTGTATTATGGACGTGCTCTTCGGTCTGTTCCAGATGGAACCATGGATAAAGGAAAGCTACCCAGATCCAAGTGCTGGCTGAGACTTCATACAAATCTGTTTAATGCCATATAAATACCAACCTTTAAAAATGTACCCAACCCTGCGAGCCCAAGGAATAAGCCTCTTAGCCAGGCTGCAACCCAGATGCCCCAAGCCATGCCCCCCCCCCACACACACACCTCTCCTGCCCAGTTTCCTGCTAGTCAGGTATCCACTGGCTTACACCTAAAGGCTTTGGTCTGTTTCAAGCTAAACTCTTAGCTCCAGGGCAGGGTGTGTGCAGGAATTTAAATTTGACCCCTTTTGGAGGGGCACATTCTGTGCTTCCCCCCCAGAAGCTCACTCTTCCCTCCCCTTCCCTTCCCCCCCTGCCCCTGTGGCCCCCGGGGCTGGAGAAGTTCTGTGCCCCCAGTGTTTATTGGGGGGCCCGTGCCCCTGCTTGCCCCCCCTTGTGCATACCCCTGTTTTCTCCCAATGAATGGTGCCGCCAGGAGATATCTAAATTGGGGTTGAGGAGTGTCTCGGGGAGGCTGTGGGAAAGCCATGGGTGAGGGCTGAGAGTCTGTGCATGCTACATGAGTCCATGTTCACCAGAAGTCCTGGAGTCTCTTGCTAGCAGTACCCAACTGCCTTAATGTGTGTCTTTGAGCCAGTCCCATAACCTCTCTGTGCCTCAGTATGTTCAGCTGAAGAACAGGGATAATGATGCCCACCTACCCAATTGGCATGATGACTGATTAATGCTTGCAAAGTTCTTTGAGACCATCAGATTAGCAGGACAGAGCCTCATTATTATATTAGCAGTTGTTGGTTCCAGGCCCTTTTTCACTCTTAGGCCTGGTCTACACTGGGGGGGATCAATCTAAGATACGCAACTTCAGCTATGAGAATAGCGTAGCTGAAGTCGATGGATCTTAGATTGAATTAAAATTACTTCGCGTCCTCGCAGCGCGGGATCGACAGCCGCGGCTCCCCCGTCGACTTTGCTTCCGCCTCTCGCCGAGCTGGAGTTCAGCGGTCGACGGGAGAGCGATCGGGGATCGATTTATCAAGTCTACACTACACGCAATAAATCAATCCCCGATAGATCGATCACTACCCGCCGATCCGGTGGGTAGTGTAGACGTACCCTTAGTCCAACTCACTGCAGCATCCAAAAGCTAATCACGTTTACCACCTCAACTTTCTGAAGCTTGGCACAGAATGCCATTTGGCATGAGGTTTTCTTATTGCTCATAGATTTATTTTTAATATCCCTCCCCCCCACACACCCCCAAAGCCTAGACTCCACCACTATCCCCGCAAACCATGCCCTGCTATTCTACATAACATTTGCTTGATTTAAAAATAAAGACTCTGAGTGCTTACTGGAATAACTATAGAAACCAGATATTTAGTTCTACTATAAAAGGCAGGGGTGCTTATGGCTGGGAGGCCAAAGGCATTTCTAGGCTAAGTGAGATTTATTTTCAGTTCCACAGTCTATGAATATGCAGCCAACAATTCTAAATTTAAATCCTCCCTTCCAAGAAGGTGCAGTGACGCTACAAGGGGTTTACATCAAGGCAGGATTTGTACCGCGAGATTTTAATAGTCAGTCTTGGAAAAGAGGGCTGAAATTTAGAGTTGTCTGTTCATCAGGGTTATTGCAGTAGAGCTTTAGGATCAAGGGGCACATTGTGCTAGGCATCATACAAACACAGAGAAGTCCCTGAGCTTACAACCTAAATAATGCCTAGAAACTCTCTCTTTCTTAACACACAAAGGGAAGGAACCAGTGAAAGGATTTTGGGTGGGGGCCCAGATACCGCAGCGATGAGCACTGTAGAAATGTGCATAGCAAATTGAAACAGAAAGCAGGGACCTGTTCTAGGGCTATATTAAATTCCATTTCACAGTTTACTGCACAGGGGGAGAAGGGGGTGGGAGGTCTTTCAGATGAGATCTAAAGCCGAAGTGTAACAATTAGGGCTGCCTGAAAATTTTCTATCAAAACATTTTTTGGTTGGAAAATTGTATTTTGACAAGACAAATTTTCACAGGAAAATCTAGTCTACCTCGCTGTCAAAGGAGGATTGTTCCCTATAGCCTATTGGTGTGTCCTGTCTAACATTAAATGGTTCGAAGGACAGAGCTTCCACTGTTTCCCTTGGGAGACTATTCCACACTCTAATAGAGCTTACTATTAGAAAACGTGGTGTGATATTCAGCCTGAATTCTCCTTTCACCCCATTCTTCTTCATTATAGTCCCTAGTACAAATCTAAACCATTTCTCTTTCTCCTTAGTGTTTACACCCTGCAAATACTTGTAGGCAGTTATCATGTCCCTACTAAGTTGTTGTGTAGCCAAGCTAAACATATTAGCTCATCAAGTCAGTCTCTCTGGCCCCTTAATCATATGTTGTGTTGCTCTTCTTGGAATGTTGTCCAATTTGTTGACATCTGTGTGGAACTGAGGTGCCCAGCATTGAACGTAGTGTGAGGAAACTAACCCTGCAAGAATAGGAGCACTCTACGGAAAGCCATGCTACCTATTAAACAACCATTGCTGCTTAGAAACAGCCCTTCCTTGTTATGGCCTAGATTGTGTCCTTGTCTTCCTCACATGAATCTGGGAGGAAGGCTGCTCCTCTGCCCCCCATCTGCTCAGCCAAGTGAGACGTAGCTGCATCTTGGGTCTGGGTCTGATGCGGAACACAGTTCCTGCTCTCCAGATACTCCCCATGCCCACAGGTGGGTGGAGAGGGAGTGTGCAGAGCCTTGTCTGATAAGGGGTTTACATGTCCTCACTGAACTCCACTTCTGTTCTTTTCCTCATCCACTAAGACCGAACCCCCAAATAAAGCAGTTAGCCAATAGCTAAACATAATTTCAACAGACTCTTTAACTTCTAGGGGCAATTAAAGCACTCTTCCCAGCTCTGCCTCTAGGTCCATAAGTTAC
Source organism: Platysternon megacephalum (assembly GCA_003942145.1). Lineage (NCBI taxonomy): Eukaryota > Metazoa > Chordata > Testudines > Platysternidae > Platysternon > Platysternon megacephalum. The sequence goes on from QXTE01000012.1 coordinate 19,348,919, forward strand.
GTCACGGTGGGTGGTGCATTATTTTGACCAAGAACTTAGCTAGTAGGTAAAGGCTGAGATAACATTCACCTATAGCCAAAATGTTACCCAACCCAGGCAGCAGCCAAATTCCCAAGCTCAGTCATCCAGCTGAGTCCAATAGGAACACCCACCAGCTCCTGCAACCTCTCCCTCACCCGGAGCTCTGGTTGGCTAAGGAAATGTAGAGACAAGTAGAATTGCCCTTAATGGCAACTTCCTCACTGCCTTCAAAGAGAGACTGAGAATGCTTAGTAACTACCAACCCCTTTCTTCTGATTCCCTGGGCTCTTGTAGCTGCTGTATAAAAGCATCTGGGTTACACACAGACCCACTACTGAAGGAACAGGAGTTCTCTGTATATTCACCGAGGATGATCATCATGATGGTGTGGGAACAACAAAGCTGTAATTCCTCATCTTCTCTGGTGGGAGGGGGGTATGGATGTAGGGAGGCAGAGGAAGAATCTAAAATGGGTTTCAGCTCAGATCTATTTACTCACCTGCTGAAACCGCTTGAGCATTCATGGCTAGAAAAGGACATTTACATGGTAGAATCAGCACACACTCCTCCGTCTCTCCTGCCCCTTCCTGGCGTGCCAGTAAGCTGCACTACCTCCTACCACCACTGCCACGTGCCAGTGTGTTCATGTCCAGTCACTCACACCTCTGCAGATGTTTGCCTCTGGGCCAAACAGTGCCCCAGATGGGGCCTTGCTGGAACAAACCTCCAAGGGAGCTCTGCTCCCCCAGGAAGTCTGCAGCGACTGAACGGGTGCCAGCGGGCCTGGTGATTGCTTGTGATGTGGGAACTGGGCTCAGGCTGCCAGTTCATTTCACACAGGCCTCTGTAGAGCCAGTCGCTGCTGTTGATGGGCGAACCTCCAGAAGGTTCAGAGAGCTGGGCCTAGACAAGCTCTTGGAAACTAAGATGTGCATCTCAACCAACTGAGGTGTTTGAGAAACTCTTTCCTGGGCTTTTCATTGAGGGCCCCACTGCAGGGGCGGCCAAAGCTTCCTAACAGTGGGGGGCCACTGGCACCCGAACCGTGGCCCCACCCCCATGCACTGCCCCTTCCCCCCAAACCCCTAACCCTGCACCACCCTTTCCCCCGATGCTCCGCCCCCACACTGCCCCTTCTCCCTGAGCCCTCCCCCCCCCCGTCCCTTCCCCACGAGGTGCCGCCCTCACAGCCCCTCTTCCCCCCAAGACCCCACCCCCTCTCCCTCATCACTCACCCTTATGGCCAGTAAAAGTGGGGGGCCATGCCCCCCTCTGTTCCGGGGCCCCTGCCCCACTGCCTTTGTAGTGAGGACAGTCTGCAGAGCCTCAGCAGCAGTAGGTTGTGCCACTGGATTCCCTGCTACCCCTGTCAAATGTCACACTTCTGGGGTTTCCCCAAGGGTGTATCACACCTCAAACGCCCCTGGTCACACAACAGGTTATGTTCCCAACCAGCACTTAAGAGCCACAGCATCCAAACTTTACCAGTTCACATACCATGACTTTGCATGGCTGAAACATCAAGCTTGTGTACCACAGTTTGGGAACTACCTGGGGAGCCCCATATTGCAGCCACTCATGAACAGCAGATGTTGGGGGGAGGAATAGGAGAGAGACATTAACTAAACTTTCCCCAGCTTTGAGCTCTGGGCAAAGGCTCAGGACAGATTAAAACCGGCAAGCAAGAGATGAAAGGATTTGATTTCATCTAGCAATCCTGAGCCATCCAGTTCCCTGGATTGTTACCTAAAAGCAATTTGGATAAACCGTGCCTGGCTATCCTAGTGCAATACGCTAAAGCCAGAGTGACTCAGAACATACCTGGACTCTCAGAACAGAAGTGCCTAGGGTCACCAGATGTCCCGATTTTTGGGTCTTTTTCTTATATAGGCTCCTATTGCCCCCCACCCCCTATCCCAATTTTTCACATTTGCTGTCTGGTCACCCTAGAAGTGCCTAGAGATGTTAAGTTGCTAAGAGTGGTGTGATTTGTGTTCTCTCTCTCTCTCTCTTTCCCCTCCCTTGTGCCGTATGCTCACCCCGATCCTTCAGGCAAAACCCAGCAGCCCAGTCTCAGCCACTTGCTGTTGCTGAGTCGTCCCAGCATATCCAGTCAAGGATACAATCACAGGGTGAGTCAGCACAACAATGCAAGAGCTGCTGAGTCAGGAGGAGGGTGAGCCATGTGCAGGCTGAGAAATCCTGTCTCCCAGCTGACTTCAAACACATGCCAAGCATTGGCCAGAGAGCACACAGTGCTGCTGCGGGTGGAACAGCCTGGGATACGGTTAAAACTGAGGCTGCATAAAACATGACTCACCCAAAAAAGGGCAGATCATCTCCATTCACTGACAGTGACAATGAGCCAAAGAATCTGCAGCTAGGTTAGCCTCACTAACTTCCACTCACCCTGCTGCCTGTGCGGCGCCGTGCAGTCAAGCCGCATACCTGCCACATACTTCTTTGTGGCCACAAAGCTACCTTGTGTGATTAATACTTAGCATGTACATATAATCGTGCCTTTCAGATGAGGACTTTGAAAACACTAATTAACCCCTGAGAACGCTGTGAGGAAATGTATTGGATCTGTGGCTGCATAAGGGCTGTTAGCTATTCTGCATCTGGACCATGCTTCTCGTCTCACTTATGCTGATGTCAGCCAGGAATAATTGCACTGAAGACAATGGCGTTACGCGGATGTCAAACACGTGTCAGTAAGTTCAGAGTCAGGTGAACAGGGAATGTCATAAATGGGGGAATGCTGGGAATGGGGCAACGCTTCCGCAATTGTCTGGCTAGCACAAGCTCTTCGCTCCTTTCTGGTTCAGCCCCTGGCTACAGCCGCCCTCTCTTCCCTTTTTACCATTGAATCGCCTCAGTGTCCATCTCAGACCTGCAAATGGCAATTTACTCCCCATCTCCTGCATGGCAGGGCAGATCACCTGCCTCTCCTGGGTAGGAACCCATTCCAGCCAGCTGCAAGGCAAGGTCCATCTGCCACGCTGAATTCTCTTAGGTGAGAGAACAGGGCTAGGGCTCCCTTCAGAGGTCTGGTCAAGGCCCCTCCACAGAGAGTCCATGCTAACCCCACACAATAGCAGTCTGCAACAGCTGCTACCTGACCACCCAGCCTGGGAACAGATAGCATCAGTGAAGCTCTTGACTTCAGCTCCCTTGGAGAGCATCTTTCTTGCTATACAAACCCAGGTCTCCTGCTGGATACCTCAGAGTGCTACCCCTGGCTCACCAGGTCAGACCCTTCAGAACATTATTCACGAAGAATGCTTCCTGCTGGCCTTACTGGCATAGACGCTGCACCCCCGCCCCAGGATCAGTCCCAGACATGATTTAACACTGTAAATATATCTCAAAATCATCTTTTCCACCAGTCCTCCTCCCAGCTGCTGATTCCCCCACCCCATTCCTGTTGTGGAGGAATGATTAACACATGCTGCAATAAAACTCATTGTCTCCTCCTTCCACTCCTCTCGGCTGCAGGTTCAGGTTCCCACAGCCCTTTGCCACCTCCCAGATCACAGAAATGTTTCAAGCAGAGAAGTACTTCTCAGCCCATCACGTAGCAATGCAAAGCACTTTTCCCTGCTCAAAGTACTTTGCAAACATTAGCAAAATCATCTTTGCAACACCCCTCTGAGGTAGGAAAGGGTTGGTAGGAAAGGCAGAGAGGAAACTGAGGACCAGAGAGGTTAAGAGACCTGCCCAAGCTCAAGAATTCCTAGCTCCTAGACCTGTGTCCAGGTCAGTATTCTATTCTGGTTGTTGTCCCATGCACACCACTTGATTCTGTGAGAGTCTTGTAGGCTTAAGAATAAACAGAAGTAGTAGCCTCTGTCATGTAAGGTTTCGCCTCCATTCCTCTCCCTCTGGGAGGTCAGGAAGTTGTGTATGAAGTTTTTAAAGCCAGGTGTCCTCCGGAACCTTCGCAAACCCATTAAGTTCCTGGAGTCAATAGCAATTGACTAAAAAGTCTAGTGAAGACAAGTCCTAAGCAACACAAAGCATATTGGCTTTGAAAACCTCATACACATAAACTTGATGCCCTGTCCCATAGGAAGCCAGAGGACTGAGTGCTGGGGTGATGTGCTCTCGACAGCCTGGCTTGCTGAGAAGTCTTGCTGCTGCTTTTTGTACTGGATGCACTGAAGGCAAATAATACCTTTATGTCTTATTTAAGGTACTTATATGGCCCCCATTCTTACAGTATCTGGGCACTTCCCAATACCGCGGCAGGGTAGAAAAAGTGCTGTTATCCCCATATTACAGATGGGGAAATAAACCACAGAGAGACTAAGGGCCAGATTTTTAAAGGTATTTTGGTGCCTAATGATGTACATAGGTGCCCAGTGGGATTTTCAAAAGTGCGTAGTTTCTAACTCCTATTGGTGCCTAACTACCTTTAAAAATCTAGCCCTAAGTATTTTGCCCAAAGTCACCCAGGAAGTTTGAGGTGAAGCAGGAACTTGCATGCAGGTCTCCCAAGGATCGCCTACTAGGCCATCCTTCATCTCTGCATTAGCTTCCCAATCACGTAGGTAGCATTTGTCATCCACTCATGCCAATGAATCTCGACACCTCCATCCTTGAGCTGTCTGGCTAGGGCCACATGAGGATGTTGCTTGCTGACACTTGCCTCTTTCTTGCTTCAGCGCTTCTGATGTGTTTACGTTTGAGTGGAAGATGTTTAAGTGGGTCAGCAAAGAGGTCATTTTCTAATGCAAAGTGCTGCATCTCCTTAATACATTGAACAACCGGGATTTTAATAATACATGAAGGGAGAAGAGGTCCACTGCCTTCTGAAATACTTTTCAGATATTGATCGTGTCGGCAGATAGATCCATGGCCAGTCAGGATTCCTGTGGAAATATGCACAGCGGAGCCAATGGAGTTTTTCCCATTTAGACCAGCTGAGGATCTGGCCAAGGATTGTTAAAGGCTTTTTCGGTGCATATGAGCAGTGAGATATTATGAGCTTGATCCCCAGCTGGCATAAATCAGCTTTGAAGTCAGTGGGACTACTTTGATTGACACCAGCTATCTGACCCGACATCGTGGTGGTGGTATTGAAGCGCACCAGAGATATACATGGCACTTTAGAGAGGCTGCCAAAGCCAGAGTCCAAGGGCACGTGCTTCACGCTATGGTGTTTGTCTGTTTTTTTCAATTAGAGGGGGATGAACTGAAGGGTTGGACTTTGGCTTCTGGCCCGGTAAGGATCTCAAAGTGTTTCTAATCACACTCACTCCCTTGGCTCTCACCAGGAGCCCAAAGCCTCCATGTTTGGGCTGCAGCATCTCAGGGGAAGTGTTTGAAATCTAACTGGAAAACATTACTCCAGAGAAATTTCACTTACACATCTCTGTTGATCTAGGGCTTTGTAAAACCTGGGCCAGATCCTCAGCTGATGCAAACCATTACTGGCATCAATTGAGCTATGCTGATTTACACCAGCTGGGGATCTGTCACCTTGTTTATACAGAAGATACCCCTGGGTATAAGTCAACTTGACCGTGTCTCTCAAACACATTTTCCTTTGCAATGTATGTAGGTTCTCCGGATCTTTCAATACCGGCTTCAGGCCAGGGCTTAGAAGCATTTCCAGAGAGCCCATTCTCACCTCCTGGAAACACAATCTTTGTGACGTTTCCTGCCCTGTTTTGCCATCTCAAAAGCCTCCAAATCTCAATGAACTCCAAAGCCTATCAAAATGGAGTGCCTCATCCTGTGGGGGACATGGGTGTTGCCACTGACTTCAGTGGAGCAGGATTCATGGGCTCAGATCTTTAGCCCTTTGAGGATTGCCCATCACTAACTTGTACCCCCGGAGGGGCTGGCTATATCTTATTCCAGTTTACCAAGCTACTTCTCGTGCACATGGAAATTCTGAAGCAAAGCAGGATGCTCTGTGCACCAAGAGCCTCTTAACTGGAGGAAAGCAAGGGCCAATGGTAGGCAGTTTAAAACAAACAAAAGGAAGTATTTCTTCATACAACGCACAGTCAACCTGTGGAACTCTTTGCCAGAGAATGTTGTGAAGGCCAAGATTATAAAAGGGTTCAAAAAAGAACTAGATAAATTCATGGAGGACAGGTCCATCAGTTGCTATTAGCCAGGATGGGCAGGGATGCAAACCCATGTTCTGAAGTGTCCCTAGCCTCTGTATGCCAGAAGCTGGGAATGGGCGACAGGGGATGGATCACTTGATGATTACCTGTTCTGTTCACTCCCCCTGAAGCACCTGGCATTGGCCAGTCAGAAGACAGGATACTGGGCTAGATGGACCATTGGTCTGACCCAGTATGGCCGTTCTTATGCGATTGGTTAGCAAAGCATTTTGTCTTTGTGTTGATTTACTGCCCCGAGCAGCAGCCCTGCAGTGTGCAGATGCGTATTTTCCCCATTGCTCCAATGGCTCAGGCAGACAACTCCACTCCCTGCTGAAGAGAAGAGCCTCAGCCCCCCACAAGAAAATCCAGTGTGTGCCTTCAAATGCTTTGTTCCTTCCCTGAAGATCTATGGTGACTCCCGCTCCTTTGGCCTTCACTAATAAGTTAAAAAACCTCTACTGGCTGCTTCCCCTGGCTCTTAGGGAGGGGAGCTGAGATCCTATTGTGACGGTACCTCCCATAAGGCTTTGTGGGAATATGACATAACTGGAATATGTTTTGTGCTGCCTGTGCCAGGTACATATCTATGTAAAGGTTATGATCTACTAGTTATGTTCACCCTAGTTGTATGCAGGCACCATTTGTGTGTTCAAAGTTATGAACATTGGCTGTGTAATTGCTTGATTCCTAAGGGGCCTCAGTTAGAACATTTGGTGACTTCTTGGGAAAGGAATGTGCAAATTAGGTGTTCAGTCAGGGGGCACTTAACAGACAAAAGAGCTTGGAAGATTCCAATCCACATCAGAAGTCTACCTGAGGACGTTCAAGGCAGCATGTGGGTAATGGCTGCTACCTGCAGTCCTGAGTCNGTACCTCCCTTGCTAGGCTTCAGATAGAGAGGGGCACTGTCCATTTAGTCCACCCAATTCCTTCTTTGGGGGCTGCAAAATGAGGTCATACCAGTATCCCTAATCCAGTCTGGGGAAGTCTTCTGAAGGGGCTATCTGGGCCAAAGCTGCCCACTCCTTGGGCACACTTGTCCCCCATTCACAGGGCCACCCCTTTCGACTCACAGCAAGCTGCAGCATGGCTCAGCTACCTCACTCTCTCCACCTCCCTTTCCTGTTGATAGCGGCCAAGGGAATGCTGGGAAATGTAGTTCTTTCCCTGCTCCAGGGCTGGCTCTATAGGCAGGGAGCTAGGCAAGGAACTACAGCTCCCAGGGTCCCATGGGTTCTCAGCTCCCATGCTGGATCCCCAGCTGCTCTGTGGCTCGCTTCTGCAGGGTTGTGAGAGGGGAGGAAGTGAGTTAAAAAAACAAACAAAAAAAAGGATGGCCCGAATGCCACCCCCTGCAAATGTGCCGCCCAAGGCACCTGCTTGTTTTGCTGGTGCCTAGAGCCGGCCCTGCTCTTAGGGAGGGGAGCTGAGATCCTATCACTGATTCCTCCTGCAGGCCTGGAGAGGAGAGGAGAGAGAATAGACGATGATAATAATATAATAATAATAATATAATATATGGAGATATACCTATCTCCTAGAGCTGGAAGGGACCCCGAAGGGTCATCGAGTCCAGCCCCCTGCCTTCACTAGCAGGACCAATTTTGCCCCAGATCCCTAAGTGGCCCCCTCAAGGATTGAACTCACAACCCTGGGTTTAGCAGGCCAATGCTCAAACCACTGAGCTATCCCTCAAAGATCTCAAAGGGAATCACAGAATCATAAAAATGTAGGATTGGAAGGGACTTCAATAGATCCTCTAGTCCAGTCCCCTGCACTGAGGCAGGACTAGGTATTATCTAGAAGTTAATGAAGTTAATGAAGATCCTGATGACAGCAGTCCCATCCTCTGCCCCCTGGAAGTGGGAGAAAAAAGAGATCATAGATCTGAAAAGTCAGGGAAAGAGAAGTTTGGGGTGATTCACATAAGGGCTGGGATTCATAATCAGGCATCCAAATACTTCCTGAATCACAGGCTCCCGAGATCAGAACGTCAGCCTCTGTGCACAGCTGTCCCAGTATGCATGTTGGAGGCATTCGTGGGGAAGCAAGGTGTCAGAATAGCATCTCATAGTTTGGGGCATAAATGCTGATGTCATTTCTGTGCAATGAGGAAAGCTGGTCATAGTCATGCAACCTGCAAGTCCCAGAGAAGCAAGTGGAAAGGACTCTGGGAGGCACTGCTGCTTCTGAGAGCTATTGTATTCATCATCTATAGAGTCCCCAGAGGAGTCTTCTTTCCACCGGACTCAAAGCAGATCCCAACGAAATGGCTAGAGGGGAAATCTCTTGCTTCAAGTCACACTGATCCTGCCACAGAATTGAAAGAAGATGCTCACCTATTTTAGCTGGCTGTCATATACATGAGTCTACAGCAGCAAGCTGTTCAAGGTGTGGGTCTTTACTTAGGTTAACATGGGATGGCAGAGGGATGTCCGGTGTCATTCACACTGCCCCATTTACCCTGGAAATTGAACGGATGAATTGGGCCCTTCGTTCACTTTATTGCTGTGCTATAGCCCTTTTCGGGAGGCTGGTGAGTTTCCGCCAGGAGAGGGGCATTTCCCAGGAGGCATAGAGCCGGCCTATTGACACCGCTGTCCCTGAGCATTAGTGGGGAAGCAGGAGTGGCCTTGTCCCTGAGCTCCAGCTGTTTCCCGCTGCTACCCCAGCCTTTTTGGGCCTTAGGCAGCTGGGCACAAGTAAGGTAGCCCCTGAGACTGCTCTGACCTGTGCTGGGGTTTGGGCGTAAAACCTCCGCAACAGCCTCTGGGTCCCAAGCTTGAAATCCAAACTCAGGAGGGACTGTTGTGTAGCATTTAAACCAGGGTTCTGGGGGGCAAGACTCCTGGATGATATTTCTTGCTTTGCTTTGGTTCTCTTGAGAAAGTCACTTAACTGCTCTGTGCCTCAGTTTCCCTGTGTGTAAATGCTGATTACAGGCCCCACCGGGGTACTGGGAAGCTCAGCTAATTGCTGTCTGTACAGTGCTCTGACACTCAGAAGGAGTGCAGTAATGCAAAGCATTATTATTGATTAGACATCACTATCCCCTGCGTGGCTCCATGCAGGGCTCTCCAAGGCTCTTTGAAATGGCTGCTTGCAGTGCAACCCACAACATAGCGATTAGCTCATTCCATCAGCAAGTGCATCCTGGCTGTTGCAGTCGCGTAGCAAAGATTCGTGCTTTGGAAATGTGCCCGCAAGGAGCAGCCTAGCTGTGAGGTCCCTGTGGTTGCCTGGTGTCCAGCCAGTTGTTTACTACATAAGGTCACCCATGCCCTGCAGGCTGCTAGAGTTAACCAGAGTTCATCATTTAACCTTTGCTCCCAAAAACCTTCCCAGACAGTCACAACACTGATTGTGCCGACGGAACATGTCTTCTTGGCACCAGGGAAGAAATAGCAGTGCTGGCGGAGGCTGGAGAGACGTGACCGTTGCTTTGTGTTTTATTCCATAAGGCCAAAGCCTCCATGTTGCAGTCACCAGGCTTCCAACCAGCCCCTTCAGTGAAGCGTCTTACTCAGTGGAAGGTGTCGCAACTGAGTGATAGCCTTGTGTGAACCCCTCTATCCATTCATCCATCCATCCACGCAGGGCCGGCGCAACCCATTAGGCGACCTAGGCGGTCGCCTAGGGCACTACTATTTGGGGGGCGCCGGCGCCCCGGTCGTCAGCGGAATTTTGGGGGCGGGACCTTCCGCCGCCTAGGGTGCCGAAAAAGCTGGCAGCGCTCCTGCATCCACGCTTCCATCCCTACATCCTCAGATCCTTATGCAGTGCCCATCAATGTAATAGCTGATTGCCTGTCTCTGTGGCACTCCCTGCTGCTATCAGTCCAGGAGAGCTGGGAATAGGGTTACCACCTCTCCTGGCCATGCCATGCCCTTCAAGCTAAGCATACAGGATATCAGGGTCCCAAAACCTGGGGATGGTGCAACTTCCTGCTGGGAGGCTGTATCATGCAAAACGTTGAGACTTCACAGTGCAAAGTCCACACCATCCTGATGCAGGCAGGGCTATAACAAACTCCAATGGGGAGTCTTAGATTAGGGCCAGTTCAGACAATGCTGCCAAATATGCAACTGCAGGGAACGCCTAGGTGATGGGGCACCAGCCCACCAGAGACAGGCTGCAATGCCAGTGGGATACTATTTGCTGCTAAGGCTCCTGTGACACATGCTGTGGAGTGTAAGCAGCTGAAGGAGAGCTGTCTGATGGTGGTAACTTAAGAGTCTGGAGCATTAGCAGTAGCGGCGCCAGCTTTGCCGGCGCCCTAGGCGGCGGAAGGTCCCGCCCCCAAAATCCCGCCCCCAACAGCGGCGGCGGAGGGGCCCGCCCCCAAATTTCTACGGGCGGCCGCGGCGCCCCCAAAATAGCAGCGCCCTAGGCGACCGCCTAGGTCGTCTAATGGGTTGCGCCGGCCCTGAGCATTAGGCCAGTCCCCCTTTATCATGACCCTGAGACACTGCAGAATAGCTTCTCCTCCCATTTCATATGAAACCTCAACTAACTCCCTGCACCCAAACACCCTGCTCCCCATCCCTCTACTCTCACCCCCAGTTCTGGGAAGATTTGCTGGCATGGGATAGGAGCTTTCCAGGAAGCGTCACACTGAAACCCGGTCCTTATAATAACAACTTACAGGGTGTTTTGTGTTTGTAGATCTCGCAGCACTCTGCAAGGGTGGGGAAGCATCATTCTGCCTGTTTTACAGACAGGAGCGGGAGGCTCACTGACTCACACAGAGTTGAAAAGACACTAACCCCCCCCCCCTCCCCTCCCCTCCGAAGTCACACAAACAAGTCAAGCGCAGAACCAACAGGATAAAGCCCACGTCTCCACTCACAACCCTGAGTTCATCACAGTTGCTGCTAGATGGGTGACTTCGCTAGGATCATAGATTTTTCTGAACCAGCCCTGTCTGGTTCTCCCATGTGAGCTGAGCACTGTGGGACTTAACAGTTTTCTTTATGGTGGTTAATTAGTTTCTGGCTTATCAGCCTCTGTTCACATATAACAAGTATTATGGTTTGGGTTGTTCATACAGCCAGCGTGGCAACATATCTTCCACCAATACCTATTTCCTAGGTGCGGTACCTATATTTAGGGCTGGTACCAGGTGTATTGGTGAAGGTACCACCTTCCTTCAGATTTCCTACCGCTGGTTTTTGGTATCTACGTTTTAAAAGGTGCTTTCTATGGTGCAGAGAACTTCCTAGCCACGTTCACTGCTCTCACTGAGGCCGCGGGAAGTGTTGCCATTGCAGTGTGTTCAGGAGCTGGCTGTAACAGACAAACATTTTCAGGGAGGAGGAATTGCCTCTGACCCACTCATGAGCTGTTTGCTCACTTTTCCGGATGGAAGCGTACCCATTTCTTTCTCTGAAATGTTGCAGAAAAAGGACACATCCCACACCCAGTGTAAGTAACCAGAGCTTTGCTGAGCCAAGGAAGAAACTCACCCCTGTGCAGAGAGCCTGCAGAGACCTGAAGATGTCAGTGGTGCAGAGCCTTTTGGAAAACCCTTTGCACAGGGGTGAATTGCAGCCAAAGTGAATAGGCTGGGCCAATCTAAGGCCTGGTCTACACTGGGGGGGGATTGATCTAAGTTACACAACTTCAGCTATGTGAATAACGTAGCTGAAGTCGACATACTTAGATCTACTCACCGCAGTGTCTTCACCGCGGTGAGTTCTGCTGCCGCTCCCCCGTCGCCTCTGCCTGCACCTCTCGCGGTGGTGGAGTACAGGAGTCGATGGGAGAGCGCTCGCGGATCGATTTATCGCGTCTAGACTAGACGCGATAAATCGACCCCCCCGCTAGATCGATCGATCGATCCGCCGATCCGGCCGGTAGTGTAGACATACCCTCAGGCCATTTAAGGAGGACTCCATTTTAATTAAAGGTGATCTGCAAAGGGGAAAAGGAAACCGTTCAGCCCAGATTTCTGTTCTAGATGATCCAACTAACCAGGCTATGGAGGGCATAGAAATACATCTGACTACATCTTTTCAGAATCCTTCCTCCCCTTCCCCTGCACTTCCTTTTGCGAAACTTCTTGGTAACTGCAGGTTGGCTGAAGAGATCCCAGAATACGGCAACACAAACACCAAAGGTCTCCGTTACAATCCATTTAAACAGTGGCATTTGTGATGTCACAGAGTGGCCCATCCTGGGATACCTTCAGCAAACAAGAGAGCACCGGGACAATTTCATAGAAGGAGCGGACAGATTTTTAAATGTGCCGTGCCATACGCTCTCTGCGGCCAGGTTAGTGCAGTTACTGGGCACCTAGATCCCAATTTGCTGGCCATTTTTTGCCTTGCAGTTTACCTTGAAAATACCTAGTGTCAATTCTTACCCCCAGATCTAGGGTGCTGTCACGACTGCACCACTGTCATCGCCCTGCCTTGTTCCTCTGAGAGAACCTCTATCTCAGAACAGCAAGAGGGGGCAGTGTATTGGCCCAAATGTGACATGGCTCCCTGGACGTTCAGGCTCCAACCCCAGCAGGGCTGAGTCCGGCCGTCCCCCTCCCCGGGTAGATTAACCGAGTTCCGTGAAGATACTCTGTGGGCGTCTTTCAGATCAGAAACAGTGGTGTGGCTTTCACTGAAGTCAGGTGGGGCAGCAGGGGTCCAGTGCCACTGAAAATCAGGCCACAAGATCCTGCCTGCTGTGTGTGCATGTGACCCATCCGCTGGCGCTTTTCATACTGGAAGGGCTGCCACTCTTGTCCTCTCTGCTGTGCAGAGTGGCTGCATCCCCTTGGTACTATATATGGCTATATTTTGTACAGTCCTTTGAGCTCAAAATTCCTCCACCGTCTCCTTGTTCCAGTCCCTCCAACAGGCTCCCTTCTCCCTGGCAAGCCCACATGACATGAGCCAGCAATAATATTAATAATCCTCAAAACAAATCCTAGCCAGTCCCTCCTCTGGGTTCCCCTCTGTGCCCTGCAGCTGTCTTGTTTACACTGTAAGTTCCTCAGGGCAGGGCTATCTTGTGTCGGCATCAAGCTATTGCCCGCCCTCAGCGAATGACAATCGCACCAACTGTAAATGAGTGTAATTAGATTGTTTCTGACATCTGAGCCACACCAGCCCTGCCCAGGAATACAGTATTGTAACACGCTCCTCCGCTCTAGTTTTGCTGTTACCAAACTTGTTTTTGGTTTGTGGAGGCTGCCTCCCAATTGGAACTTGCTGTCCTTAATCACAGCACGGCTCTGGGGCTGAGTGACATGTTTACACGCATGTTCTGCTCTGCTGCACCAACCCATCAGCTGTCAGCGCTCTCATGGAGCCACAATAAGTGCTACATGCTAAAGCAGATAGAGCCAATGCAGGCAGAGGCAGTGAAATACGAACAGGTGGGGCTCAACTGTGTTGTTTTTCTTTATTTATTATCTCTATTATGGTAGCACCTTGATGCCGCAGTTGTGATCAGACTCCATTAGTACAAGGGGTAAGAGTGAGTCTCTGTTGCAAAGAGTTGGCAGGCAGGGTGATCTAGTGGCTAGTGCATTGAAGTGGGATTCAAGAGACCCCCAGGTTCCCTTCCTGACACTGACCTGCTGTGTGACCTCAATTAGGTCACTTTGGGCTTGTCTACACTACAGATACCTATGCCAGCAAAGCCCCCTAGTGGAGATGTGGCATAAGGAGTTCTTCTGGCGGTACAGGTCTCTCGCATCTTACGCGCATTTAACATGCGCGATTTCGGCTTTGCGCGGTCGGCAAAACCACACACACACAAAAAGAGAGAAAAAAAGCAATTTCTGTACTGTGTCTGTAGTGCGGGCGATTCCGCCCGCCATTGAAGTCAATGGGATTTGGGCTATACGCGGTTTTTGCTTTACGCGCTGACCGCGGAACGTAACCCCCACGTAAGATGCGAGAGACCTGTATAGGTACCCCGCATCCCGGAAGGACAGNTTTTGCTTTACGCGCTGACCGCGGAACGTAACCCCCGCGTAAGATGCGAGAGACCTGTATAGGTACCCCGCATCCCGGAAGGACATTCGCTATCCCAACAAAAGTACTCTTCTGTGGGTAGAATTGCATCTATGCTGGGTGTTATGTCAGCTAGGAGGTGTGGGTTTTGTCATGCTCCGAGCCGACATAGCTATGCCAGCAAATCTTTGTTTTGTACAATAAGCCTTCACTTCTCTTTCCCCTCCCATTCTTTGCCTGTCTTGTTTATTTAGATTTTAAGTCGTTTCAAACAGGGACAGTCTCCTACTATGTACAACGCCCAGCTCAATGGGGCCCTGTTCTTAGCTGGGTGTTACCATAAACAGAAATAATAATCATAATAATTTAAAGAGACAAAGGAAGGGAACTGAGACAGAGAGAGGTTAAGTGACTTGTTTAAGGTCACACAGGAAGCCTGTAGCAGAGTCAGGGATTTAGAGTCAGGATCTCCCAAGTCCTCACACAATGTCTCAACCTGAAGATCCCCCTTCCTCTCTAAGGATGACTGTGCAGAGAAAACAGTGCCATCCTCTTAATTTATTAGCAGTGCTCTCTTGATAGGATTTAATATCTCACTTCTAGGGCAAGAGGCAAATCAGTATTTCATCCAAGCAGAGCCAGGCATGTGCTATGACAACAAAACAGCACATGAGCCTTTTGCTGAAGATTAACAAGCCTCGGGATTTTTTCCGAGACTAAAATTCCTTCCCATGGAGCATGAACCAGTCCCCCAGGAAAATAACCCAGGAGCCCAGTCCATTATATAACAGTGATGCTGTGAGAAACTTCCCATGGCTGAAAGCCTGATGGGTGGATCATTCCTCATAACTTCCCTCTTTTTATTCCTTATTTCAAATTAATCCACGGACACTGAGCTGCATGAATGTTTGCTGTTGATGGGGCTCTTTAACTGCATCAACTGTGCTTACAAGGCTTAAACATCACTTAGCAGGAACGATGCCTTTCGCCGGGTTACTTTAAAGGAGGGATCATGGAGGCTCGGGGTAGTGTGCGTTCTCTCTCTCGTCGTCTCTCAATCCTCCGTTCCAACTCTGTTTCTATCCATGTTTGTTTTCCTTTAACCTTTTGTGGCTCCCTTAGGCTTCTGAGAACCCCCTGAGAAGTGCTGAGTGGAAAATGGTTTTCCTGTCCCATGAGCGTTTTCAAGGTTTCGGGGTTTTTTTCTCTGTCCCAAATCAGGACGAAAAGTCAAAATCTCAAAAACGTTTTTGAACCGATAATCTGGGGAAAAAAATCAGATTGGGTCAATTGAAACTTTTCAATAACTTCAATTTTTTTCCATTTTGACCTTTTTTTAAAAAAAAAAAAACTTTTTAGTAGTATAAATTAACTTTTCAAAATGAAAAGCTGTTTTGAACCAAATGCCCAAACGTTTCACTTTAAAACCATCATTTCAACAACTTCAAAAAATTTCCCCCCAAAACACGTTTGAATTGGGAGAGTTGTTGAAACCAACACCTCCCCATGAACAGTTTTGGTTTCAACTGCACTCACTGTAGCACTGCAGATGCCCAGGCTGTGAGTTGAGAACCAGAGGCCCCCCGCGTCTTGCAGAACCAGGCCTGATCTGTGGAATGAAGTCCCACTATAGTTCCCCACTTAATGTGCCGCTCGTCCCTCCAACCCCATTACATGCCTGCAAATGCTAAGGAGGGAAAATAAAACCTGGGTGCACTATGGACTCATGATAAGTTGCACTTCAGAGCCTTATCCTCTCCCAAAACATCCTTTTGGACATCACGCAGGGGCAGAAAGAAGGGCATCCGGGAAAGAGGGACTCCGGCAGAGGAAGAGGGGATGGAGAGCGATGCAACCTCATTTCTAAACCCCCTGCCCTTTGTGGCTTTAAATCTCTAGCATCACATGGCAGTGGCAGGAAATATGTAAGCGAGGGGGCTTTGGCCTTTCTGAAAATCCCACAGTAGACTCAGATGGACGCCGTAGGGCCAAACCCTCTTTGCCTTACTCACGTACCTAGTCCCACTAATGCTAATGGGTCTGATTCCACTGAAGCCAATGGAGTTACACTCAGAAATTAATTTGGCCAAATGGGACTAAAACTCATGTGAGTAAAGCAGCTTGTGATCATCCGGTGGCCTGAATTCAAGACTAGGTGCCAGGAATTCTGTCTGTGCGTTTCTATTGCCCATCCCCACGGTATCTAAGTGCCTCCCAATGATTAATGGATTTCACCCTCACAAATGCTCCTGTGCAGCAGGGCAGTATTATCCCCATTTTATAGATGGGGAACTGAGGCACAGAGAAACTAAGTGACTTTCCCTCATGTCACACCCAAAGTCTGTATCGAAGCTGTGAATTGAACCCAGACCTCCTGAGTCCCGGGCTACTGCCCTTTCTAATAGATCCACCTTCCTACCGAGAAAGCCTGAGTTTTAATCCCACCTGAGACATGGCTTCCTCTGAGGCCCTGAGCAACCCTCATAGGCCAATATCTTCAAAAGTAGCCACTGATTCCTGTGGGCCCAACTTGCGACCTTTATGGTTTGATTTTCAGAGGTGCTGAGCACCTGCAGCTGCCGTTGACTTCAATGGGGTTCTTCCTTGTTGCAAAACTTGCATGGGCAGCCTTACCTGGCCAGAACCTTAATTCCAGCACTTCCTGATTTCTGTGTGCTCAGTTGTACAAACATGTGCCCTGACCAGGGCCGTCCTTACCCATAGGCAAAGTACGCAGCTGCGTAGGGCACCAGGAATTTTGCCCCAAATTTCCTGGTGCCCTGCGCAGCTGCGTGCTGCTCCAGCCCCTGCCCCGCCTCTTCCCCATGGCCCCCCCACCACTCTGCCCCAGCTCCGCCTCAGGGAAATTTCACCTCAACTGCTAGAAGAGGGCCTCATCCTCCCTGATTGAACTGACCTCGTTATCTCTAGACTGATTCTTGCCAGCATATTTATACCTGCCTCTGGAAATTTCCACTACATGCATCTAACGAAGTGGGTATTCACCCACGAAAGCTTATGCTCCAATACGTCTGTTAGTCTATAAGGTGCCACAGGACTGTTTGTCGCTTTTTACAGATCCAGACTAACACGGCCACCCCTCTCATACCTGAACACAGATTGCTTCATAACTGCCTGCGGCAGGGTTTCTTGTACTTTCCTTTGAAACAGCTGTTCTGTCCATTGTCAAAGGCTAGATGGACCACTGGTTCGATCCAGTAGGTAATTCCTATATTCTTAGCATCTGTATTACACTCGCGTACCACAGTGCTGGGTATGGGATAAGAAGCTAAATGGATGGATAGAGTCATGACTAGGAGTAATAGGATGAAATTAAGAACAGGCTGAATACCAGGAAATACTTCCCGATAGTGAAGGGGAAGTGGTGGAAGCCCTAGAATATGAGTCATTTAAAGCCAGCCAGGACAAATCAGTGGAGCATACACTGCAATAGGCAGTCCTGCACAGGTAGGGGAAGTTGGACTATGAAAAGTATATTAGGGTCTTTTCCATCTCTACCCTCGATAGGAAGTTTTAATTCATCCAGGGCCACTTTTCATAGTTTTCTATTCTGAATTACCCAGGAAGGGAACCCGAAGGAGAATAAAACATTCAGCGACTGTACCTTTGTATGTACAGAACTGATGCCACAGCAGTGGCCATGAGCATGAATGGCCTTGAGAAGTGCTGTCACTCATCACAGATTTCCACAGTGCAGGGTCCCTAGGTCGCATTATACGACTGAGTCCACATGGCTGACCCCATCATAAAGGACATGACTGATTAATTGGGACGTTTTGTTTTTTTATTTGAAATGAAGAATTTGGCAAAATCGACACGAATCTGCACAATTTTTCAGTGTCACCATCTCTGTATGTTTGGTTAAAAACAGTTTCAGGCACAACATTTCACCCACCTCTACTCACTAATTCTTACTCTGCTAATCTACACACCCCATCGTTTGTACCGTCAGTTACTCCCCACTTCTTGGCAAAGATCTTATTACTTTTACAAGATCCACTGTGCTGCACGACTTGAAACCATTACAAATGAGTGACACTTGGAAAATGCATCGCAAAATGTTATTTTGCCAGGCATATTCTATGTTCCTTTATTGGTTTGTTTTCCTTCTAGTTTGCAGAATTCCGTCATTGCAGTGGGTCTCCCAGACCGTGTGAGCTAGCGAGGTTCCATAGCATTTTGCCTTCCTTTTGCTTTGTGGCTACTTGTAAAAAGCCATGTGCTGCCCTCACGCAGGCCTTGCAGCCTGGTGGAGCACTGCAGATGTGCAGCACTTTCGTATCCTAAAATTGGGGCATCAGTGCATTCACAATAAAGGATCTGAGTGAGGGGAAGCCCAAACAAACTAACAAAACAGCATGTCCGCTTTATTAAGTTCTTAGAGAAGGAGCAATTGCCACAACAGTGCATAAAGCCCTCACCTCTGGACCCTACGTCAGAGCTCCCAAACTTAAACTCAACAAAATAAAGTCTCTGAATCTTGTCAGGCTGGTCCCCTGGAGTCTGAGGCTATGCCTACACTACGCGGTAAGTCGACCTACGCTACACAACTCCAGCTACATGAATAACGTAGCTGGAGTCGACGTACCTTAGGCCGAGTTACCTTACTCTTCTCGTCGGGGGTAGAGTACAGGGGTCGACTGGAGAGCAATCTGCTGTCGATTTGGCGGGTCTTTTACTAGACCCGCTAAATCGACTGCCGGTGGATCGATCTCAGAGCGTGGATCCCAGGTGTAGTGTAGACCTGCCCTGAGAGACAGCCCACCATCCGCTGCAGCCTGCATGGCTCCTAATCTCCTCTCCCTTGCTCAGCTTCCTGTTTAAATAGCCCAGCCCTTGGGTGAGGCAGGGCCCTGTTGGTTACACCCAGGCTGTCTTGGTTGAAGGCTCCACCCTTTCCCTTAAAGGGGCAGCACACTCCTTCACACTACTCTTTAATTACCTCTCATCTGGCACCCTTAGGCCTGGTCTACACTAGGGGGGGGGGGATCGATCTAAGATACGCAACGTCAGCTACGAGAATAGCGTAGCTGAAGTCGACGTATCTTAGATCGAATTAAAATTACTTACTTCGCGTCCTCGTGGCGCGGGATCGACGGCCGCGGCTCCCCCGTCGACTTTGCTTCCACCTCTCACACTGCTGGAGTTCAGCAGTCGACGGGAGAGTGATTGGGGATCGATTTATCGTGTCTACACGATAGATCAATCACTACCCACCAATCCTTATTAGTAAAATCTATAATGGCAGGCATTGATTTTTGTACAGCTTCTTTTTGAGGCATGCAACTTTTATGGCCGAATTCTCTCCTGTTCCGGGAGCTATACACAGTCATCTCCTCAAATAAGGCTTAAGCAAGACATGTGTGATGCATAGGTCTTGTGGCTATCCCCACTGCATGTGGGGTGAATTTCCCCCATGGGAATTAAACTTATGCCATGATCATTCCTCACCCACCAGAAAAAACACAGAAGAGGGAACATTGGTTTGATGGCACCAAGTGATGTTCAAGCTTTTCTCCAGCAAGATTATTCCCACTGCTACCCCCACAGTTCAGGCAGGGGCAATGGGTATCTGCACATTGGTTGCACCACAGGAGGATTTCCCAATGCTTGTCGCCAAGGGACACTGTTGTTTTCAGCTGGCTGCTGCTGACAACACAGTCAATCAAACCTATCGAACGCTGGGGTCGCTAGCAAAATAGGAACAAACTGTGTGAGCCACAATGCCTATTGGGCACCCATAAAGAAGGACTTTCCAGCTGCAGCACAACATTCATGCAGGAGGGACAGAAAAGGAAAAATGCAATGAACCAGAAAAGAGATTCTAATTAGGCAGAAGAGCAACTCACTGAAGGTTATTTAACATCTCTCAAATACAGCGTGTAGCTCTGCTGTCTGCCATGGCTCTGCTCCCATTCACACCAGCTGAGGATCTGGCTGTGTGCCTTTGGAAAAGGCTAATCAGTCACATAGAAAGCTGCCACATGAACTGTCTGATGGTGCATTCACCTGAAATGCTGAAAGCAGCTCTCTGTCCCAAGGGTGAAGCTTGAGGGGGCATGAGCAGGATGCCGTCAGCGGTTGCTACTGGCCTCTCGAATCTGTTCTTCCTGGAAACATATCTAGAAAGTTTTGCCCGGTTTCACTCTTTCTGCAGGTTTTTGGCTAACTGGAGGCTCTGCAACACATTGGCATTCCACCTGCAGCCTGGGTTTTCTCTGTCCTCTTCTTTTAATGCATGGGGTGGGAGGAAGTCATGATCAACTTGTTCTCTGTGCTTGAACTAAGGCATGGACGATGCACCCTTCTTGAGGGTGCCAGTTCCTTTGTTTCAGTGGGCTGCCATGGCTGCACAGTGAGATGCTGTTCCTTAGGTAACCGGAGTCAGTCCTGGGGAGGGAGGACACATATGAGACCAAAACTTTGATTTGATTCTGTAATTCATTGGGATACTGTGCAGAGAGCAGAGTGCCAGGTGATGGGCTTTTCAGTAGGTGATATGCATTGTTCTGTCTCAATGGATGCTTCATCAGGGCCATCACTTTAATTCCTAGATAAAATGAATTGCAATAATCCAGTCTACAGGATACAAATCCATGGATTGCCATGGACAAATCAGAGTCTGATATGATAGAGTGCAGTCTTCTGCCCAGCCGTACCTGGAAGGAATTTTTTTTTTTTTTTTTTGCAGCCATAGCTATTTGGATACTTAAGCAAAATTGGGAAGTCCAGAAAGACCCCAAGACTGTGAACCATCTTGATAAAGTATCAGAGGGGTATCCGTGTTAGCCTGGATCTGTAAAAAGCAACACAGAGTCCTGTGGCACCTTATAGACTAACAGACGTATTGGAGCATAAGCTTTCGTGGGTGAATACACACTTCGTCAGATGCATGTGAATACCCACATGCGTCTGACGAAGTGGGTATTCACCCACGAAAGCTTATGCTCCAATACGTCTGTTAGTCTATAAGGTGCCACAGGACTCTTTGCATCTTGATAAAATTTGTATCCATATCTGATCTCTGATCCGCAAACATGGTCCGCAGATATCTGCAGATTTGCAGGGAAGTGTAGGACTGGAAGGGACCTCAAGAGGTCATCTAGTCCAGTCCCCTGCACTCAAGGCAGGACTATGTAATCATAGAATCATAGACTATCAGGGTTGGAAGGGACCTCAGGAGGTCATCTAGTCCAACCCCCTGCTCAAAGCAGGACCAATCCCCAACTAAATCATCCCAGCCAAGGCTTTGTCAAGCCTGACCTTAACACCCTCTAAGGAAGGAGATTCCACCACCTCCCTACGTAACCCATTCCAGTGCTTCACCACCCTCCTAGTGAAAAAGTTTTTCCTAATATCCAACCTAAACCTCCCCCACTGCAACTTGAGACCATTACTCCTTGTTCTGTCATCAGTACCACTGAGAACAGTCGAGGTCCATCCTCTTTGGAACCCCCTTTCAGGTAGTTGAAAGCAGCTATCAAATCCCCCCTCAATTTTTCACCCTCCTCCTTGTAACAACATTTTTTGTATTTGAAAACTGTTATCATGTCCCCTCTGTCTTCTCTTCTCCAGACTAAACAAACTGAATTTTTTCAGTCTTCCTCATAGGTCATGTTTTCTAGACCTTTAATCATTTTTGTTGCTCTCCTCTGTCATAATGTTTCTCTCTCCCACTAGTATAACCTCCATCTTCTCTGAGTCCAGTTTCAGCCAACTGCTCTTCACCCAGATGCTGATGGCTCCCAGACACTGGGATAGATGGGAGACTGGGCTCTTAATGTCTGATCATAAAGAAATGCAGAGCTCGGTGTTGTCTACATTTTCCTGGCAGGGGGGTCCAGAGGGTCTCCTGAGGTCCCCCAATGGCTTCATATAGACATTGACTATGGTTGAGAGGAGGTTTGGGGCTGGTGGGATTCCAGAGGTGAGGGCTGTGGAACCAGAGTAGGGAAGTTGGCCATCATGACCCTCCAGATTCATTCCAAGAGTAAAGATCGGCACATCTCAGCACTTTCCTCCTATTCACCCATCTCTGAGATGGGACAGCGGTAATTGGTGGTTGACTGTGTCAAATGCCACAGTCGAGATTCAGCAGTGTGATTATGGATGGATGTCCCTTGTCTGTGGATAAGAGGAGGCCATCTATCATCAATGCAACCAGTAATGTCTCTCTCCCATGTCCTACCCTGAAACCTGACTGGGGCTGAGGAATCTAGGACATGGACAATGTATAGGCGAAGTTGAGAGACAGGCTATTCACTAGTTTTGAGCAGTAGCTAGCAAGATTGGTAGCACAAAGTGATGATTTTGTATATATTAGCCAGACTGTTGATGATTTGGGGGGGGGGGGGTGGATTTTGCTTTCCAGGGATGTATAAATCTNTCAAATGCCACAGTCGAGATTCAGCAGTGTGATTATGGATGGATGTCCCTTGTCTGTGGATAAGAGGAGGCCATCTATCATCAATGCAACCAGTAATGTCTCTCTCCCATGTCCTACCCTGAAACCTGACTGGGGCTGAGGAATCTAGGACATGGACAATGTATAGGCGAAGTTGAGAGACAGGCTCTTCACGAGCTTTGAGCAGTAGCTAGCAAGATTGGTAGCACAAAGTGATGATTTTGTATATATTAGCCAGACTGTTGATGATTTGGGGTGGGGGTGGAGGGGTGGATTTTGCTTTCCAGGGATGTATAAAGGATGCTGTACCTGTATAGGATATATTAGAGGAGAATCTGCTTAAGTCATTAGGCATAATTATAGCACCTCTAACTGAACAATGGAACGATATGCCTTTGAATCACTTGTCTCTCTTGCTGTCTGCACATTGATGATGAGCTGTTACAACTAAACAGACTGAAAGCAAACAAACGCCACCTGCTGCTAGCCAAAGACGTGTTGGATTAAGAGGTACTCTAGCTGTGTAAACAGGTGTCGACTGAGGACAAATTGTTCGCATGTAGTTTGGAGAACTGCCCTTTAGATGATGGGGGGCAGGGATGGCTGGCTCAGGTAACTAGCAATGATCTACAGTGCCTTTCAGCTCTGGGACAACAGCTGGAACCCAGACGATGCTGGAAGTGACTGAGAATCGCCATGATCTATTGTAAAAGGAGTTGGTGGCCATGGTAGTAGGATGCTGCACTCTCATTCACCTGCCTGCACTGGTCCATCAGAAAGCCTAAGACCTAACTGGCTTTACATTAACAGTAACATCTGCATGGATTTTCCATACTCACTGCTAGCCCCTCCCTTACCCGTCTCTGTCTCTGCTCAGATGTGGTTCCTCTGAGTCAGGGTTAAGGCAAATTAGTGGGAATGGAGCGATTCAGTGGGAAGCATGGGCACTGCCACTGCCTCCGTAAGTCGAGGACTTTTCTCTCCAGAGATGTCAGTTCCGCATCATCTATGAGCATCCGAAATGTTGTGAACCCACAGGGTAAAAAGTATCCATGTGCAATGAGCCAGCTCAAGACCTATGCCTCATTTAAGCCTTAAAGATATGGGACTTAATTGATGCCTAGACCCTCTGCTGCTCTTCTGCACAGGGGTGAATTTCACCCAGTGTGAGCTATTGAAAGAAAGGCTTTATTTCATTAGGAATTCAGTGGTAGCTCAGCCACAGTTAGGTCAATGTCCCTCTTAAGGCAGGAAGCCTGGCTATAATCAACACTGTTGTTGTGGATGAAAAAACAATAATAGCACTTGATAAAAGCTTTGCTTTGATTGTCTAGAGTAGGCCAAGTCACCAAGGCTGGCCTGAAAAAAATAAAAGAAACAAAAGCTGGCTGATAACGTAACAGAGCATTCGCGTATTACAAAGTATTCTGTACAAAGCCAGATGAGCTCCGGACTGAGCCAAAGAACCAATCTCAGATTCCTCTGTGTGAGTCTTGGGGAAATGTTTTCACACACAGCGGCATGGCTTATACAGCTGGAAGAACTGTTCAATAATAATTCTGCTCACTTCTATGGGACCTGGTGTGACAGTGCAACATCATGACTCAGCCTCACGTCATCGGAATTCAAGACATCTGAAAGGGCCCTGCTGATCTGATCTGATCTTCCCGACTGGATCAGCGTGAGCTTGGCTTTCCAGTAAAACCATCCAATTGGCTTGAGGAAAACTCACACTCAAATGTCTGTGGCTTTGATACACACACACACACGTACATCTTGTGCCATACAGTCTTTATCTCTCCTTGCCTAAGCTAGGCCATAGGTCTATCATGTAATGGCCACCCTGTGTGTTAATTGTAATAAGAGGAAGGAGGGTCCAGTGGTTAGGTCATTAGCCTGAGGTTTGGGGAACACAGGTTAAATTCTGTGCTCTGCCATGAACTCCTTGGATGAGTCTCTGTGCCTTCGTTCCCTGTCTGTAAAATGGGATAACATACCGCCCTCCCCCAGTGGGAGTAGTGAGGAAAAAGGCACGAAAGATTGTGAGGTACTTAGAGGCTATGGCGATGCTACCTATGTAAGTAACTTACAAGCCCTGTAGAATGCCCTAGAGGGAGCAAGCTGGCAGAAGCACTGGATGATCTAATAGAGTGGTTCCCAAACTTTTCGGCATCATGCCCCCTTTTTAATTGTCGAGAAACCCTCACGCCCCCCACCTCTCCTTTACCATCATCCAACCCTCCCGATCCTTGACCCCCCCCCACCCGTAACTGCCCCCTCCCGGGATCCTACCTCCTATCCAATCCCCCCTGCTCCCTGTCTCCTGACTGCCCCGACCCCTATCCACACCCCCATCCCCTGACAGGCCCCCCGAGACTCCCACGCCTATCCAACCCCCCCGCTCCCTGTCTCCTGACTGCCCCCCTAGAATCTCTGCCCCATCCAACCACTCCCTGTCCCCTGACTGCCCCCCAGGACCTCCTGCTCTTTATCCAACACCCCCCCCCAGCTCCCTGCCCCTTACCAGGCCGCTCAGAGTGGCAGGACTGGCTTATTGGAGAGCCTGGGAGGTGGGCAGGCGCAAGCCGTGCTGCTGGCGCAGTGTCGTAACTGCAGGGGAGGGGGGACAGGAGGGGAGGGGCCAGGGGCTAGCCTCCCCGGCCAGGAGCTCAAGGGCCGGGCAGGCTCGCGCCCCCCTTGGAATTTCTTCATGCCCCCCCCCCAGGGAGGCGCGCCCCCCAGTTTGGGAACCAATGATCTAATAGGTCTTTTCCCTCCTTACCACCTATGATTCTATGCAGAAGTCAAACCCGTGTGCCTGATTCTATGAGCCCTCTGTCTGGATGTTTTCCCCAGAATCATGACATGTTAATGGGTGCTTAGGCCAGTTCCACCTCTGGTTTAACCAAGGATTGATTCAGCCCAAGCAGCATTCTTGAGGAGTTGCTTCCAGATTAATGCCAGAGTTCATGTTGGAACTTGGAAGAAAACATAAAACCATCACTGATATAGTGTGCAGATGATACAAAAATTCGGGGGGTGGCAAATAATGTAGAGGACAGGTCAGCGATACAGAGTAATCTTGACCACTCAGTAAGCTGGGCTCAAGCAAACAATATGCATTTAAATATGACTACATGTAAAATCATATGTCTAGGAACAAAGAATGTAGGCCATACTTACCGGAAGGGGGATAGTATTCTGAGAAGCAGTGATTCTGAAAAAGATTTCGGGGTAGTCATGGATAACCAGCTGAACATGAGCTCGCCGTGTGACACTGTGGCCAAAAGGGCTAATGGGATCCTGGGATGCAGAAACAGGAATTTCAAGTAGTAGGGAGGTGATTTCACCTCTGTATTTGGCACTGGTGCAACCACTGCTGGACTATTGTGTCCAGTTCAGGTGTTCACAATTCAGGAAGGACGGAGAGGGTTTTCAGAAGAGCCACGAGAATTATGAAAGGGTTAGAAAACTTGCCTTCTAGTGCCAGCAGGGCCGGATTTCCAATTAAGCACAGTAGGCCCATGCCCAGGGACACCGGCATTCTAGGGGCTCCGAAAAGTTAAAAGTGAGTTAAAAGTTTTATTTTTTATGGAAAATACGAAGGTCAGCTGTAGGCAGGAGTGGGGCACTGAAGATGCTGTGCCTAGGGGTGCGTAAGGCATAAATCTGGCCTTGAGTGACAAATTCAAGAAGCTCAATCTCTAGCTTATAGAAGAACAGAAGAACGGCCATAATGGGTCAGACCAATGGTCCATATAGCCCAGTATCCTGTCTTCCCAACAGAGGCCAATGCCAGGTGCTTCAGAGGGAATGAACAGAACAGGGCAATTATCAAGTGATCCACCCCCTGTCGTCCAGTCCCAGCATCTGGCAGTCAGAGGCTTAGGGACATCCAAAGCAGGGTTGCATCCCTGACCATATTGGCCAACAGCCACTGATGGACCTATCCTCCATGAACTTATCTAGTTCTTTTTTTAACCCAATTATACTTTTGGCCTTCACAACATCCCCAGGCAACAAGTTCCACAGGTTGACTGTGCGTTGTGTGAAGAAATACTTCCTTTTGTTCTTTTAAACTTGCTGCCTATTAATTTCATTGGGGTGACCCCTAATTCTTGTTTTATGTGAAGGAGTAAATAACACTCCCTTATTCACCTTCTCCACACCATTCATGATTTTATAGACCTCTATCGTATCCCCCCTTAGTCATCTCTTGTCTAAGCTGAACTATCCCAGTCTTTTTAATCTCTCCTCATATGGACACTGTTCCATACCCCTAATCATTCTTCTTGCCCTTCTTTGTACTTTTTCTAACTCTAATGGTGACAGGTTTCAGTGGTAGCCGTGTTAGTCTGTATCAGCAAAAAAAAACAAGGAGTCCTTGTGGCACCTTAGAGACTAACAAATTTATGATGGGGGTGCTTTACCAAGTGTTAGGTCAGTCTAACGAGATAAATCAATTAACAGCAGGATACCAAGGGAGGGAAAATAACTTTTGAAGTGGTAAAAGAGTGGCCCATTACAGACAGTTGACAAGAAGGTGTGAGTAACAGTAGGGAGAAATTAGTATTGGGGAAATTAGTATTGGGGAAACTTAACCTAACTAACCTAAACCTTCTGGTCTTGGAATCTATGAATCTATAATTATTATTTGTATTATGCAGAGTCACAAATTGAGATCAGGGCCCCATTGTGCTAGGTGCTGTACACAGTGAGAGGCAGTCTCTGCCTCACAATGCTTAAACTCTAAACAGCTAAGACAGACAAAAGATGGGAAGGGCACCAGAGAAGCAAAGTGACATGACCAAGGTCACACAGCAGATCAGTGGCAGAGTTGGGGTAGAATTCAGGTTTTCCAATTCCCATTCTAGTATCCTGTCTAATAGACCACACTCACTCTACCACTCAGACTGAGGTGCTGTCTTCCTCGTGCTGTGCCTGGCTGAGTTTATGAGACAGGCATTACATATCCGCACCCCTCACAAGGGCCACAAGATGATACCCCAATTCACTCAGCACTTTGCTGAGTTCTTATACAGCTCCCTTAGGCCAGAGAACTCAGATACCTAGAGGCTTGCCTCAAATTACTAATGGCCCCATCATCAGCTAAGGTAAATGGATGTCATCTCAGTGGAGCTATGCTGATTTACACCAGCTCAGGATTTGGCCCTGAAGCTTGGTAAACTAAACACCGACAACAAACCTGTTACTAAGTTGTACTTGGTCAGGTCTGTTTTCACAAAGTGGTGGTGCAGTGACCTCACTGACAGTAAGAGAAAAGGCTTTGTCTTCAGTGAAATTCACCACTGTCTGTTTCTTTTGGTTTCCAAAGAATAATCCTGCCAGGACTGTGGAATCAGTGCCAGATTGTGAAGGGATTGAGTGTAGTCTGATAACGCATGGATACTAATGCAGTGAATAATAGAAAAGTTTCCAGACTATACAGGTTATACATCCAATACACAGACGCTTTGCACAACATGACAAACCTCAGGCTGGCTTAGCCTGAATTTCTGTCAGTTTCAGAAAAGTTTAGATAACACAACAGGACTGAGACTAGACTTGGTTTCTGAAACAACACAGACCTTCAGGCCTGTCACTGGCACACTGATTAATGTTCAAATGCAGAGCTACGAATGCAGCCAGTATCTTACCCTCCATAACCCAATGAAATCTCTCTCAAAACTGCCCTTCACTTCCATGATAAAGGCTCCGGTTCTTTACGGCCTGCGACACACCCATGTGAAGTCATGCCCTGTGTAATTGTGGTATATGGGAATTTTTCCTATGGTGCTGCTGCCCAAGGCTCCAAGCAGCTGTGGCAATGAAGGACAATCCCATTGTGATGTTACGAGCGCACACGGTGCTGTGACCACATTGCGTTGTGAAGGTGTTTGACAACGTGGTAGGGGATGTTCTATTGGCCAGGGCATGGGTTTGTGGGTTCATTTCTCAGCTCTGCCCCCGACTCCTAGTGTGTTCATGTCCAAATCCACACCGCAGTCCTCCCAACTCTGCTATAATTGGCTCCCAACGGTGAAAGTATCTCTCCAGACTGGCTGACACCCGGGCCTTTGTTGTGCTGAACCTCTGTTTATTATTATTGGTATTCCAGGAGGTCCTTGAGGCTCCAAGCAAGCCCAGAGCCTCAATGCACGTGGCACTGTACAAACACATAGTAAGAGAGCTTATAGTCTAAATAGACAAGCCTGAGAAAGGGTGGGAGACAAGAAGGATCATTCTCCCCATTTTACAGATGGGGAACTGAGACACAGAAAGATTCAAGTGACTTGCCCAAGGTCACTCAGGGAGTCTGCGGCAGCTCTGGGAATTGACCCCAGTCACTGCCTTAGCTATGTCTTCTCCAGGGAGTCTTTACTTTATAGTGTTCCGCACCAAGGGTGGAGGGGAGGCTCACCTGTCTGTTCTCCCCTTTAACTACATCCACACCCTCCAAGCAGTGACCTTTCCCCCGGAGAAGTGGCCTTACCCTGTTCCTTTTGGAGTGTGGCAGTGTCAGAGTCCCTAGAAGGCAGTGGGAGCAGCTCTGGAGGATTGAATGCCCTGCCTTTGCCCCTGGAGCTGTGTTTTCCCACCTCTCACCTCTCCAGACGGAGCTGGAAATCTGGGGAGCCGTTTCCACATTCCCTGTGCTGTACCACTGCCTCCTCATGAGACTGCAGACCCGTCTCGGACTCCTCAACTCCTCTCCCCCACCCCCAAGTCAGGCCGCTCAGCATCCCATTAGACGTGTCAAGGCTCTTCCAGCACATCACTGGAGTGTGAATTCCTCTGGCAGGGGAAACGCAGTCAGTTCTGCTCTCTGCCAAGCTGCTAGGCCAAGGGCTGTGGGCTGAATGTGTTTAATGGGGTGTTAGTCCCGTTATGTGAAGGGGTTTGTCACAGACACAGGATGAAAACGGGGAGGGGGTATTAGCAGCGGCTGCTGCAAAGGAGACTCATGCAGACACAAAACCATTTACGTGCAGATTAACTACAGAGCTGGGGGCCAGCAGTCATGGTGAAAGCAGGCGGGATTTGGAGCCCCGTTTCTTTTTCTTCACTGTTGTCTGCACATATAGACCTGGGAGTGTAGGGGCCTGATTCTCCTCCCCTCTATGCTAGGTTTTCCACTGGTTATCAGTCTATTGATGTCAGTGGAGTTGGTCCTGATTTTACACTGGTATAAGTAAGAGCAGAATCCAGCCCATGGCATCTAGAGGTGGGAAATGACTGTACTAGGCCGTACTAGGCCCATCTCCTTGCCAGCTGTGTTAGTCCTCCTTTTATAGGATTCATTACACGCTGACAATGTGCTCAGCTCCCTGTGAGACTTGAACTTCAAGAGGGTCCTCGGACACATAGGCCTGGTCTACACTGGGGGGGGGGGGGGGTTGATCTAAGTTACGCAACTTCAGCTAAGTGAATAACGTAGTTGAAGTCGACGTACTTAGATCGACTTACCGTGGTGTCTTCACTGTGGTAGGTTGACAGCTGACGCTCTCTCGTCTACTCCTCTTGTGCTTCTTGTTCCGGTGGAGTACCGCAGTCGACGGGAGAGCGCTCGGCAGTCGATTTATCGCATCTTCATTAGATGCGATAAATTGACCCCCGCTGGATCAATCGCTCCATAGGTAAGTGTAGACATACCCATACACACAAGGTATGCTGCATTATGAAATCCACTGCCTGACAAAAGGGTGCAGGGGCCAAGACGCAGCCCTGCCTGACACCAGATACTGATTTAAAAGGTGCTGACATCCGATTTCCAAGACGTACATGGGCAGTGGTTCCATTATGCAGCTGCTAATCAAGTCCAGCAGAGTGGTTAGGACACCAACGCCCTTTAAGGCCTTTCATAGCACGACTCGGTCAACCGAATCAAACCCAGCCTTAAGCGTGACATACGCCACATGCAGGGGCTTCCTGAACTCACGCTGTATCTCTGACAACAAGCAGAGGGCCAAAATGGCGTCTAATGTGGACCTGTTCCCGTAAAGCCTGACTATTGGGGGCTCCAAACACATCAGCAGAACATGCACAAACCCCTTCCCTGGCATGGATAACAAGGAGATCGGCCTGTAGCTCTTACATTCGCCACGCCACCTCTTCCCCTTCTAAATGAGAGCACAATACCATCCTTCTAGGTGGTTGGCAACGTTCCAGTTCTCCACACCAGGCGAAAGATGGCCAGAAGTGATTCCGCTACTGCTTGAGCTAAAAAAAAAAAGGCGGGGGGAGCCAACAGCAAAACTCCCACTGATTTTGATAGGGCCAGGATTATCCTTAAATCCCTTAGTTGCCTGCTGCAGCAGAATCATACACCTCTTATGTGCACCAGCCACAAGGGGGACAAAGGCCCATGCTCTAATCCAGGGGTGGCCAACCTGAGCCTGAGAAGGAGCCAGAATTTACCAATGTACATTGCCAAAGAGCCAGGGCCGGCGCAACTCATTAGGCGACCTAGGCGGTCGCCTAGGGCGCAAACATTTGGGGGGCGCCGGCGCCCCGGTCGTCGGTGTAATTTTGGGGGCGGGACCTTCCGCCGCCTAGGGCGGCGAAAAAGCTGGCGCCACTACTGCAAAGAGCCACAGTAATACATCAGCAGCCCCCCATCTGCTCCCTCCTCCCCACTCTCAGCGCCTCCCACCCACCAGCAGTCCTGACGATCAGCACCTCCCCCTCCCTCCCCGCACCTCCCGATCAGCTGTTTCGTGGCATGCAGGAGGCTCTGGGGGGGAGGAGTGAGGCACTCCAGGCTCAGGGGAGGGGGTGGGAACGGGTGGAGTGGGGGCAGGGCCTGTGGCAGAGCTGGGGGTTGAGCAGTGAGCAACCCCCAGCACATTGGAAAGTTGGCGCCTGTAGCTCCAGCCCCGGAGTCGGTGCCTATACAAGGAGCCGCATATTAACTTCTGAAGAGCTGCATGTGGCTCTGGAGTCACAGGTTGGCCACCCCTGCTCTAGTCCTAAAGTGGGTTACACTCCCAGTGGTAAGGGCAGGCAAGACACTCAAGCCCTGAATGCAGTGAAGGCCATGCTGGCAATTCTGGTGACCACGTGTATGGGTGGAAACAGTGCCTGGATCAGGCAGACCCATTCATCTAACCACATTCTTCCCCCTAAGCAGAGCACATGCTCTCCTCTCCGATCAAATTTGTTTCCCTGTAATGGCCATAGCCATGGCCTTCTTATCAGCCATTGCTGTGACTGAATAATTATCAGTGAATTCCTTGCCTCACCAGTAAAAGGCAGTTTGAATGCCCTGCTTAGATGCTTTCAGCATCTTTTTGCTGCAGTTTCCCCCTTCATGTCAACTAGGACACGGGCAGGGAAGGCAATGTACTACACTGCATGTGCCAGGGCAAGCTATTACCTACCTCCCGTTCAGAATGGAAAGTGTACACTTGCATTAACCCCTCCATCACTAAGGATAAGTGTGCTTCAGCTGGCTCCTCCTGCCTCCTTTGCCCATACCCTCACCACAAACACCCTGATTCTCTCCTAAACTGCCTATCCAAGAGACGCACCCTCTCCTGCAAACATTCTTTCCTGGGCCACTGTCTCCTTCCTCTTAGCCTCCAGGTATCTGCTTCTTGCACCCACTCTTCACGGATATCTTCCTCCAGAATCCAGCTCCACCTCCCTACTTCCCTGTTGCACAGTTCACAATCTGATTGTCTGGTTGGTAACAGGTCACATGGGGAGCACACCAAGGAGGTCCCTGGCAGAGAGGAGGCAAGATTCTTGACCCAGTCTACTTACCCCCTACCAGGAATCTTCCTCATTCACTCAGCCAAGCATGCCTCATAAAAATCTTTTCCTGTCTGTGGATAAAGCACCCCCCAGCCTTGTGCACTCAGCCCATAAAACCAACGGAGCTTCCACTTGCTGAGGATCTGGCCTCAAACCCATAAAACAGCCAGTTTCCAAGTATCCATCTGGAAACTGGACAGTTCTCTGAGGGATAACATGTCCTTGCTCTATTAAGAGGTTCAGTAGAATCCTCTTATAATAGGCACAGATGGGTCTTCATGTAACAATTAAGTAATCGTCCTGATGATCAGAGGCTGAGACGAATACATTCTGCTGGGAGGTCTTTGTTATTTTTTTCTTTTTTCATGAATTGCCTTAAAAAGAAGTAAGGTATGAGGAATCAAAATATTTTAAAATGATCTAAAGGCCATTAAACAGCCATAATTTAGTGGAGAAGATGCCTGATATGAACAAAGGACCACACAGTGGAAGTTTATACCACACAAACATCATTATAGCTGTCAAGCTACTGGCCCTACTCCACCATTTGAAAAAAAAAAACTATTGAACAAATTTAACCCTTGGATCAAGCTACATGAGAGTGAAATGAGAGGCTCTGGTATAGCTAGGGAAATGGAAGTAGGCAAAGGTTTCACACACACTGGAAATAGAGGGGACCAGAAATAAGCAAAAACTGAAAATTGAAAACAAAACTGGGAACAGGGAATGTTTTTAGTGAGATACAGTGTGGGCCAGTGGCTAGAGCACAAAACTGGGATTTCAAAGGGCTGCATTCTTTTCCTGGCTCTTCCACTGACCCGCTGTCTGTGCCCATCTTCTATGCTCTATAGGTGTTTATACTGCACTCATTGCTGTAGTATCTGAGCTCCTTCCAGTCGTGACCCATGAAGCCCAGCCCCAGTGTGAGGCTCCGCCCCTGAGGTCTGATTGGCAGAGTCCCAGAGTGGCTGATTGTCCCGCTGGCCTGACTGAAGCCAGCATCAGGAAAAGGAAGCGGTGTGAACAACTGGGCTTCACTCTGTTGTGGAGTGTTCACATGCGTCTTGTGCTTCCTGCTCCACCTGCTATCTGCTCCCTGCTCCTGCTTCCCTGGTTTGAATTCCTGGCATTTTGACCCAGATTGACTTGTGGTTCCCCAGTTTGTCTCCAGCCTCGGACGCCCTGGTATCCTGACCCATCCTCTCTCTAGTTCCTATCTCCAGTTTGTCTCCTGCTTCTGATCTCCTGCTATCCCAACCCAGCTGACTCTTGACTCCTGTCCTGTCACTGAGGACTCTGGCTCCAAATACTAGGTCTAGCCACTCATGACCTGGCTGTGACAGAGTTCCATTGTGCCAGAGAGGCCAAGTTGTCAACCCTGGTTTTTATCCTAGAGCTCTGGGCAAGTCACTTCATCCCACTCTTTCCCTTCCCATCTCTCCCAGACACTACGAAGTTGGGGTGCTCTAAGAAAACCTAAGGTAGCTAAATCTGAATGGTAATAACCTCCAGCCCCTTGAAACAACCAGATAAATTAACTGCTCAACACACTGGGCCAAACCCATAAAGGCAGCATATGATATTGCTCTATATCACTTCAGAGAGGCTTCATTCAAGCAGGCTACATTACAACAGTGAAATACTCAAAGCAAAGGCCCTCTCCTAGAAAACACAGTCTGAATGATCACATGGTGGAAATAGATACTGAAGCCACAAGGCACAATGGAAACTCAAGAGATAACTTTGTAAAGAATGTAACGGGGGAGAAATTGAAACAGACATTCATTGACTTTGTTGTACAAAATTCAAAGAAGTAGGAGAAAGATCCCTCCTCAGCCTATCAGAAAGACAGGCAGGCAGGAAAACTGTATCACCTCTGCCTGCTATGGACACTTCACTCACGATGGATGGAATGGGCAAAATTCAGAGTCTAAGGGCTTGATCCAGCTCCATTGAAGTTAGTGGAAAAACTCACCCCCAAGTTCAAAGGGAATTAAATCAGGCCTGAAATAAGCATAAAGGAACCTCACTTGCATCCCCTCTGCATTTGGCCCATTATCCATCTAGCCTAGGGTGACCAGATGAGATGAAGAAAATATCGGGACACCGGGGGGGTGGCAAAAAAAAAAAAAAAAAAAAAGCAGAGTGCTGCCAGCCGATATCGGGACAAACAGCTAAAAATCGGGATGGTCCCGATTTTATCGGGACGTCTGGTCACCCTAATCTAGCCTGATCCCATTAAGCCAATGGAAGGGCTCCCATTGACATTCAGTGGGGTTTAGATCAGACTCTAAAGCATCAAAGCCTTTGCTTTTATGATACTTCAATGCAGGCATCGTTTTCCCTTCCAAGGACAATTGACACAAGGCATTAGTTCCTGCTAGACCTGTAAAATCTGATAAATTGCACTTTACCTGGTGGGGACACAATGTAACTTAAAGGAATTTGACTAGGAGGAGTACAGTGTAGTAGCCATGGTGATGAGCATTATGAATGCCGAGCTAGATTAGGTTACACAGAAACTGCAAACTGCTCCTTCTGTAAAAATATCAACAGACATGTAGAGGAGCTCTATGTAAGCACAAAAGCTTGTCTCTTTCACCAACAGTGGTTGGTCTGATAAAAGATATTACCTCACTCACCTTGTCTCTCTAATATCCTGGGACTGACGCGGCTACAACAACACTACAGTAAACTGATTTGTAAGAAAATAAATGAGATTCACATGCAGGGGCACGTTCTCTTTGTATGAGTAGACACCAGGTTTTACCAACAATCTGAGGTCGTGTTCAAATTGACTACAAGGGGCTTTGGATGGGTTTGTCCATTGATAAGATACAGAACAAAGTAGTGGAGAAGTTGTAATGGGTTTGATGTCAGTGATGATGAGAAATTCTCTTTCTAGTGCTGCCGTATCTCACGCTAGTTGGTGTTTTTAATTAAAGACTCAGCTCCTGGAGTCAGATGATTATGTGAGAACCTCACCTTTCTTCTTCTTCTTCTTCTTCAAGAACCCCAAATGTATTGGGTGTTTTTAAAATCTTTTCAAAAAGAATGTCATGGTTTGGAGGGGCTGACTCATGATTTTGGAATGCTTAGGGAATTCTGGACTTAGCTCTGCTGCAGGCACCTTGCCTCTCTCTTCTTCTGTTTCTCCATGTCCTACATGGGGATAATAATCCCCCAGTATAGTGGTGTGAGACCTATGGCTCTTCAGTGCTAAGTATTATTACCCAGAAGCTAATGGTGCGTTCTCTTCATGGAGCTAGGCTAAAGGGGTAAATGTTTGCAAGTATAGAAAGCTGTTGTGAGGGACAATGGCGTGTGGTCTTGTTATTGTAGAACCACAGAAACAGGAGATAAAAAAGAGCTATTAGTTTTTTTCGGTAATGGTTGCAGATGGGGCGTGCACACACACCTCTATATATTTAGTTCCTCTAATAGCAGTCATGGCAAAGAGAAGATTGTGATTGTTTCCCAAGCTGAATTGAAATCTGAAAGCCAGCCTGTTGAGTTGTATTGCTAAACAATTCGCTGCTCCACTGCATTTGTAAGATTGTACTGTGCCTGGTTTCCTGGCATCGACAGCCAGTTTGAGAATTAGCGCAAAACTAATTAGATTACAAATCTTGGAGAAGCAAACAAAGGCTATTTATAAGTCTTTATAAGAAGAGAAGTGAAAATCTGATTGTTCAGAGAAATGACTGCAGAGGTTTCTCTTTCTTAATTGGGTCACTGAATTCTCACAGAGCT
Organism: Platysternon megacephalum; assembly: GCA_003942145.1. NCBI lineage: Eukaryota > Metazoa > Chordata > Testudines > Platysternidae > Platysternon > Platysternon megacephalum. Next base: position 19,384,957 of record QXTE01000012.1, read on the forward strand.
AGTCTAAATACCAGAACAGGCCTTCCAGAATGCACTACAACAGTGACCAGAATGAAGTGGACACAATGAGTACTATTCTGAGATGTACAGTGTGTATGTGCACCACTGTCCTCTACTGGATGAAATCAGCACTGCTGAGTCCTGTACTGCTATAATAGCTAAGGAAGATCCTCCGTGCTTCTGGAGAAGAAAATCTGAATTCTATACCAGCTGATGCTATCAGTTTCTAAGTCATTGCATGATAAGGGCTGGCTCACGGCACATCTCCTATAACTGACATCATCTCCAGTGTACTGAGTGATGTTTTTGCCTTTATTATTAATTATGATTATTATTTATTTATAGCTACAGTACAATCATTATTCATGATTCATTACCAACAAAGACGAGACTAGGTCCCTGGCCTGAATCGCTTCCAATATAAGTGACATGGACACAACTGTCTTGTCAGTGGGGTGTTGATAAATGAAAGCTGATGTAATTCAAGTGTGAAGTATTATTATTTATTATGAATACACAGCCATGTAGGGGTGTGGCCATAGTTTCCTTTTGCTGGGATAACACGACAGCTGCCAAAGCAAATACCATTCCAGACTGGTTTTCAATGTACCTCTCCTGTTTTCTCATGATGCTGTACCAGTTCTGCCCTGGCAGTATTTAGATACCAGCACGATTAGGTTCCTCTACCGTTCTAAGACAGACAGAATATATACAACTTAGTGCCTGCCCTCCAATTAAAACTTCTGCTTCCTTTCTCCTACTCTTGTTTTTGCTGGCTGCATGTAATTGGGTTAGATCAGTAGCAGCCAAGGTGCAGAGAATTCTGTCATGCACACTATAGTCACCCTCATCAGTAATATGGCTATGTCGCCTACTACAGGTCCCAGCAAGTGATGTTCCATCTCAATAGGTCACTCAGATCAGAAGCATTGCATGATCAGAGCTGTAGTTTCCATCCCTGTATTAAAGATGACGGTGGCTGCAATCTTTTCCATGTTATGGAAATTAGGTTCAACCTTTGGGCTCCTGGCAAGCCACCAAAGTGTCCCTCGGTTGGACAAGTTTTGGGTACCAGGGGGGTCAAATTTATTTGAAACCTTTAGAGCCAGATTCTGCCACCCATTACGCATGGTAATTAATATCTTACCTCAGGCCCTGGGCTAGGCCCTTGGTGCTGGAGGACTTGAGTTCAGTCCGTGCAGCTGATGCATTGTGTCTGCAGCATGGCCAATCCCAACCATTCAGAAATCATGAGATTGTCTTAAAATTATGAGGTTTTTTTAAATAATAAATTTGGGATTCTTTTTATTTGCCTGTTGGTTTCTGAGCCATTAAAGCTCACATTTTCAAGCTTTTCTCCATAACCATGAGGGCTAAAAATTAACTTTTAAAAAAATGAGAGCTGAGATTACCATGACTCCAAGAGCTGGGGCTTTAAAAAAGAGCCACAAAATATCACAAGGCAGCACGGGGGCTGTCCAGAATGCATGTGGTCGTGGGCTTTGTTATGTGTGTGCCTACATTTTTTTCCTTTTAGCCTGTTAAACAAAATATTTTGGGTGAGTTTGTGTTCACTGCCTGTGGCTTTTATAGATAAAACTGACATTTATTCAACAAAAAAGCATGTGAACCTCAGGAACAAAATGAAAACAGTTCTACTTAGCTTGGCACATGGTCAGCGAGCTATCTGCAATAAACCATTTATCAACAAATGCAGCTTTGTCAATGCAATGCAAGTTTGACACCAAGTTTATCTCTCACAAACACATTTGTTCTCCTTCATGCATGTACGATGTAAATGGTTTTAATGCAACTGATTGAAGAGGAAGGGATAGATCTTCAGGTGGTGTAAACTCACAGAGTTTCAATGAAGTCAAGGGAGCTGCATCAGTTTATACCAGTCAAGAATCTGGCCCTGCATTTTCCTACACGCATGGATACTACCAGAGACAGGTGTCAGATGTGTACCTGCAAGGGAAGAACACACTCAGAAAGGTTTAATAAAGATTTGTTACAGAACAGAATTCACAGCTGGTTAAGTCTCTGAAGCTCCCAAGGAGGCATGGTCCTAAACCAGGACCATGGATCCAAACACCCCTGAACCTTAGGGAAGTTCAAACTTAGAGCCTGGATTGTCTCCTGCACCACAATCCACTCCGTGTAAGAGAGGGGGCAGGGGACCATCACTGAGTTGGTTATGGCTCCCTGATTCTCAGGGACAATCCACACCAGTCCCAGGCTAGGTTACAGCAGCCTATGACCTACTCTAACCTATGTCAGCTGGCAATGGTCTAGTTGGGGATGCTGAAGCATACCATGCGCCAATCAGATCCATACCCCCCTCCTCAATATGCCCATGCATTGGAGCTGGCTGAGAGCTCCCCCCAGGCAACGAAAGTTCTTAGCTGTCCAGATCCAGCCAGAGCAGCACAAAGGGGTCAGAGCAGGGGAGAGAAGCCTGACCGAGATCTGAACTCCACAGCTGGACTGCATGTCTGTAATGAACAAACCAAAACCCTCCGTCTGCCCTGGATCTGGAGTCAGACATTGCAGCTTGGGGCCAACCCTACTTCCAAGCATGGTGATTCCACACAAGGGCCAGATCCTGAATGGTGCTGAGCATCAACCGGTGCTGACTGACTCCTTGAGAGCTGAGTTCACCACGTTGTAAGATCATAATATACAATCTTAAGGAGGAGCCAGAAATCAATTATTTCCTCTCCTGAAGTGCTTTCCATACTGTCGTGCCATTTTATAATAGCTACAGGATACAGAAGTATGTGTGGGTAGCGCTGGACAAACTTCGGAAGGTCTATCTCTGGATGAAATCTATGGTCTGTGTTATGTAGGTCAGACTAGAGCAGGGGTCGGCAACCTTTCAGGAGTGGTGTGCCAAGTCTTCATTTATTCACTCTGATTTAAGGTTTCGCGTGCCAGTCATACATTTGAATGTTTTTAGAAGGTCTCTTTCTATAAGTCTATAATATATAACTAAACTATTGTTGTATGTAAAGTAAATAAGGTTTTTAAACTGTTTAAGAAGCTTCATTTAAAATTAAATTAAAATGCAGAGCCCCCCGGACCGGTGACCAGGGCCCGGGCAGTGTGAGTGCCACTGCAAATCAGCTCGCGTGCCGCCTTTGGCACACGTGCCATAGGTTGCCTACCCCTGGACTAGAGGATCACAATCATCCCATCTGGGTTTGAATTCTGTTAATCATAATACTTAGCACTTATTTTGTATGTTCAAAGTGACATACAAACATGAGCAAATCCACCTTCCCAGAACTCCTGCGAGCTGGATAAAGCAGGATTATTATTCCCCTCACAAAGAAGGGGGAAAATGAGGCACAGAGAGAGTAAGTGACCTGCCCAAGACCACAGATGGAATCTGTCACAATCAGGATTTGGACTTAGGAGTCCTCAAACTGGGCTGCAGCCATGAGGTCACTCTGCTTCTCGTGGATTTTATTTAGCTGGGATGAGCACTCAGTGCTTAAAGGACCTCTATACAAACCTACAGCGCCTGCGAAATTGGGCTGGAATCGGATGAGCTCTTGCTGGGCTGGGGGACTTCCGTACCGCATCCCCATAAAGACTATTGTTTAGAGCCACAATTTAGCCCTACTAGAAAATGCTAAATATAAGTAATCCTGTTAGGCATCCCCCAAGCCCAAGCAACAGGCTGCACACTGGTCTCTTCTGAGCATGTTTCACAAGATTGCTTCAGAGCTAACGTGACAGCCCAGTTTTGTTTTGGGTTTTTTAAATTCCAGCTCAGGTCACAGATTAATTCTTGCTCTCTGCCTCCAGCAGCTGGGCCAATATGCATCCTGCGAACACATGTGCTTCTTGGCAAAAGGCATATGATCTGAAAACCAGCCCTTCAAGCATGTCTCACTCAGCCAGCACTTTCCTACATACAAAACAGGTGTTTGCTTAGGGGAGGAAAATATTGGGGGTACCAAAACGTTCATTACATGAGCAATCGGGGGGTCGTGAGTAACATTTATTTTCCAGTTTGCCTAGGGCACCATAAACCCCCACCGGCTGTTCACGGGGGTAGCCTGGACAGGGATGGTTCTTTGAGAACCAATAACATTTTCTTTGCTACGGAATTTGATACATTTCCGGAAACCGAAGATTTTGCAAACAAGTGAAGCTTGGATTCTCCACAGATCTTCCTGGCACGATTCCCGATATTAAAAAACAGCAGCTTCACGTTGGCTTTGTTTGCCTCTCAAATACTGGCATTTAAACATACATGGGATAGGCAGCTCTCTGGTGCATACCCGCTACTGTAAAGCCTCGATAGAATGCCTCTCGGGGATGTCTAAGAAAGGCAGCCTCCCTGGGGCATTGTGTCCAAAGGAGATGCGGTGCTTTTGCATTACTGAAATGTATTTCATCATGATTATTGCTGCTAACGTCTTCCCGCAGATCGCTTGGCACTGAGAGTCTGACTGTGTTGCGATCACAGGGTGTGAGTGCAGCTTGCGTAGACATACCCTAGCTAGCTTCAACCTAGCTAGTGTGGGCAGCGGAGCAGTGAAGCCGTGGTACCATGGACTTCAGCGCAGGCTAGCACCCAAGTAACGACCTAGGGTTCTGGGCAGGCTTGTCCATGAGTGATTGCAGTGTAGACATACCCAGAGAGACACAAGACATTCATGGGACACTCAGCTGAATATAGCAGTGTGATCAAGGACTTCCTAAATTCTAGTCCTGACTTGGAAACCTTCCGTGGTCTTTGGCAAGTCACTTGGGGCCCCTTTGTGTGATGTGGTAGGCAGGACCTCTCAGGATCAACCCATAACCACTCTGTCAGATAACTTACATCTCCCAGTTCATTCGCACTGCCTGCCCAACGCTGCCGTGAGTTCCCCGGTGCCGTTTTAAGTGACTCGCGTGATGGGGAATGCTGGCCAGTGGTATCTCTGTATTCTCGGAGGGGTAAGACTGTTTCTCTTTGGTCCTCAGGCATGGAAGAAACGTTGGTTCATCCTGCGCAGCGGTCGGATGAGCGGCGACCCAGACGTCTTGGAGTACTACAAGAATGACCACTCCAAGAAGCCTCTGCGTGTGATCAACCTCAACTTCTGCGAGCAGGTGGATGCAGGGCTGACCTTCAACAAGAAGGAGCTGCAGGACAGCTACGTCTTTGACATCAAGACCAGCGACAGGACTTTCTACCTGGTGGCCGAGACGGAGGAGGACATGAACAAGTGGGTTCGCAGTATCTGCCAGATCTGTGGCTTCAACCAGTCTGAGGAGAACGCAGGTACAGTGAGAGTTATGTCTGGAATATGAAATATGGCCTCATGTGTCAGACTGTGCTCTAGAAAGGAGGCTAGATCCCAACTCTTCCCCTTGGGAATCCAGCTTCTCTGTTAGATTGGAGTGTGAGTTAGAGGGCTTGAGCCCTGTTTCTGTTCCCACTGATGTCAATGGGAGCAGGAATGGGACTTTTAATTTCTAAATGGGAAGTTTTCTCCAGTGTTCCCCACCCCAGGAGTTCCAGATTCCTCCCAGCCCTCCAGCACTTCTCTGACTTCCACAGCATGGCAACAGGCTCTGATCCTGCCTACTCCCTCATTAATTCTCCTCACTGTAGCTTTCTGTCTTCCATCCTTTCCCCAACACTGAAGCTCGCTCAGCTTGCCGTTTCCAGGAGCTGATGTTGATCATTTCTTCAGTGGCAGAGTAATGGATGGTCTTGTGGTTAAAGCAGGGGTCGGCAACCTTTCAGAAGTGATGTGCCGAGTCTTCATTTATTCACTCTAATTTAAGGTTTCGCGTGCCAGTCATACATTTTAACGTTTTTAGAAGGTCTCTTTCTGTAAGTCTATAATATATAACTAAACTATTGTTGTATGTAAAGTAAATAAGGTTTTTAAAATGTTTAAGAAGCTTCATTTAAAATTAAATTAAAATGCAGAGCCCCCCGGACCGGTGGCCAGGACCCGGGCAGTGTGAGTGCCACTAAAAATCAGCTCATGTGCCGCCTTCGGCACACGTGCCATAGGTTGCCTACCCCTGGGTTAAAAGCACTGACTTGGGATTCTTGAGATTGAAGTGCTCTGCCGCAGGCTTCTTGGGTGACCTTAGGCGAGTCACTGAATCACTCTCTATGCTTCAGTTCCCTTCCATACCAAGGTGATGAGTGACCTTATAAAACCATAGATAGCTAGGATGTAACGGAGAGCATGGTTTTGAGACGTCAGGGAGGTTTAATGGGCTAAGTCAGATGAGATGTAACGTACAGATAGTTCAGAATGGCAGGCAGTAGAGCACACCATTCATAAGATTTTGCTTTCCCGTCTTTCAAACCTCTCTGTCCAAGGTTTGAGCCTTCTCAGGTATATCTTCTACATTCTCAGTTGTTGTCAGCAGTCTCTTCAAGGGCTTTGGGCCTTGGCAGTGGGACATCCTCTCCTCCAAAGGTTTCGTTTAGCTGATTGACATGGGTGGGATCAAATGGAGGAGACAGGCTAATGGGGGAAGATTCTAGAAGAAACATTGTATCCTGTCCACATCCCAGAACCCACCTCTGCAGTTGGCAGGCTTAGCCAAGCAGTGATTGGGTCAAGGGGAATCAGTTACCTACCCATCCCTAAACATGGTCCCTGTTGGACCCAGGTGAGACACTGGCAGCAGTTGACAGGTAAAAACTGGTGGTGTTCTGTGTAATAGGAGAGTCACATTTGATTCACCAGCACTAAAGGCATCCTCAGCTGCACACAATACTGTTGTTGTCTGGTTTGTGCCGGTGTTGCCGGTTTTCTCTGTGTTGCCCAGAGAGCATCTACACAGACCTGCAGTGACAGCACAGCCCCTGTCAGTGTTCCCCGCATGCACTGGCTGAGCAGGGATGTTTCTTTTCAATGTCACACCGTACAACATTTGTAGCGTGGTGAAAAGACGCCACAAAGCCCTTCAGGTTCCCATACAACGCAGGCAGCTAAAAGGGCAGTGGAAGAAAGGCAGTGCCGTCTGGAAAGGTTGAGATACTTAGGCAGCAGGGGGATTCTGCGAGTCTCCCAATTCCATTATTATTTCTAATATCTGCTGGTGTCCCTTGCGTTGCGAATGCCTTTTGGGTACATATCTAACCCTGACCTAAGGACATTTGGGGAGCCCTAATATAACAATCAACTTCTGGCCCATGTCTTGGGGTGCAGTGGCAACCAGGACTGTTGAACTGTTGAGCAGCAGACAAGGTCGAACTTTCAGAATCGATGCTGCCTTAAGCCCACTGCCAGTGAATATAGATTAAGGATGGCGTAATATGTCCATCAAAAACTCCCTATCACAGGTCCCCAAACTGTGGGGTGCGCCCCCTAGGGGGGCATGGAGGAATATTCAGAGGGGCGCAGCAGGGCCTGAGCCAGCCCCCATGGGGGGTAGGGAGGGAGCGCCACTCAGCCCCCAGCCTCAGCCCTGGCTTCCAGCCCTGGCCCCAGCCTTGGCCCCCAGCCATGGCGCCACTCCCGGCCCCAGCCGCACCACCAGCCTCGGCCCCCAGCTGTGACTCTGCTCCCACCCCCAGCCCCGCCCCCAGCCTTGGCCCCCGGCTGCAGCTCCACTCCCAGCCCCAGACCTGCCCCCAGCTGTGGCCCCAGTTTCAGCTCCCGGGCGGGGCACAGACAGGGCTAAGGGGAGGGTGCAACAAGAAAAGTTTGGGGACCACTTCCGTATCATGATGTCACCGATCTTGGAGGTACTCCAAGTGTGGCAGACCCCCAAGGGATCCCACTCTTCCTTCAGGGTAGGTCCCGCAGCCTCACCACCTCCTTGCCTCAAGCCTCTGGGCTCCAGCACGCCCGCTTCACACCGTGAGTTCTGCCCCAGGAGTTCAACTGAGCTCGACGCCTGGCAGAGACGTGTCCACTCCTCAGGGACTAATGCACCCCAGCAAGCGTTTGCACTGACACCTAAGCAGCATTTTCGAAACAGAGTAGGATTTATTACTCAACCGGCCCACAGCACTGGAAGCCCTTAGGTTAGCACAGAGACATCGAGATTAAAGCATAGGCCATTCTGGTCAAGCCAAAGCAATTCACCAGCCAAACTGAGGTGAACTCCATGTCAGGCTCTCCCTCTCTCTGACCTCCTTAGTCAGTCCCAGGAGACAGCCACCAGCCTCATTCAGAAACCAACTCTTTATTCCCTGCCGGTCACCTCCCGGTGCTTTGTGTTCTCCAGGCAAGGCCATGCTGAGTTCACAACCCCAGCTGAGAGGTGAGGAAAAGCCTCTTCTTTTGGGTCATTGATTGCTAGGTGTGTCAATGTTCTGGCCATTGGGGTTTTCCATGGTCTTCTCGCATTTTCCATTGCTATGGATTGGCCTCAGCCAGTCCTCTTACTGACCTATTCAGTCTGCTCAGACAGCTGGGTGACACGCATGCACCTAAGGCCATGGCTATATCGATGCACTTGTGTCGCTGTAAGCTCTGTAGTGTAGCCGCTCTAAGCCAATAGGAGAGAGCTCTCCCGTCCATAGGCGCCGACTTCCCCTCTTTCCCGTGGGTGCTTGACCCCTGCTCTGCCCCTGGCCCCGCCCCCACTCCACCCCTTCCAGGAGGCCCTGCCCCGGCCCCGCCTCTTCCCCGCCTCCTCCCCTGAGCGCGCCCTGTTCCCGCTCCTCCCCCTCACTCCCGGAGCGTGCTAACGCTGCCAAACAGCTGTTTGGCGGTGGCCGGGCAGGAAACGCTGGGAGGTAGGCAGAGGAGCAGGGATGCAGCACGCCCGGCGGGGGAGGATGAGGTGGGGCAGGGGGAGGGGAGCTTGGCTGCCAGTGGGTGCAGAGCACCCACTAATTTTTCCCCATGGGTGCTGCAGCCCCAGAGCACCCATGGAGTCGACGCCTATGCTCCCGTCAACTTAATTAATCCACCCCCAATGAGGGCGGTAGCTAGGTCAGTGAGAGAAGCTCTCCCACCAATATAGCGCTGTCCACACCGGCACTTAGGTCGGAGTGACTTATGTTGCTCAGGGGGGTGGCTTATTCACACCCCTGAGCGACATAAGTTATACCGACATACGTGGTAGTGTAGACATGCCCTATGTCTCTTGGTCTTCCCTGAGAGCAGACTTAATCCTGTTTCCTCCCAGGTAGCAATGCAAAGTATAGGGGGAAACTGAGGTACACATAGGCTTCATAAAAATATTACCAAAAATTTCCATTTCGTCACACAGGAATCATGAAATCACCACCTTATCCTCTTTTAAATCCTCCTTAAAACCTACCTCTATTGTGATGCCTACATTATCACTCCCTTATGGCATTATGTAAGCAAGTGGTGAGCTGAGACCACTGTTTTTCTGTTAAACTCTGTTTGATTATTACCTCATCCTTTCAGCCCACACCCACACCCCATTTGTCCTTTCTTTCCACCTGATGCATCCTATCTGATACACAGATTGTAAGCTCTCCAGGGCAAGGACTATCTTCTTTGCTACATGTCTAGCACAAGGAAGCCCTGGTGGTTGTTTGGGCTTCACAGATGCTATCGTAACAATGCAACCAATAATAGTAACCAACTTTAATTCATTTTGGTCAATAATGGAGCAGCTGCAATCTGCACAAACTAAACCCTGCCGAAAGGTTGTCAGGCAGGATAGCAAACAAAGCGTCACAAGAGCACAAACCCAACCTTCAGCGGCTGACGCATGAAACGGGACGTCACCTTGGCAATGATTTTGTATGAGTGGTATAAAGAACCCTCAATAATCTTGCAAACATAAATTTACAAAGAAAGTTCAGGATAAATAAATTTCATTCCGATCTGATGATAATTTCATGGCCATCAGGATTCAGTTTGACAGCAGACACCTTTTTCAAGAGCTAGAGCAGACCCGATCACAGTAGTTGCTGTTTCGCTTGCATTAAGCTGGAAGAAATGTTATTGCAGACAGAGTTTTTCTATTGAGCAAAACAAGCCAGAGATAGCAGAATCAATACTGAACTTAAGCAAAATATAAGTCTGGATATCATCAACCTCATAGTGAAAAACAAGCCTGTGCTTACGAATAAACTCACCCCCAAGGGAGCACAAGGATTGTTAAACTGCAGAGGTCCACGAGTAGGTCCCTGAAGGACCCTGGAGTGACATCAGCAAAGAGGAACAAAAATCCCTTCTTGACACAAAATAACTGTTGGTGAATGCTGTAGGAAAAGAAGCCATTCAATGCAGTGCCAGCCTGCCAAGCACAATTTCTGTTAGTCAGTCTTAAAAAGGGCTCTGGTGGTCTGCAATGTCAAACTCAGCAGACACATCCCAAGGTGTTAGAAGCGATGCTCAAATTCAGATTGCACCATGGAATTATTCAGAGCTTTCACTAAAGCTGCATTGGTGTTATTAAAAAAAAACACAAAAAAACCAGACTGCACCTGGTAATCACCACACCTGCTAACTGAAAGCCAGTGCACAATGATCTCCTGGCTATTGGAGCCAAGTTCTGGTTTTGAGCTCTCCCATTTCTGCCCATGGACCTGGGCCCTTCACTCTAGAAGAACGCAGAATTTGCATCGCAATAGGTCATTGAATGCAATGCGACACTGTGATGTGCAAGCTTTATGATGCTCATTCCAGTCTCAGGCCTGATTAATCCATCCTAGAGCACAATCAAACCCATACCAAATTTACCCTACTTAATGATGAGTCGACATACAGTGAGAATCCATATTGTACTGTTCCCGTGACAGCAGGGATTTAGCGGGAGGAAGACAGTACAGTTCTATTTTTGCTACACTCACTCTATGTAGCACATTAGCTCCATTTGTTGCAGTGATTGATGGTACAGAGAGGTCATGGGACTTACCGAAGGCCACAAAACAAGTCTGATCCCAACTGGAAATAACCCAGGTCTTCTGGTTCCCAACCTTATGTCCCATCCAGTGGAACAAACAGCCTTCCCTGACTACACCTCTGCCACCTCCTCCATCTCTGCTACAGACCCTGATTTATGTAGCACTAGAAGTAAGCTGAAATCCTCCTCTGGGCTCAGCTAGTGCTCATTGATACAGAACAAGCCCTGATCATTAATCCGATCAACCAGCAGCAGAGCTCTGGGAGATGGTGAGTAAATCACAATTCAATGGGTGGGAATGTTAGCTAGTGGTTACATCACAGCGTTGGGAGTGTCCTGGGTCTCTTCCACTTCTCTAACGCACTCAGCAACATTGGGCAGGTCATCTGACCTCTCTGGCACTCAGTTTGACACACTTGTGAAATTATTATCTGTTCTGCCATAGTGCCTAGGACCCCGGGAGACTCTCCCTAACCTAGGTCAAAATCCTTTCACCAGATCTTCAGCTGGTATAAATGAGTGTAGCCAAAGACCAAGACACTAGAGCTTTGCTGATTTTTGCCAGCTGCTGATCTGGTCCAATGGGGCTTAACTTTGGGTCCTCAGGGTCTTGCAATAATTTGCACACCCACCAAGATACTTAAAGTACAATTCCCCCTTGTGGGGTCTTACTTATTAAGTCTGTTCTAAATACAGACAGTTTGGCCCCTCAGACCCAGACGCTTCCTTTCCTTGTTTCAGGATTCCCACAGCTTTCCTGATTAGTGCCTATGTTGTGGTTAAGGCAAGGGTTCCTCTCCTTGGTTCAGAAGTCGAACCGCTTTCCTGCTTGGGGCCTGTGACTAAGGCCAGCTTCCCCCAGTCCACTTGTAGCCAGCTTCCAGTTCTGCTTCACAGTACGCCTCTTCTCCCCCTTGGTTCAGAGGGCCCACAGCCCTCCTTCTGGGGCCAAGCAGGCAGGCATCCTCCTCTCTGAGCTGTCCGCCCTCTCTCCTCCTTTCCCTCTCTGGAGGCTTCTCCTTTATTATCAGGCCACAACTGATTTAGTCACATAACCTACCTGTCATTTGGCTGTGACAGCTTTCCCCAGGCAGGCTGAATGAGGCACAGATGGGGCTGGATCCAATGGGGCCAGTCACCCTGCGACAGTTCCCTTTCTCATTTTATGGGGTATGTGCGTGTACAGTCAGCATGTGTGGGGTGGCACGGGAGGTGTTTTGGAGCATGGAGTAATAACATTTGTTGTACATTTTATGGTAAGGGGTTCTTGGTTTTCACTCCATACCTATCCTGGTACTTTTTAGTAGACTATATTGCCCTCATTTATGTGAAAGTCATTCATTGCTATACTTGACAAAGCCCTGGCTGGGATGATTTAGTTGGGGATTGGTCCTGCTCTGAACAGAGGGTTGGACTAGATAACCTCCTGAGGTCCCTTCCAACCCTGATATTCTATGATTCAGTAGGACTCCCAGGGACACTTAGACGTGGCCTGCTGAAGAAATACAAGCTCATTGTTATTTTATTCTATTTCTAACCATCTGTATTTCCCTTGCCCCAGTGGGCAGACAGCCTGATCTCAGCTGTGAACTGTACTTTCTCATATGTTCTGTTTGGTGTGTGGGGGGGAGGAATCTTGCTAAAGATATTTCTTGTGTCATTAACCCTCTTTAGGATCGCATGAGGGCTCCAGCGAAACCCAGCCAAGGTGTATTTTGCATATATGGGGGGGGAGGGGGGGATTGCAAGTGCCTAATTTAATTTTCTTTGAATAAAATATGTATCTGGAGATCTAACTTATTCACTTTTTATAAGTGGCCATGAGTATGCATGATACTGTATGTTGAGAGAGACTGGACCAGTGCAGAGCACTGACCTAGGACTTGGGAGACCTGGGTGCTATTCCCAGACCTGGTACCAATGCGCTGTGTGACTTTGGACAAGTAACTTTGCCTTCCTCTGCCTGTTTCCATTCCCGCTGTGACGGGTTGGGTCACAGAACCCCTCTTGGGAGCTGCCAACTGATGTGCCAAGACTAGTTCTGCCCCTGCCNTCTGCCCCTGCTTTCCTGCCCTGGCAGCTTAGGACTTCAGTGCCCTGCCTGGTTTGAGCCAAACCCACTAGCCTGCTGCAAACCCAGACCCAGGGTCTGAACCACGTCCCCTAACAGCTGCAGGTTTACCTGAAAGCAGCTAACGGAAGTGTTCTTGTCTTTAACACTCAGATGCCCAACTCCCAATGGGGTCTAAACCCAAATAAATCCATTTTATCCTGTATAAGGCTTATACAGGGTAAACTCATAAATTGTTCGCCCTCTATAGCACTGATAGAGAGATATGCACAGCTGTTTGCCCCCCCTCCCCAGGTATTAATACATACTCTGAGTTAATTAATAAGTAAAAAGTGATTTTATTAAATACAGAAAGTAGGATTTAAGTGGTTCCAGGTAGTGACAGACAGAACAAAGTAAGTCACCAAGCAAAATAAAATAAAACACGCAAATCTATGTCTAATCAAACTGAATACAGATAACCTCACCCTTAGAGATGCTTCAGTAAGTTTTTTCCTCAGACTGGACACCTTCCAGGCCTGGGCCCAATTCTTTCCCCTGGTACAGCTCTTGTTCCAGCTCAGGAGGTAGCTAGGGGATTCCCCATGATGGCTCTCCCCTTTGTTCTGTTCCACCCATTTATATATCTTTTGCATAAGGCGGGAATCCTTTGTCCCTCTCTGGGTTCCCACCCCCTCCTTCTCAATGGAAAGACACCAGGTTAAAGATGGATTCCAGTTCAGGTGACATGATCACATGTCACTGTAAGACTTCAAGCCTTCATTCCTCCCAGCCTGACTCACAGGAAGGCTTGCCTGCAAACAGAGCCATCCACAGTCAATTGTCCTGGTTGATGGGAGCCATCAAGATTCCAAACCACCATTAATGGCCCACACTTTGCATAATTACAATAGGCCCTCAGAGTTATATTTCATATTGCTAGTTTCAGATACAAGAGTGATACATTTATACAAATAGGATGACCACACTCAGTAGATTATAAGCTTTGTAATGATACCTTACAAGAGACCTTTTGCATGAAGCATATTCCAGTTACATCATATTCACTCATTAGCATATTTTTATAAAATCATATAGAGTGCAACGTCACACCTGCCTCTTGCCTATTTACATTGAGGGAACAACTGTCTCCTACTATGTATTTGTACAGTGCCTAGCGCAAGGGGGCCTGGATCTCAGCTCGGGTCTTTCAGCTCTACTGTAATATAAACCATAACAATAATAATACATTAATGGAGGAAGATACGGTCCCTACCCCAAGTCTAAGGATCAGATTGCAGGAGAGAAAAAGTTGGAGTTTTGGAGAGGGAATAAGATTAGCTTTGACATTAGTCTGAATTTAGGAGCAGTGACCTCTCCCAGTCAGTTTGAATAATGTAGTAACACAGTGAAAGAGAGTTGGAAGGGTTTTACATGTGATTTTATTTCTTGCCCACATTGGCCTCTGTTGATGTCCTTTTCCCAAACCCTCCGGCTTGTGACATTCCCTGGTTTTATTGCAGAGACTGTGGGAACACTAGGAATAAAAGATCAGGCTCACCAAGAACTAGTCTGAATGAACCCGGGTTTTCTGCCTCGTGTTGTCTATTCAGACGGGCACGTGCCTGGGTTTCTCCCCCTGCTCTGCACGCAACAACAAGCACTGCTGAGGTTGGGAGAGAGGTGGAGGGCTCCCGAGTTACCTATGGTCCCGACACTAAAGCTTTAGCGTTAACGCCAGGGCATTTCGAATCAAGGGTCAGCTCAATCACCAGAAGAACTCTCTGTGTTTTTATTGTCTCACTGAACGTCACAGCCAGAAACCAACATTCACTTTTCATGGAGAGACTGAGTGTCTTTTGCTGGCACTGCTGGGAACAAGGGGACGATTAATGGGGAGAGTGTCCAGTAGTGTCCAGCCCTCAAGCGGTCCCACTGAAATCGATGAGCAAAGTTCACTCCCGTGGGCAGGGCTTGTAGGATCGGGCTCTTGGGCAGCACAGGGTCGGAAGCCATTTCTCTCCATGTCAGGCAGGTTGTTAACACAAATGCAACAGCAGCTCTTTTGTCTAAAAGAACTCGTGGGCACTCACAGACAGGCTGAAGCCCCCAGCCTGCAGCCATTCAGAATCAATGGCAAAGCTCCCACTGACTCCAAGGAGAGCTGGTCTGAGCCACTGAGGAAGGGTCTGATGGCAGAGCACAATGCAGGGCTCTGCCTTCAGCTGGTCCTCCAGCTCAAAGGGCAGGGCGTTCCGATCAAGGAGAGCTGAGAATACTGGACTCTTGTTGTTGGGTGTGTCTCCTCACAGCTGCATGGTCTTAACTACATACAGACGTAATCTAGAAATGTCAGGAGCTGTTTCTGCTCTGAAAAATTAAGAAGTTTTCAGTCCCACTGTGCATTAAACTAAAAGTTTTGGTAGCTTCCTGCTCCAGCGTCCCCAGCAGAAATGACTGCCTCTCTCTTCTTCCTTCTTGTCTGTATGATCTGGAAGCTGGATGTCTTCTTCTTAAGAGTTTCTGTGAGGGCCTGTGAGATTATCTTGAATAAACCCATGGCCATTTCCAGCTGGATATGGTATTCTTCACTGGCTGTCCCATAGCACTGTATGGGAACAGACGCTGTAGCCCAGCCCGAGATGGCTGCATTTCAGCAATGGGCCAGGCAGAGAGAGAGTGCATGTGTAAGTCACTTTCCCTCTCTATGCTTGGCAGTGTTGCCAAGTTTCCTCACAGTATTTGCTGACCTTTCTAAAGCCTCCAGCCCCGGGAGGCATGTGATTGTGTGAGACTCTAAACTTTGATTAAAAAAGGAAGTACGTCTCTAACCCTCATGGTTGCAGAGTAAAGGCTGAAAAATGTGACCCCTAATGACTGAAACCAGAGGGCCTATATAACAATGATCCCAAATACATTGTAGGTTAAATCTCACACACGTGAATTGTGAGGTCCTAACTCCTGATTTTTGAGCAATCTGGGTTGGCAATACGGAGGGCTGCATAATGATAATAGCTGGAGAGATGAAGTAAAAGGCCCAAGGAAGGGGACATCAGTCAGCACAGTGAGAAGCCCCTGGAACCACCTGTAAGCTGTCTGAGGCAGGGACTGTCTTTCTGTTCTGGGTTTGTACAGCGCCTAGCGCAATAGGGTCCTGGTCCATCACTGGGACTTCTAGGCTCTTCCGCAAAATAAATAATAATGTCATACACAGAGATCATCTTCCATTGCCGACTCATCTACCTGGCTTGTCACTCCACCCATTTCCCCCCACTCTTTCATTCCCTCCCTGGGCTGCCCTCTTCCACTCCATCAAACACAAACCTCTTGCCTTTACTTCCATGCTCGCCACAGTTTAGCCCGGCCCTACCCACCTGCCTTCGCCGTGCCCACAATGCAAGCCTCCGTTGTTCATTGGTCTGTTGCTATCATGGAACAATTTAACAGACTCAGGTTCAGCTGAAACGGCACCAGGCTTTATTCCGGGAACACAACACAGCGCCTAGCTGGTGAGGAGCCAGGCAGCCATTGCGCTGAGCAGACGCTGACTGGCACTCGCTGAGTTCTTATGTAGCTGGTGTGGGCAGCCTCTGGTGGGCAATGACCAGTAGGGGTTAAGCGATACTAATTCAGTTACAAACCCTGCACAGGCTACATGAGTTCCTTATAGCTTCTCCCACAAACACCTTTGCTCTTTCTCCCAAACTGCCCCTTAAACATAGGGCGGTCTCTGAGTCTGTGTTATCCACCCCCTCATCCTCTTTCCAAGTCCTTCTCACACCTCACCTCTGCCACGACACATGCAGGAAACTGCTGTCTGGTAAAAGCCTGGTAGGTGACAAACCATAATTACTGCACCTGATTGGCTAAGAATTACGCACACGGCTAGTCTGTGCTAAAACATGCCATTGTTTTCGTTACTTCATCTTCTCCAACCCGCCCACTTGTTTGTCTCATCCGCCTCCTCGGTCTTCTCTTTCAGACCGTACGCTCCGGGAGGCAGGGATTGTCATTTAGCTCAGTGCGGTTGTATTATGAATGTTAACTAATAATAATGGCGATGAAGATATGTTTGCAAATGAGACTTGAGACGAGACGGGGAATAGATACGGCCAGGAGATCCAGGAAGACTCGTCCAGATGGCAGGAGATACAGAAGAGCAAAGAGGATGCATGGAGGGACCACAAGCAGGCTACTGTTAGCAGAGCAGGAGGGGTGTGAAGTGGGGAGGAGATTAATGAAGTATATGGGACAAGGTCGGTAGAAGGTTTTAGAATCCGGGAGAGGTTTGAACAGTTCAATGGATGGAGACGGAGCCTCCTCTGCTTTCCATATATAACCTCCCTTGAATACCTGAAGTTCAGTACCCTCAGAAATGCCACCCTCATACCTCACCCCTGTGAAAGACAGCAGTGACAAGGTGACATGAACAAAAATAACTACTGTGGAGTCCTTGCTCTGTTGCTGCTGCTGCCTCTTGTGCTGCCAAGCTAAATTCAAATGCCGGGGAAACATTAACAGCTGCAGTGAAGTCCAACTACTTCCTTGCCATTGTGCCTGGCACATGTTCATTTCTTTTCATGCTAGCACTCATGATGCAGGGCACTGGGTGATCTGACATGCATGGTTTGAAGGGTGGTGGCCAAGAGTAGATTACATACATAGCAGGTTAAGGCCTGTTTTTCAAAAGGGAGCAGAACAAGTGGGCATGGAAAAATGCGTGTGTTCCCACAAACCGTCATTATTTGGTTACCTGGGTGCAAGTGTATTTACCCAGCTGGCATGCCCGCATTGGGGACCTGCAGACTACTCATACGTGCTTTGGTAAGCATTGTTTGCAGTTGCAGCGTTGTGCCCGTGTTTGAATGTTCGGCCCTTATTGTCAAGGGCCTTTTTGCGGACAAAAGAGTAAAGGCCAAAGATTTTCACACTTAGAACCTAGCTTCGTATTTAGACACCTAAATGAAATTGGCCTGACTTTCTGGGGCACGGAGCATCACAATTTCCATTGATTTATAGCATTTTCAATGGAAGCTGACTTCAGCTTGCGTTGCAGGTGCACAGCACCTCTGAAAATCAGCCCACTTTCATTTAGACACTGGTGATTGGCTGACTTCTTCCCCTTTTGTATCGTATATACCATGCGCTGATCCAGTATAACGCAGCCTCTTTACCTACCTTCTTTGTAATCTGTCTCCCTTTACCAGTCAACACTCCCTGCCCCTAAGTGAAGTGGAGATCTCTCTTTTGAACACTCCAAAGATCAGATTTGGGGGGAGAGGGGAGGAATTTGTGAATTTTGGATCTAGCTTTGGCTATAAAACATCCCCAAAATTTGGGGGTGTTCAGATAGGGATGTTTGAGTCAAGCCCCTCCTTGCTCTCTAACATGTACAGGGTTTTCCTAGTAATGGGGACAGCTGTGGTCTCCACATTGATTCTGATAGAGCAAGTGTTTGGGTTGCATTTCTGACCCGGGCCTGATCCAGAGTCCATTGAAACAGACAACAGAAAGACACCCACTGATTCTGGTCGGCTGTGGGTCAGGTTCTTAGCTGAATGCCTAAGGACGTAAGAAATGTAGCCAAACTCTAAAAATCTAAGTCTCAGAGTTCAAAATCATTACTTGAAGTTACGCTGCCCCTTTAAATTTGTTGTAAACTTTGCTGACCCTGGGTTTCCTGAGTCACAAACAGCGAGTTATTTTAAGATCGTAGCACTGTTCAGCTTTCATTTCAGTGTAAACAATACCAGAGATGGAGCAGTTTTTGGCACAAAGGAGCTGCTTAAGTATATTGAAGTGCCGTTGCTCTTTTGGTTTTCCCTTCAGGGATTAGATCGTTCAGGTGATAAATGAGTCACAACACTGAAAAGCAGAGAGTGCCACAAACAAGTGCGGTTTTCCCCCTGAAAGAAAGAAAAAGTGACTATCAGTGTTATTGTTTGTTTATAATACCGTAGCTCCTATGAGCTGTGCTGTTCCAACACAGAACAAAGTGACACTCCCTGTTCCCTTGCAATCTAGAAGAAAGAACAGGTGGATGCAGCCAGATGGGGGAATAAAAAGGAAACAATGAGGTAATATTGATTAGCATGATAGGCAACGGTCTCAGCACATCAACAGCCTCGCCGTTGTCAAGGTTTTGCCGTACTAGTCCTCAGAGCCTTTCTAACCTTTCAGCATCTCTTTGATATACATTTCCTTTGCGTTCTGGAGAGGGATTCACTTGACGGGATTTGAGCAGGCTGTTCTGAGAAGCATCCTGTTTATAATCTGGGCACTGCACAGTCCAGCACTCTGATATTCTGTGGAGAGTATCTATATTTTTGCTGCTCAGTCCCTTACATTAGCACCTCCTCGCAACAATTTATTTCTATGGCCCTGACTGGAAGCAAAGTGTATTCCAGCAAACTTGACCATTTATATTTTTCCATGAAAAGAGAAATGGGCCCGATATGCTATGCTCAGATCTGGATTTTAATTTCCCCAGAGTTTAGTGGGTGTTTGGAGCTGGGGTTGTGGTTTGGTATCATTTCTAGTTAAATAGCTCCAAGAATCACCAGTCTCAGTAAACCGAGACGCAAAATTGCCAACTCTTGCAATTTTGATCACGAGTCTTGCAATATAGTAGAACCTCAGAGTTACGAACACCAGAGTTACAAACTGACCAGTCAACCACACCCCTCATTTGGAACCAGAAGTATGCAATCAGGCAGCAGCAGAGACAAAACAACAACAACAACAACACAACAAATACAGTAGAGTACTGTGTTAAATGTAAACTACTACAAAATAAAGGGAAAGTTTAAAAAAAGATTTGACAAGGTAAGGAAACTGTTTCCGTGCTTGTTTCATTTAAATTAAGACGGTTAAAAGCAGCATTTTTCTTCTGTATAGTAAAGTTTCAAAGCTGTATTTAGTCAATGTTCAGTTGTAATGTTTTGTTCAGAGTTATGAACATTTCAGAGTTACGAACAATGTCCATTCCCACGGTGTTCATAACTCTGACGTTCTATTGTATTAGTCTTGTGGATTCTCAGCTGGTGTAAGTTGCCATAGTTTAATTTACACCAGCTGAAGTTCTCCCCTGTGGTGTTCTTAAAGCCTCAGCTCCTGGAGTCATGTTGTTATATCAGGAGAGATTCATAGATTTTAAGGCCTGAAGGGACCATTATAATCAGCTAGTCTGACCCCCCTTCATACATTTTTTTTTTTTTTAAAGTAAGTTTCTAACTCTCCTGGTTGTAGAGAAAACTTGAAATCATGAACCATAAAGGCTCAGAAACAAGAAAGCAAATAAAAAGAACCCCAGATGTATGTTTTACCACATGATTTTTAAGCCAAATCATGATTTTGGGGACTCATGACCTTGAATGGTTGGAGTTGACAATACTGGGACAGGATGATGTGGGATTTAATTATAATTTTTTAATGGAATTTCAAAAAATCAGGGAGGGGAGGTGGATAATATAAGTTTTGTGGGCTGGAAAGTTGTACCTTGAAGGGCCAGATCTCCACTGGTATGAATTGCCAAATTCGTACAAAGCTCTGGGCCAAATGCTTTAAGTTTAGTCAGTGATGGAGGAGAGGGGAATGGAATGCCCTTATTGTTCTTACTCAGTAGTATTACTCAAAAAGGCTGATCTACTTCATCACATGCAGTCTATATACCTACACAGCGAACACATATTTGATAGTGGGCTCTTTAATGTAGCAGACCAAAGTATAGGAAGATACAATGGCTGGAAGCTGAAGCTAGACAAATTCAGACGAAATAAGGCGGACATTTTTAACAGTGAGGGTAACTAATCATTGGAACAGTTTACAAAGGGTCGTGGTAGATTCTCCATCACTAGCAATTTTTTAAATCAAGATTGGATGTTTTTCTAAAAGACCTGCTCTAGTTCAACCAGGAATTATTTCAGGGAAGTTCTCTGGCCTGTGTTATACAGGAGGTCAGTCTAGATATCACAGCAGTCCTTCCTGGCCTTAGAATCTATTAATCTTCAATGGTCCAGGGATCTGGACATGAGGGAGCTGGGGGAAGGAAACAAGGAGATGGAATAAATCAGGTGGAAAAAGGATTTAACTCTAACAGGGGGTTTGACCCTTTGCATCGACCACTCACCAGATCACAGGAAGATCTACATTTGGGGAGTTCATATTGGGTTACATCTTGTAACAGACTGACAATATCTTGCAATATCCTGAAAGAACTTTATGGAATTAAGTTTAACATCTTTGGGTCCATTGTATTAAAAACACAGTTGTGTATGTGTTACTTTATGTATGTACCTTCTCTAGGAGACTGGCTAATGGAATCTCTGGAAGGTATTAGGAACTTCACAGTTATTGTTCCAAAAAGTCCTTTAAAGTGGATTTCCTAGGAAGTACTTAAGGACCTGAAGAAGAGCTCTGTGTAAGCTCGAAAGCTTGTCTCTATCACCAGCAGAATCATAGAACCATAGGGTTAGAAGGGAACGCAAGTGTCCTTTAGTCTGACCCCCTGCCAAGAAGCAGGACTTGAATGTGTCACAGTTCAGGGCAACCGCACTTGTATTGAAGTAGGTCCAATAAAAGATATTTCCTCACCCACCTTGTCCCTCTTTAAATCCTCCTTTCTGAAGCTATGCCCTGGAGAGGAAAACCTCCTCCCACTGTCTCCCACTTATCTGCTCTGGGAAACTCCAGATCAAAGACCCCCGAACCATGTACAGCATGGGTAGGCAACCTATGGCACGTGTGCCGAAGGCGGCACGCGAGCTGATTTTCAGTGGCACTCACACTGCCCAGGTCCTGGCCACCGGTCCGGAGGGCTCTGCATTTTAAGAAGCTTCATTTAAAATTAAATTAAACATTTTAAAAACCTTATTTACTTTACCTACAACAATAGTTCAGTTATATATTATAGACTTATAGAAAAAGACCTTCTAAAAACGTTAAAATGTATTACTGGCACACAAAACCTTAAATTAGAGTGAATAAATGAAGACTCGGCACACCCCTTCTGAAAGGTTGCCGACCCCTCATGTACAGGGTGGCCTAAACCTGTGATGAGCATGCTTGTTCTAAGTTGAAGCTGTGATGAAATTGTAACCACCAGGAATCCCCCTTTGGGTGGGAGTTTGAGGGGCTGCCCCAACCAGAATCCACCTTAAGGTTCAGGTGATCTCTGCTAAACTTATTAGCATGCACGTAGGTTCTTTTAGGGTTTTAATACGTTGGTATTTTTGTAGTGCTTTTCCCCTTAAGAATAAAGTAGGCTTGCTTAGAAAGACCTGTGTGGTCATGATAATGGTGGGTGATCACACTGTTACCTGTCTCTGAGAAGAGAAACCAGCAGGTGCCCAAGAATAACACAGTGAAGGCAGGGAACTGTGCAGCCTGGAAATACTCCAGGCAGAAGGGAGCAGGACGCAGGGCTTCACTCAAGAGAGGCAACAGATGGGGAGCTGGAAGCCTGAGAATGGGGGCCATTGCTGGACCACTGGGGGGAAATACAGATGCGGTTTCCCTGAACTGTGACACTTTAAAGGCTGCAGACAGACTCCTGCAGGATGTGTACATAGGACTCCCACCCAGTTTTGCAGACAAAGAAGTTTCTTATCAGATGCAAATAATAAGAGAGGCTACCAATGGGAAGGCAAACTTATGCTCCACATTTAAAAAAACCCAACCAGTCTTCAAATCCTTCTTCTTCACACTCATAAGGCCTTAGGGATATTGGGAGTTAGTTACATCAGGGACCATTTTGCCCCCAGATGACCCAGAATTGGGCAGGGAAGGCAGAAAAGTAGCTTAGAGACATCTTTCTCATCCTGCCTTCCTCTGAGTATAAAGTTGGTGCTGGTGAGAATTGGACCCATGGGATGAAATCCTGGCCTTATTGGCCAAAATCCCATTGAGTTCAATGAGGCCAGGGACTCAGCTGCTATGTTTAAGGTCAGCACAGATTGTCTATGGAAATGTTTTTGTTTTAACTGGCAAAAAAACTTGAAGTCTGAGAGCTTTGTTCATTTAAAAAAATCAGTTACCAATATTGCTTGGTAATGGCAGTTCCACTAAGGCTGGGAAGCAGCATTCACCTGTATTTCAGATCTGCCCAGAATTCATCCACCTAGAACAGGTGCAAAGATCTAAAAAACATTATTTGAAAAATCTATTATTTCCGAGCTTTGCGTTGGCCTTTCTTCTCACGAGCTCTTTGCATGTCAGTACTTAACTGACCATGGGAAAAGGAGAGAGGCACACACTATCAGTCTAAGATCAAACAACCAAAACCACACCAGTCTTTTGAAGCTAAAACAGCTGATAGACATTTAGCAACAGAACTGGAAAAGCAGCACTGCCTGTACAAAGCACAGAGCGAGAGGCACTTTGGGAATAATCCAGCTAGTACAAAACTCACATTCCAATTCCCCTTTATTTCGTTCCATAAGGACAGATCCCCTAGTAGCCAGAGCCCATCTGCATCTCACGATGATATACCCCTCTCCTGGAGTCAGGCCCATCAAGAGAAATTTGGGGACATGGTAGATCATGTTTGCTGGGGCCCCACCTCTGTCCAGTTCACTTTATTTACACAGATGTTACAGATGTTTTGGGGGGACCCTGAGCTGGGGGCCCGAGCACAATTCCTTCCCCCCCCCCCCATTCCCCTCTCTCGTCAGCCCTGAAGTGACCTTGGCCTTTTCAGTGCTCAAGGAAGGAACAGCTTCTACCACTATGGGAAGATGGCTCTTATGCACTAAATCCCTCCCATTCCACCTTGGCTCCCTCCCATCATGACACAGGCTTCTGGCTCCCTCTATAATGTTCCTATATTCAGTCTTCGTGAATCCATCTCTCTCCACTCCACCAGTTCAGCAACTCTGATGTTTTGAATTTACCCCTTGAGCTCTCCTTGCATCCAGTGCATACATATCCCCAGGGCCGGCGCAACCCATTAGGCGACCTAGGCGGTCGCCTAGGGTGCTAACATTTGGGGGGCGCCGGCGCCCCGGTCGTCGGTGGTATTTTGGGGGCGGGACCTTCCACCGCCTCTGGCGGGGGCAGCATTTCGGGGGCGGGACCTTCCACCACCTAGGGCGGCGAAAAAGCTGGCGGCGCTCCTGCATATCCCACTTGGCCCCAGTCAAGAAGCTGTACATTCTGCGCTCTGGGCAGTCAAATGGTTATGCAAATTATTGAATGAGCTAATTTGCACATAACCATAAACTGGCATCAGCACGCCTTGCCCCGAGCAGTGGCAGCAGTAGGACATGAAGCTGCACAAAACTTGGCAGCTGTGTCTGGGGAGGGCGTGGAGGGTGCCAGGGATGCTAGGTAGGCAGGTGGGGGCTGCCGGGTGCTCCAGTGTTTGGGATGAGGAAGAGCTGGTAGGTGTTGAGGTATGGGGGTGGGGGGAAGCTGGGGGATGAGTAGGGTTGTCTGGGGGGGCCAGTACTGGAGTCCTCACCTTTTGTTCCCCTCTGGCTCTTCTTGCTCTTTCTACTGCCAGGGCCTGCCCTTCCTCCTGGCTGCTCCTTCCCCACTCAGATCCAGCAGGGGGAGTAACAGACACCAGCCCAACCCCTGGCACCTGCCAGCAGCACTTAACAGCCCATGTGGAGGTATAACACCTCAGCTGTGCTGCAGCAAGGCCTGACAACAGGGCTACCCTGAGAGTCACACACACACACACACACACACACACACACAGTCCCTGGCGGTCTGTAATAGACGATGATTATATAGGGCCCAATTCTGATCTCAAATCTGGAGTGCTTGCACTGAAGTCAACAGAGACACCGTTCAGACTTAAAGGCAACATGACAAACTTTACAAGAGTTGCTTGCTTAAGTATCACAAAGGGACGCACTCCTCAGGTACCTGCCAGAAGCAAGTAAGAGCCATCCACAGTGAGTGGGGTTTGAGCCTCTGTGCCCATTTGTCATTCCTGTGCATGCCTGATCTGGGGGCAGTATGAGATCCCTACCTACCATTGCAGGATTGCACAGCGCAGAGAGAGAGAGTGAGTGAGAGATCGAGAGAGAGATTTTGTAGATGAAATGACTTTGTATTTTTTAATCTAACAATTTAGGGTGGCTTTTCACATCATTACATTTTTTCAAGCTGCCTTATCTACCAGTTGATTTCCTCCATTTCTTTGTTTGTTTGTTTTTTGTTTTCATGCTGATCCTTTTAAGCCCTTTAATATCAGCCGCTCTTTAGAGATCCTGAGCCTCATTCATTAAAGCATGAGATGAAAGCCAGGACAGACTTAACTCTCATTTCCCAGACCTTGATGTAGACTTGTTTACTTTTTTTTCCCCATTGCTTTTCTTATTTCAATGAGAAACAAACATCACTAAAGAGGTGGTTCTCACAAAGGCCTCAGACAAAACCACACAGACCAGACAGGCTCTGAAATAGCGGCTTCATGGGACTCCAGATTTGCATGAACTTTCAGCGACACCATTTGGTGTTCCATTCCAGTTTGATCTTATTTCTGAACGTAATAACATTTGTTACTGATTGTATCTGTAAAGATAACACTGCTTCCCCTCGCTAGCGTCTAGTTCACAGATGTAATGACGGTGTGTTTCTCAACTGAGTTCTTTAAAAAACAATTGAATTGACATTTCAGCGGCGTTGTTGTTATTATTAATATTTATTATTTGAATTGCCAGGGCCGGTGCAAGGATATTTTGCGCCCTAGAGTCAACTTCCACCTTGCACCCCCCGCCCTCCCCCCGGAGCATCGCTTATTGTACACTTTCAAAAATGAATACTGCATAATGTGGCATTGTTCATTAGAATTAATACACATTTGGCTTCAAAATTTATTAATTTCATTATTTAGTCTACAAATTTAATGAAAATAAATGAATAACCTGACAGGGTGTGGGGCTGGCTGCGGGCAGGCCAGGGGATGCAGCAGGGGCTGACTGGAGGCAGGGGTTGCAGCAGGGGCTGGCTGCGGACAGGGCAGAGGGGTGTGGGGCTGGCCACGGGCAGGGGGGTGCAGCAGAGGCTGGCCGCGGGCGGGGGGTGGGTACCGGGGCCGTCCCTAGATATTCTGGGGCCCTACACAGCCGCCCCATGGGGGGGGGGGGTGTGCCCCAGGCCTCCGGGGGGCGGGAGCGGGGGGGCCCCAGGCCTCCGGGGGGGCAGGGCTGGCTTGGAGGGCCGGGGGGAACCACCCCCCCAGCACTCACCGGCGGCGCGGCTGGGGCCGGGTCTCTTCACTTCCCACCGCCGGTGAGTGCAGCCCCGGCCGAGCTGCAGAGCTCAGGGGAGTGGGGGCTGGGTGGGGCTGAGCAGGGGCAGGGGCCCTGGGGAAGAGCCGGAGCAGCGCAGCGCCCCCCGGCGGCTGGAGGAGGAATGAGATCACTTCCCGGCCAGCCGGAGCTGATCAAAGCCGCAGCGCCCCATTGCACAGCGGCAGGAAGAGGGTTACAGGTTTAGCCGGCTCCGGGTGAGCATCCCAGACATTTTGGGCACCGCTTTTTGGCGCCCTCAAATCTTGGCGCCCTAGGCGGCCGCCTAGTTTGCCTAATGGTTGCACCGGCCCTGTGAATTGCCATCATACCTAGGGCTTCTCTCACAGACCAGGCCTCCATTGTGCTAGGGGCTGTCTGCACCAGGAGGGGGAAGGTGAAGGGTAAGATGGAAATTAGGAAACCTAAATGGGCATTTGAAGGTGCAAACAGCATCAGCCATAGAAGCAAAGAGAAACAAATTCTCCAATATATCAGAAGCAGGAACCTGTGGGAGAATCAGTGGTTCTGCTGGAACTCCAGGGAATAGCTTCACTATGAGCACATGCTTAAATTCAATTGAAGTCAGTGGGATTTACACACATGGTTCAAGGTCAGTACATACTTAAGTCCATAACTGACTTGGAACCTAGAATAGCAAGACATTGCAGAGATGCCTCAATCTTCAGAGGATGTTGAGGGGAAGACAGTGATGGAAACCCATTGGCTTCAATGGAGCTATTCCCAGTTTACACCAGTTTCAGTGAGGGGAGTGTGACAGCGTACCCCATAAAGCTTTATGGGGGGGGGGGTCATAAATGTATGTATAATATAACTGGAATAGGGTTTTGCTACATAGGCCATGTAACATATCTATGTAAAGGTTATGATCTACTGGTTATGTTCATCCTAGTTGTATGCAGGCACCATTTGTGTGTTCAAAGTTATGAACATTGGCTATATAATTGCTTGATTTCTAAGTGGCCTCAGTTAGAACATTTGATCACTTCTTGGGAAAGGAATGTGCAAATTAAGTGTTCAATCAAAGAGCACTTAACAGACAAAAGAGCTTGGAAGACTCCAATCCACATTAGAAGTCTACCTGAGGACGTTCAAGGCAGCATGTGGGTAATGGCTGCTACCTGCAAGTCCTGAGTCATGCATGGGCATGTGACCTGCCCATGTGATTCCGAATCTCCATTTTGTGACTGGATTCTACAGAGGGTGAGGAGGGGGTCTCCACCCACAAGAGACAGTCTATTTAAACCC